>JAKRSK010012736.1:0-412500 GCA_029891615.1 Natrix natrix natrix | reverse complement strand
CTAAAGGTTTAGGGGTGCAAGGGTCTTGTAACTTGACAGCTTTAAGATTTGCACACTTCAATGCCAGAGTTCTTGAGCCAACATGACTGGAGGAGGAATTCTGGGAGTTGAAGTCCACAAGTCTTAAAACTGTCAAGTTTGAACACCCCTGGGGTTTTTTTTCCTAAAGGGTTAGGGATGCAAGGGTCTTTTAACTTGACAGCTTTAAGGCTTGGGTGATTCAAATGCCAGAGTTTCTGAGCCAACATTTTGATTGCTAAGCAAGAGCGTTGTTAAGTGAGTTTCACCACATTTTACAGGTTGGCCACGCTCACCCAGTCACATGGCTGGCAAGCCACTCCCACCCGGTCACATGGCTGGCAAGCCACTCCCACCCGGTCACATGGCTGGCAAGCCACTCCCACCCAGTCACATGGCTGGCAAGCCACTCCCACAAAGCAGGCCACACCTACAGAAGAGATTCTAAAAAAATTTGAAACCCACCACTGGATCCTGTGTTCGCCATTTGCGACTTACTCGGGCAACTTCCTACAATGAAAATTAATGAAGCCAGAGTCACTCAACAACCACACAATTCACTTAAATCACCGTGGCAAAAAACAAAACAAAAAAGATGGTAAGATTGTGTGTGACTCACTTAACGTCCTCCTTGCTATCAATGGAAGTTGACCCCAATGACGGTCGTAAGTCGAGGACTACCTATAATTATAGTTGTATTTATAACTGACTTATTGCTAAAAGTATTGCAGACCCACCGACAGTTGAAACCACCGTAATATATTACCCTTAATTAAGGATTTATCGTATAAAATAAGGCGCCTGTAAAGGAAATGGTTCAAAGGTATATAATCACAGCTTTTAGTGACTCAAAGGAAGAGGGAAGAAATGGTATTTCTTTTAAAGAGGGCTTTGCTGAAAATGGGTGCTTTCCAATTCCTGTTTTTACACCTCTCCCCACCTCCCCATGTGACTCCCAAGTCCTTCGCTCGTGCAAGTGTGCCTCTTACCACAGTTCCAGGAGAGAGGTGATAAAGAGCAGTAGTAAAACACTACCGCCGTAACCGATATCACTAATTCTCACAACCTCCCCGTTCATTTAATCCCCAGATATTAGATATCCTGGAGATCTTTTAAGGCAGAAACACCGGTTTGGATTAAAATGCCCATTGGGCCAACCGTTGCGTTTCGAGATAAGGGATTCTCCCCCCACCCCCTCTGTCTCAAGGTCCTGTTTAATATCCGGTGTAGTTAAGCCTGTAAATGACTGGCCTACCTAAAATGCCTTTTTGAGAAAAGTTGGAACTTTTGAGTGATATTTGAGGGGGGGGGAAAGGTATGCATTAGCTTTCTGCTCCTCCTCCTCCTCCTCCTCCTCCTCCTCCTCCTCCTCCTCCTCCTCGTGGGCATTGGGCGACATGGTTAATCCCCCCCTCCTCCCTTCCTTTCCTTTTGCTTTCATTCATTATTCATCCGGGTCTAGGGGAAAAAAACCCATCTGCTTATAAAAGACAGGAAGGAATGCCAATTAACTGCGCGGAAACACTTCGATCGAGGAATTGTCTGGCTTGGCCAACCTGGGGAAGTCCGGATGTTGGCGAGGAGCGATGAGTCTACAAATCAAATAACTTCAGAACATAAAAAAAAAAAAGTTTGGCTTAAGGCTAATCGACGTATTAGAGAGCGGCAGGAATAGTACCGAGACTCCTCGACTTAACGGCCGTTCCTTTCGTGAACGCTCAGAGTGAACGACGGCATGGAAAAAATTTGAGTTACGACCGTTTTTCCACCGTTAGCATCCTTTGCAGCCTCTCCGTGATCACCTGGTCGAAATTCGCAGGCGGTTCGTATTTATGACCGTCGCTGTTGAAGCCTCGAATGAGGAGACGGAGGCGAATGTAACACAACTGAAGTTTATTGAACTAGAACTGACAGGAACACAAACTAGTCGTCTGACAGCTATTTATACCAGGAGCTGTCAGACGACGAACCAATTGGAACAAAGTATTTCTCCCGCCGGCTGGCCGGTGCGCCTGGACCAATCAGAGGAGTCCAACTCTTCACTGCCCTCTGCTGGCCAGGCTCACCGGTACACAACACCCGCAATGGCCGAAGGTCACGTGATCCTCCTTTCGGGACCTTCTCACAAGCAAGATCAGTTACTAAACTTATCAACTGCGGTGATTCAATTCACAACGGCAGGAAGAAAAGTTGTTAAAACGGGACAAAGCTCACTTAACACATGTCTCATTTAACAACATACATTTTCGGCTCAATTGTGGTCATAAGTGGAGGACTGCCAGTACTAATCTCTTACTCTCGGCCTTCATTCATACACCCTCCTACTGGTATCTTTGCAATATGTGGATAATAGTACTTGGTCTGTTGTATGGCATTGTAAGGATGATGAAAGCGATATTCCAGTTTGGGTGGAGGAAGGAAGGATGCATTCTTGGCTGCTGTTAGCTGTTTTAGGTATAAAAGCTGGCTGGGTGACTTTGGGCCAATCACCAGGAGACAGTGAGTTCTAGTCCCACCTTAGGAGGAAACCTGACTGGGTGACTTTGGGCCAATCACCAGGAGACAGTGAGTTCTAGTCCCGCCTTAGGCAGAAAACCTGAGTGGGTAATTGTGGACCAATCACCAGGAGACAGTGACTTCTAGCACTGCTTTAGGTATGAAAGTTGGCTAGGTGACTATGGCCCAATCACCAGGAGATTGTGAGTTCTAATCCTGCCTTAGGCATGAGAGCCAGCTGGGAGATTTTGAGCCAATTGCCAGGCGATGGTGAGTTCTAGTCCTGCTTTAGCCAGGAAAGCGGCTTGGGTGACTTTGAGCCATTCCCCCCCTCTCAGCCCAATCCACCTCACAGGATTGTGATTATGGGGAAAAAAGAAAGAGGAAGTGTGTGTGTTTGCCACCTTGAACTATTTATAATAAATAGGGTCTTGCAATAGGCCCTTTCCAGAACTTGGTCCTTGAGGACCTCTATGGTCTTTTCCAACTCTATGGTCTTTTCCAACTCTATGATTCTTTGCAACCCAATGCTAGTAGTTGTGTGAGTTACTGTTTTGTTCTAATAAGATCATCTGCAAGGAAGAGTGAAGACGGTCTAGATATAATCCTTGACTTATGACCACAATTGAGCCCAACGTGTCTGTTGCTAAGCAGGACAGTTGTGAGGTGAGATTTGCTCCATTTTACGGTCTTTCCTGCCACAGTTACTAAGTGAATTGCTGCAATTGTTAAGTTAGCAACACGGTCATTAAGTGGATCTGGACTTTGCTTGTCAGAAGGTCGCAGAAAGGGGATCACATGACCCCTTTTGACAGGGCAACCATCATAAATATGAGTCAATCGCGAAGCTTTTGAGTTTGGATCATGTGACCACGGGGATGCTTGCAATGGTCGTAAGTGTGAAAAACAGCGATAAGTCACTTTTTTTCAGCCCCACCATAACTTTGGTCACTAAATGAATTGTTTGTAAGTCAGGGACTATCTGAATTGAACTTGGAGCTTCTCCTTTTCAATGCACCATTCAGCGAGTTCATACCGTAAACGTCCGACACTTGGACATTGAAGAGAGAGAATTCAACAAACCTTTCTTTTGGGCAAGTCAAATTATTCATAAATCTGGTGAATGAAGGATTATCGTGCAATCTTGCCTCTGTCTGCAAAAGAAGCAAGGCTATCTGGGATTAGAAACACTTGTGAGAATTAATGTGTTTCCCCCAAATAAGCATGTATTTTGTTGTTGTTGTTAGTTGTGAAGTCATGTCCGACCCTTTGCGACGCTGTGGACAACGTTCCTCCAGGCCTTGTAACACTCGTTTTGCTTAGTATATAAAGTAGTATATTACAATACAATACAATAGCAGAGTTGGAAGGGACCTTGGAGGACTTCTAGTCCAACCCCCTGCCTAGGCGGGAAACCCTATACAGACAAATGGCTATCCAACATCTTCTTAAAGACTTCCAGTGTTGGGGCATTCACAACTTCTGGAGGCAAGCTGTTCCACTGATTAATTGTTCTAACTGTCAGGAAGTTTCTCCTCAGTTCTAAGTTGCTTCTCTCCTTGATTAGTTTCCACCCATTGCTTCTTGTTCTACCCTCAGGTGCCTTGGAGAATAGTTTGACTCCCTCTTCTTTGTGGCAACCTCTGAGATCTTGGAACAATGCTATCATGTCTCCCCTAGTCCTTCTTTCTATTAAACTAGACATACCCAGTTCCTGCAACCGTTCTTCATATGTTTTAGCCTCCAGTCCCCTAATCCTCTTTGTTGCTCTTCTCTGCACTCTTTCTAGAGTCTCCACATCTTTTCTACATCGTGGTGACCAAAACTAGACGCCGTATTCCAAGTGTGGCCTTACCAAGGGATTATAAAGTGGTATTAACCCTTCACGTGGTCTTGTTTCTATCCCTCTGTTTATGCAGGTTAGAACTGTGTTGGCTTTTTTGGCAGCTGCTGCACATGGCTGGCTCATATTTAAATGGTTGTCCACTAGGACTCCAAGATCCCTCTCACAGTTACTACTATTGAGCACGGTACCACCTATACTGTACCTGTGCATTTCTTGGTCTCTTCTCCCAAAATTCTCGCTTTCATCTTTATCAAGCTCCCTTTGTCCTTCCAACATAGCAAACTCCAACAAACCTCTTTTGTATATGGAAATAAATATATAAGGAAATAATCCAGAGCCCTCCTCTGCTTTGTTATTTGTATTTTTCAATTTTTAAGTCATCTCATAAATCCTTATTTGCATCTCCTTCTTGGAACTATAATTCTTCATTCCACCTGTAAGTTTCTTTTCAGGGGACGCGATGGCTCAGTGGAGAAGACGTTGAGCTTGTCGATCAGAAAGGTTGGCAGTTCGAATCTACCGCCGCATAACGGAGTGAGCTCCCGTTACTTGTCCAAATTTCTGCCAACCTAGCACGTAAAAAATGCAAGTAGAAAAATAGGGACCACCTTTGGTGGGAAGGGAACAGCGTTCCGTGCGCCTTCGGCGTTTAGTCATGCCGGCCACATGACCACGGAGACGTCTTCGGACAGCGCTGGCTCTTCAGCTTTGAAACGGAGATGAGCGCCGCCCCCTAGAGTCGGGAACGAGTAGCACATACGTGCGAGGGGAACATTTACCTTTAAGTCTCTTCAATTTTATTCAACAGGTTTTGCACAGGGGGAATTTCTATGAAGATAATTTATTTTTTACTCTGAGCTGGTGATTAGGGGGTTAGGACTGGAGTTCATTGCAGTTTATTATTTCGCGCTTGAAAAGTTCAGATCCCACAGTCCTCCTTCATCTCCCCGCCCTCCTCCTTTTCCTCCTCTCCCGCAAACCCCACTCCCTTCTAATACTGATGATGTTACCTAGTTTGGGTACTGAAACGTCTGCAAGAAAACAAGCAAGCTCTAAGAGCACCAAGGACCCCCTCAAACGGAAAACCACTTCATTCAGTTTAGTGAGATTCACAATACTCCTCCAAACTCCAAAACTCCAAGCTTGCTCACCATGTCTGAGGCCCCCCCTGTTTTTGAAATGCCGTGACCTTCTTCTAAGTTTGCTTGTAATCTTAGATGAGGCTGTCTGGCTGTGTCTTGATCTGTGGTTAAGGACCTTATCACACAATTAAGACCTGGATGAACCCCAGGAAGAGTTGTTACTCTCTCTAGTATAATTAAGAGAGAGCAAGGATTGGCAGTCTTCAATGCTAGCTGCTTTATTTATACATATTAATGGCTCAGCACGTTTTCTGTCGATTGGAAACATGCCATTCTTATCCCTTTCCAAGAAAAGGAGAAGGGAATAAGTTTGATCCCAGAGAACTAAATACCCATTAATTTGCTTAATATAATAAGTATGCTATATATCAAATATCGGTATCCAGAATTACTAGTTTGGGTATGAAGCAGAGGTGGGTTTTACATAATTTTACTACCTGGTTCGCCGTGCACGGAAACTGAGCATGCATGTGCCTTCTGCGCATGGATGAAACCTGTGCATGTGCTTTGCTCAGGCGCACGGCTTGCATGCATGCCCATGGCTTAGAAAACATGTTAAATTAGGACGGCATAGAGGTGGTGCTTTCTATCTGGTCTTTCACCATTTAACTGAAAAATATTTCTCTGGAGTTTGTGTCGCTATGTAGCCTTGGTTGATTTCAAATCAGCTAATTTGATCTCAAGATAGAGATAGTGGGGGTGGGGGTGGGAGGGGGTTTCTGCTTTTGAATCTAATATTTATTAAAACTTTCAAAGAAAGAGATGAAAATGAACACAAATCAACCTGAAGTAAGGAAGGAAAAAGAAAGAAAGAAAAGAAAAAGCAAAACATAGAAAGAAATAGTTGAAGAAAAAATAGAAAAGATAGATAGATAGATACAGTGGATAGATAGATATAGAAATAGAGATAGATAGATAGATAGATAGATAGATAGATAGAGACAGAGATAGAAGCTTTTGATATTCCTCATAACAGTTATAAGTACAATATGTTTTAACCTCTTTGTCTAGCTACATCATATTGCTCTTCTTTATATAATCTATCCCGTCTAATCACCAAAGCCAGTGGTGGGCAACCCGCGGCTCGGGAGCCACATGCGGCTCTTTACACCCTTTAATGCGGCTCTTCTGTGTGCTGGGTGCCCGCTCCCCTCCCTCCTCTCGGGCTTCGGAGGGAAGCTTCTGCAAAAGCCCGGGCGAGTGACAACCAATTTTGGTCCTATGACTGCAGAATGCTGCAAAATACCATAAATGCAGGCCAGTTGTTGAGTGTTTCAAATGTGATTGGAACACTCAACAAGGTGACCACAGTGTGTGTGTGTGTGAGAGTGAGTGAGAAAGACAGACAGAGAGAGGAACAGAGAGAAGGAGTGAGGGAGGGAATCAGAGAGAGACTGACAGACAGACACACACACACAGACAGAGAGAGACAGAGAGGGGGGAGGGAGGGAGAGAAAGATAGACAGACAGAGAGACACACACAGAGTGAGTGATTAAGTGAATGAGTGAGAGACAGACACACCCACATACACAGAGTGACAGAGAGAGAGAGGAAGGGAGGGGAGAGAGACAGAGGGAGAGACAGAGACAGACACACACACACACAGAGTGAGTGAGAGACAGACAGACACACACACACACACACAGAGTGACAGAGATGGGGGAGGGAGGGAGAGAGAGACAAAGAGCCAGAGAGAGAGAGAGAAAGAAAAAGAAAAAAAGAAAGAAAGTGGGAGAGAGAGATGAAATTAAAAACAACAAACCTGACTTACTCAAACTATCCAAGGAAATGCAAGGCCAATGTTCACATTAGTGGTTGTGACTTTGTCAGTCAATGTCAGGATGTAATTTTCTCTACATTGTAAGGCAAATTTTACGGAATTTAACGTTATCGATAAATAATATCGTTCTAAAGTTTTTGTTTTATTAGTTGTGTTATTTGTATCCTCCCGACCTATGTGGATACTTGCATGCAGAATATTCTCAATAAAAACTTATTGAAACTAAAAACAGTGTACCATCCTATGTATTTTCGGTTTTAAAAATGTGGCTCTCAAAGTAAATTTCAATCGTGGTTTTGGCGAGATTTGGCTCAGTTGAAAAAAAAGGTTGCCCACCACTGACCAAAGCCATAAATCACAAGTTCATTTATTTTTATTTTTACACAAGAACTCCGTAAGAGGCTACCAGATATTAATAAATGAAAAACTAAGGGGTTTCCCCACCTTCATAGATAAAAGGCTGTTCTCTCTCGATGAGTCTCCCTACTCTTAACACCTTTTGGACAGCTGGATACATCTGTTAAATGCACTCCCAAGTGTGGCTTGTGGTCATTCAGACACTCCCAGCTCTGGAAAAACAGCCACACTCAAATCACCTTCAACCTAACAGTGAGGCACAACCGGTTCTTTGGAATACAGGGAGACCCAGTGAATTTAGAATAGGGGGTCCTTGATTTATGACCCCAATTGGAATAGAATACTAGAGTTGGAAGGGACATTGGAGGTCTTCTAGTCCAACCCCCTGCTTAGGCAGGAAAACCTATCTAATCTTTTCTTAAAAACTTCCAGTGTTGGGGCATTCACAACTTCTGGAGGCAAGCTGTTCCACTGATTAATTGTTCTAACTGTCAGGAAGTTTCTCCTCCATTCTAAGTTGCTTCTCTCCTTGATTAGTTTCCACCCATTGTTTCTTGTTCTACCCTCAGGTGCCTTGGAGAATAGTTTGACTCTCTCTTCTTTGCCGCAACCCCTGAGATCTTGGAACAATGCTATCATGTCTCCCTTGGTCCTTCTTTTCTTTTCTTTTTTTAATTTTATTTACAAACATGTAAAATACACATACGCAAAACTTAGACGTACACCACATTGACACAACACAATACGAACAGGAGCAACACAATACAATACGAACAGAATTTCTTAAGCCCCAAGTTTCTGTTGCTAAGCAAGGCAGTTGTTAAATGAGTTTTGTCCTATTTTGTGACCTTTTTTTGCCACAGTTGTTAAGGGAATCATGCAGTCAGGGCGATGGGATTCAGCTGGTTTGGACTGATTCGGGCAAATCGTTACATCTGGTTCACCAAACCTGTAGTTGCAAGCGCTGGCTGGCCCCGCCCACCCTTCTCCTCCCTTCCCAAGAGTCTCCATGCGGCCCATTTTGGATGCCAGGTAAGGGCAGGGCCCGCATGGAGGCTCTGGGAGGGCAAAAAATTGGCCTTCCGGAAGTCCGGAAATGGGCCCGTTTTCACTCTCCCAGAAGCTTAAGGAAAGGCTCTGGAGCCTGGGGAGGGCAAAAACGCCCCCCCACCACCACCATGGTGCAGGAGGACGAGCAGGCCACGCCCACCATGGTCTAGCAGCTGGGCAGAGAACCGGTTGCTAAAATGTTTCAATCCCACCCCTGCATACCGTCATTAAGCAAATCTGGTTCCCCTCCATGGACTTTGCTCGCTGGGAAGGTTACATGGGGTGATCGCGAGGATCATACCAACTCTATAAAGCGCTTAGAGAGGGCTGTAAAGCACCGCAAAGCGGTATATAAGTTTTAAGGGCTATGTCTATGGCTATAAACACATGCCCAGTTGCCAAGCACCCGAATTTTGATCATGTGACCATGGAGATGCTGCCGTGGTTGCTAAGTGGAGAAACTGGTCACAAGTCACTTTTTTTCTGTGGTGGTGTAACTTTGAATGGTCATTAAACAAACTGTTGTAAGTTGAGGACTACCTGTAATAGCAAAACTTTACTGGTTACAATATATGTAGTCTCTCTTTCTCTTTCTCTCTTTATGTCTCACTCACGCTCTTTCTCTCTCTCTCTCTCTCTTTCTCTCACTCTCGTTCTCTCTTTCTCTCACTTTCTCTCTCTCTCACTCTTTCGCCCACCCACTTTCTCTCTCTCTCGCTGACTTACTCTCTTTCTCTCCCTCTTACTATCTTTTTCTCTCCCTCACTCTCGTTCTCTCTTTATGTCTCACTCTCATGCTCTTTCTCACTATCTCTCTTACTCTCTCTCTCTCACACACACATTCACTTTCTCTCTCTCTCTCTATGTCTCACTCTCACACTCTTGTCTTTCTCCCTCCCTCCCCCTCTTTCTCTCTCTCTTTCTCTCACTCTTGTTCTCTCTTTCTCTCACTTTCTCTCTCTCTCACTCTTTCTCCCACCCTCTTTCACTCTCTCTCGCTGACTTACTCTCTTTCTCTCCCTCTTACTATCTTTTTCTCTCCCTCACTCTCGTTCTCTCTTTATGTCTCACTCTCATGCTCTTTCTCACTATCACTCTCTCTCTCTCTCACACACATTCACTTTCTCTCTCTCTCTCTATGTCTCACTCTCACACTCTGTCTTTCTCCCTCCCTCCCCCTCTTTCTCTCTCTCTTTCTCTCACTCTTGTTCTCTCTTTCTCTCACTTTCTCTCTCTCTCACTCTTTCTCCCACCCTCTTTCACTCTCTCTCGCTGACTTACTCTCTTTCTCTCCCTCTTACTCTCTTTTTCTCTCACTCCCTCTTGTTCTCTCTTTATGTCTCACTCTCATGCTCTTTCTCACTATCTCTCTTACTCTCTCTCTCTCACTCACTCTCACTCTCTCTCTCTCTCTCTCTCTATGTCTCACTCTCACACTCTGTCTTTCTCTCTCCCTCTCCCTCTTTCTCTCTCTCTCTCTGTCTCATTCTTATGCTTTTCTCTCTCTCTCTCTCTCTCTCTCTCTCTCTCTGTCTCATTCTTATGCTTCTCTCTCTCTCTCTCTCTCTCTCTCTCTCTCTCTCTCTCTCTCTCTGTCTCATTCTTATGCTTCTCTCTCTCTCTCTCTCTCTCTCTCTCTCTCTCTCTCTCTCTGTCTCTGTCTCTGTCTCTGTCTCTGCCTCATTCTTATTGTTTTCTTTCTATGTCTCTCTGTCTCTCATACCCAGCCTTACACACACTCATCCACACTTACTCATATCTTTCTCTAGGTTGGCAGGCAGTAGCCCAAAGGAAGAAAGTCACCAAGTCTGGATCCAAAGACGATTCAAAGAGTTGGGTGGGCTTCAGGACTCCTTTTATCCCCCAAGGTTCTTGTTAGCTTGGCTTTGTTGATTGACAACAATGGCAGCTACTCTTGCCTTGTTGATTGACAAGTCTAGGTAGCTGATGACGGGAATTGGGGATGAGTTTTTCATTGGCTCAGGGCCAACTTCTTTTGTCTAGTTCATGTGACATTTCTCCTCTGTTTCTTTAACGAATTGCTCCTTTCTTACCTACCTCGCTTAAGGCAAGATTCCTGGCTTTTTGTCCACCCTGCTTCCGTGCCTCCTTCATCTTAGAATAGAATAACAGAGTTGGAAGGGACCTTGGAGGTCTTCTAGTCCAACCCCCTGCCCAGGCAGGAAACCCTACACCCCTACAGACAAATGGTTATCCAACATCTTCTTAAAGACTTCCAGTGTTGGGACATTCACAACTTCTGGAGGCAAGCTGTTCTACTGATTAATTGTTCTAACTGTCAGGAAATTTCTCCCTAGCTCTAAGTTACTTCTCTCCTTGATTAGTTTCCACCCATCGCTTCTTGTCCTGCCTTCGGGTGCTTTGGAGAATAGCTTGACTTCTTCTTCTTTGTGGCAACCCCTGAGATACTGGAAGACTGCTATCATGTCTCTCCTAGTCCTTTTTCCCACTAATCTAGACATACCCAGTTCCAGCAACCGTTCTTCATATGTTTTAGCCTCCAGTCCCCTAATCATCTTTGTTGCTCTTCTCTGCACTCTCTCCAGAGTCTCAACATCTTTTCTACATCATGGCGACCAAAACTGGACGCCGTATTCCAAGTGTGGCCTTACCAAGGGATTATAAAGTGATATTAACACTTCATGTGATCTCGATTCTATCCCTCTGTTTATGCAGCCTAGAACTGTGTTGGCTTTTTGGGCAGCTGCTGCCATATTTAAATGGTGGCCCACTTGGACTCCAAGATCCCTCTCACAGTCCTTACTATTGAGCAAGGTATCACCTATACTAGGAGTCAGCAATCTGCGGCTCTGGAGCCGCATGTGGCTCTTTTATCCCTCTGCTGCGGCTCCCTGTTGCTCAAAATAGGCGTTACACCCGCCAATGTGCGACACTCACTGGAATGTGATTTCTTGAGCTTTTCAACTCCCTGGTAGGCCAAACATGGTGAAATCCAAGAAAAGAAAAGTTTCAGAAGAAAACAGAATGCTTACTTCAACTACATATGCTAATTTTGTCGCCGCTCAGAAAATAGTCAGGCACGGGAAGGAGTTTTGTGACTCCCGGTGTTTTCTTTTGTGTGAGAAACGGGTCCAAATGGCTCTTTGAGTGTTTAAGCTTGCCAACCCCTGACCTATACTGTACCTGTGGATTTTGATTTTCTTGCCTAAATGTAGAACCTTATGTACCTTGAGGCATGGCAGCTTCCCTACTCTCACTTCCCTTGGCGAGGGCACCTTCTGGGGATGTTCCCACAGAGGCATGGGTAAAATCTTAACCCCATTCCTTTTCGTTTCGTATATTAATTCACTCGTCAGACTGACTAATCGTCCCCTTTCTGTATCAGCAAATCCTGTTGAGTAGCTCCTGCTGTTTTTTATGCAGATAGTGGCATTACCACATCTGTCGCTCTGGCTGCCGTGAAGCCATTGAAGAAAAACGTGTTATTAAACATCAGAAAATATTTGCACAGAATTTCCACAAAATCCATAACTGGCAAAATGAACGGGGATTTTATCAAGCAGGTGCTTCTTTTACAGATTTTCTGAACGTGTTGATCCAGTCTCACTGTCCTGCAGAGAGTATATACCATATTTTTCGGAGCATAAGACACACCAATATTTTGAAGAGGCCCAACTAGATGACCTACAAGGCCCCTTCCAACTCTGTTAATCTGTTAACCATTTTAAGCCAACTTGGCGGGGGGGGGGAATCTATTAGGAAGCCCCATTCCCTAGGACTTTTATTGAAGAGCCCTGATTTGAAGGCGCTAGAAATGTTTTTAGATGGCGTGTCTGGTTCGTAAATCAATCTAAGTCTGGAGCCTAATCACACAGCTTGTGGGTTTCCCCCCCCCCCCTCAATGGATCGATGCCAACTCCCTGTCTTCCTTCCATTAACATGTTGAAGCTTTGATAGGCCTGGACTCTGTCCTGTCTGGAGTTCCATTGGCCTCTGCTGTTCGTTGGATTGTTACGGAAACTTTCTTTTATTCCAACACAACTGTCCTTGTAATGAGCCTCAGTAGAGGTTTGAGCCCCATGCTTCTTTTCCGGCCTGTTTAGAGGGAATTTTGAATGACTTTTATCCATGCGCTCCTGACGAGATTCCCAGGTAGACAACATGACTGTCACTCCCCCCCCACCCCCGCCCCCCCGGTCCTTTAACTGACCAGAATTCAGATCTGCCTAAAAGACTGCTCAGTTTTCAGTCTCTATGTCGGTGGGTCTCAACTTTGGCAACTTGAAGAGGTCGGGACTTCAAATCCCAAAATTCCCCAGCCAGCCAAGTATGGCTGGCTGGGGAATTCTGGGATTTGAAGTCCCGACCTCTTCAAGTTTCCAGGATTCAGTAGACATTATATTCATCTTATGTTGTTCAAGGAAATTTGTAATAATGATTGTTGTTGTTGTTAGTTGCGAAGTCGGTTCTGACCCATCGCAATCCCCATGGACAATGTTCCTCCAGGCCTTCCTGTCCTCTACCATCCTCCGGAGTCCATTGAAGCTCACGCCGACTGCTTGGGTGACTCCATCCAGCTGCCTCATTCTCTGTCGTCCCCTTCTTCTTTTGCCCTCAATCTTTCCCAGCATAAGGTTCTTCTCCAGGGAGTCTTCCTTCTCATTAGGTATCCAAAGTCTTTGAGTTTCCTCTTCAGGATCTGGCCTTCTAAAGAGCAGTCAGGGTTGATCTCCTCTAGGACTGACCGGTTGGATGGCCTTGCAGTCCAAGAGACTCGCAGGAGTCTTCCCCAGCACCAGAGTTCAAAGGCCTCCGTTCTTTGGCGCTCAGCCTTTCTTATGGTCCAATCTTCACAGTCATCCATTGCAACTGGGAAAACCAAAGCCTTGACTGTACGCACTTTTGTTGGCAGGGTGATGTCTCTGCTTTTTAGTATGCTGTCTAGATTTCCCCTAGTTTTCCTCCCAAGGAGCAGGAGTCCTTTGATTTCTTGACTGCAGCCCCCATCTGCAGTGATCTTGGAGCCCAGGAAAATAAAATCTGTCACTACCTCCATTTCTTCCCCATCTATTTGCCAGGAGGGCTGGATGCTATGATCTTCGTTTTCTTAATGTTGAGTTTCAAGCCAACTTTTGCACTCTCCTCCTTCAGCCGCTAATGATTACTTCCTGTTTGATTGGATGATAACATTTCAAGATTTTGCTTTTTTTTAAAATGACGAAAACACAATGAAAAAGTAAATATTTTGAAGGAAGGAGATTAAACATGAAAAGAAGAAACAAAAATACAGGATATACCCTTACAGACATGCATATATAAATAAATCGAAGCCATGATTTATTACAGCCACTCAGGGTTGATCTAAATTTAATCAATTCTGTAAACAGTTCAATGAGAGTCAGTTCCATAGAATATATAAGGCATTAGGCTAGAAACCGGGAGACGGTGAGTTCTAGTCTCTTCTTAGGCATAAAGCCTGCTGGGTAACCTTGGGCCAATCACTTTCTCTCGGCCCTATGAAGGAGACAATGGCAAACCATTTCTGCAAAAACTTTCCAAGAAAACCGCAGAGACTTATCCAGGCCATCTCTGACAATGGGACATGATCGAGTAAAAGAAAAAATAAATACACTGTGTGTGTATATGTGTGAAAGAGACGCGGTGGCTCAGTGGCTTAGACGCTGAGCTTGTCAATCAGAAGGGGGGGGGGTTCAAATCCCTAGCGCCGCGTAACAGAGTGAGCTCCCATGACGCGTCCCAGCTTCTGCCAACCTAGCAGTTCGAAAGCACGTAAAAAATGCAAGTAGAAAAATAGGAATCACCTTTGGTGGGAAGGGAACAGTGTTTCATGCACCTTAGGTGTTTAGTAATGCTGGCCACATAACCACGGAGACATCTTCGGACAGCGCTGGCTCTTCGGCTTTGAAACTGAGATGAGCACCGCCCACATATATCCGAGGGGAACCTTTACCTTTACCGATGTGTGTGAATATGTATGTGTGTTTGTATATATATATTATTATGGCGATAGGCCAGAAGTCAAATAGAATATATATATATATATATATATGTGTATTTGTGTTACAACCCCTGGCATGCCCAAATATGGGAGGGAGCTCACTACTCCCCCTTTCTGTCCTTCAGCTCATTACAGAAGATCATGCAGGCAGAAAACCATATTTTTATTTTTAATGTTGCCTTTTTATATTTGTGTTGTATTTGTGCTGATAAATAAATAAAGGGAGACTAGTATAGATCTATTCCCAGTAAGGGTATGGCTAGCTGATGAGAGCTAAATAGTTTGAAATAGATCTATACTAGTCTCCCTTTATTTATTTATCAGCGCGCACACACACACACACACACACACACACATATATATATATACATACATACATACACACACACACACACATATTCTATTTGACTTCTGGCCTTTGGCCATAATAATAAAGATTGCTTTCTTGACAATCTTATTAATAGTGTGTCAGGTGCTGGATGGATGATTTCTCCTTTGGGAATCCAACTCTAATTTGGCTTCAAACTCTTTCTTGGTTTCCTCATTTCCTGGAGACGTGGAACCAGATCCTGGGATCTTTCAGCATTGGTCACAGTTGCACATGTGTCTTAAAAATGAGACCCTGCTCCTTTTTTCCAAGAATAAACGCCCAGTATCTAGTTTCCATAGACTGTTTTACTGCATTGAGAGCTTTCTTTTCCAGTAGTAGTAACAAAATACGTACGGCAATTCTCCATCATCCAGATCATGGTTATCCCAAAGGTGCTTTACAAATGGCAACTTGGTTTCTCCCCCCCCCCACCCCTTGAAAACATTTCACTTCTCACCCAAGGAAGCTTCTTCAGTTCTGACTGAATGGTGGGGAATGGAAGGATTGATATTCTTTGCAGCCATCTGGTTGTTAATTCTCTGAGAGTCCTTGAGCCCACTTGGGGACTTATCTGTGCCCTCAGGGACACCTGAATCAGAGTGCAAATGGGTGTGTAACCTTCTTGGGACCATTGAAAGGATTTTTGAAAGGAGGCAGCGTTGGGGGTTGGACTAGATGACCTCCTTGGGCCCATCCAGCTCTAGGATTCTAGGGACAACTCTGTAGGCTGTCCTGAGTCCCAAGCTTGGTTGAGACTTGCTGGGTGATGATGTAATGAAAGGACTTCGGGCAATTCCTACTGTGGCTCTGCCTGAAGGAGGTAGATCTTCGTTATGTAGAATAGACTGGCTCAGGCCTTAAAGACCCATTGACAAAGGAGGGGGGGGGGTGAGTTTCCGCCTCACTTTTAGGGGAAATATTCCGCCCTTTTAATATTTCCTAAAATATCTCATTTTCCTAGGAGAGGGGTGGGTGCTAACTTCCTACAGTAACCAAAGCAGCTTTGGTCCCTCTAAGAGCATTTTTTGGATTCTTCTGAAAGTCAAGAAGTCTGATTTCTCATCCCGCTCCTTATATTTGAGAAATAGGTAGCTTAAAATAAATTTCAAAAAAAGTGAGGGACTCTCACAGTGATTTGGGGAGGGGGGGGGTTTAAAAATGTCCGATGTGACTTACTGTGCGTGAAAGTTGCCTTGCTTTTAACTTTCCACCCCCGATGTCTCTTATTTTTACTTGTAAAATTTTGGAAGATGTAGTGAAACGGTAACATCCAAGAATGCCTTCAAGGTAGCCTGAAGACACACGATTCGTAGCAATGAAGAGCTCATAATGCGTGGCATCAATTTTATTTAATGGTCTTGATTCCGTGGGAAAATAGATAGCCAATTTGGGGGAAAATAAAGACTTCTACCCTTGCCTGGAGAACAATAATATTGCAAGAACTGGCAATTTTTTGGTCTGGTAATTGGATAAAATGATGCAGAACTTCCTTTGTTTTATGAGCTACTTCTCCTGCGCACCAGCAATATAGAAACATTTCAAAATTGAACTGAAGGACAATTCAGCTTCGCTGATCACAGGCCCCCAATGGGCAGAAAAATGTGTAGTGATGTACATGTAGTATAATCCTAAAAATAAAAGAAGATCACGTGAAGTGTTAATACCACTTTATAATGCCTTGGTAAGGCCACACTTGGAATGCGGCATTCAGTTTTGGTCACCACGATGTAGAAAAGATGTGGAGACTCTAGAAAGAGTGCAGAGAAGAGCAACAAAGATGATTAGGGGACTGGAGACTAAAACATATGAGGAACGGTTGCAGGAACTGGGTATGTTTAGTTTAGTAGAAAGAAGGACTAGGGGAGACATGATAGTATTGTTCCAATATCTCAGGGATTGCCACAAAGAAGAGGGAGTCAAACTAGTCTCCAAGGCACCTGAGGGTAGAACAAGAAGCAATGGGTGGAAACTAATCAAGGAGAGAAGCATCTTAGAACTGAGGAGAAATTTCCTGACCATTAGAACAATTAATCAGTGGAACAGAAGTTGCCTCCAGAAGTTGTGAATGCCCCAACACTGGAAGTCTTTAAGAAGATGTTGGATAGCCATTTGTCTGAAATGGTATAGGGTTTCCAGCCTAGGCAGGGGGTTGGACTAGAAGACCTCCAAGGTCCCTTCCAATTCTGCTCTTGTATTGTATTGTATTGTATCTGAATTGATGATGTTACCTAGTTGGGTAATGAAATGCCTGCAAGAAAACAACCAACTTCAGGAATCACTCATTTCAACCCTGGGCTACAGAATAACAGAGTTGGAGGGGACCTTGGAGGTCTTTTAGTCAAACCCCCTGCTCATGTGGGAAACTTTATACCAGTGATGGCAAACCTTATTCTTACGGCGTGCCAAAATAATGCACATGTGTGCCCACATGACACCCCCCCCCCACATGCATGCATGACCCCTCCCCAGGCTCCGGAGGTTTTCCTGAAGCCAGGGAGGGTGAAAACGGCCTCCCCCAGCCCTCCAGAAGGGCGAAAAATCAGCTGGATGGCACACGGATGTGCCCCGGAGCTAATGGCTGGCGTACCACCAAATATGGCCATAGGTTCACCATCCCAGCCTTATGCCATTTCAAGCCAAGGGTTATTCCGATCCCTTCTTTAAAATATTCTCTTTTATCCATCTCAATAGAGGTTGAAAAAAAAAACGTAGCTGAAAAGCAGAAGAAAGAATCCAATACAGTTTGTAGACTCGAGCTCCATCCGTCCCAATGGTATCTTCCTTTTTCCGAAAAAGTGACCAGCTGGTGTTGTAGGAAATGCCCCGATCCTCAAGATTGGTCCAGAGTCTGGAGCAACCCAGATGTATGTACTGTATAATAAACTAGGTTTGTGGGATCTAGGCCAGTTCATCTTAAAACGCTCAGTCAGCTAGGACCAAAATATTATAAGCTGCAAACTAAACCAGGATTCTAGAAAACTATAGCAGGGTTCTAGAAATAGTGGCCATTATGACATGACAGGAATGCCAGACTCCATGACGGCTGTAAGTCGAGGACTACCGGCAGAGGAGGAACAACACACAGTGAATTTGAGGAGTTGTGCCAGCCTGTTTGTGGTTTTTTTGACGCAGCAGATGTCGAAATGTTTGTGACAAACGGGCTTGTCAGATGGGCCATTAGCTCCCCAGGTTTTTCTATCGTACGTCCTAATTCAACATGTTGATTTTATGCCTTCTAACCCAATTTTATTTCTCTTCTTTCAGGTACATGTTCCTACCAAGGCTTATCGTTTGAGGTAGGTCAGATTTAATGTGATTTGCGAGTTGTTGTGCTGAAATCAAATTAGCTCTGCTTTATTGTGTGGAAAGAAGTTTACCCTTGGTTCCGTTTCTGGACGTCGTGCACTGAAATAACAGGAAGATTCTCTCCGTCCGTCCTTTTGTGAGGTTCCTTTTTGGACAATTGCTTTTGAGAAGATCTCTGAGATGGTTGTGTGAGGGGTAGGCCTGGGGTAGGCACCCCTATTCCTAAATTGCAGGCCGAGTTTGGGGAAGGGGAGGACCCATGCAATTTTCCTTTCAGGATACCCTGATTTTGACACACGCACACCTTAATTTGGGTCCCGTGGCAAGGTTTATGATGCAAAGGTGATTTTGTTGCAATTTTACTTTGGTTGCATTTTACGGCAGAGCGTTCAACTTAGATTGCAACCCATCGAAAGGAAGCAGTAACACCCGCCCCCCTTTTGAGCAGAATGGAATCCGTGCTGAGTTAATTTTGTCCAGAATTGCATACAGGTCGTCCTTGACTTACTGTATTTTTCAGAGTATAAGACGCACCTTTTTCCCTCAAAAAGAAGGTGAAAATCTGGGTGCGTCTTATACACCGAATACAGCATTTTTGGCCTCCTGAAACCTCTCCACCCTCTGCAAAAATGGCCGTGCATAGCCTTTAAGAGGCTTGCAGAGTGCTCCTGGGGGCTGGGGAGGGCAAAAAGGAGCAAAACACAGGACATTTTATGCTCGTTTCTGCCCCCCCCAGCCCCCAGGAGCACTCTATAAGCTCCTTAAGGCTACGCATGCCCCCCCTTTTTTTTTTAACCAAAAATGTGCCTGTTTTTGCGAAAAATGGGACGTTTTGGGGAGGTCTGCAGAGTGCAAAAACGTTTTTTTTTTAAAAAATTGCCTCTTCAAAATCTTGGTGCGTCTTATACTCCGAAAAATACGGTAACGACAACGGAGTGCAAAATTTCCATTTTCTAAACGTGTTAAGGGAGGGGCGTGCCGTTTTAAGACCTTTGGCCATGGCTGTTAAGCGAATCGCTGCACTTGTTAAGGGAACGTTACGCGCTAAGCAGATCCGTCTTCCCCCCTTTTATTGACTACGTTTGTTGGAAGCTGGCTGGGAAGGTGACAGATAGTGGTCCCCATGACTCTGGGGCATCGCAACGGTTATGAGTACGTGCCAGTTGACAAGCATCTGGATTTTGATCGTGAGAGCACGGGGAACAGCAACGGTCATGAGTGTGAAAACCGCCCATGAGTCACTTTCTCAGTGGCATTGTAACGTCAAACTAAGTGAATGGTTATAAGTCACCCATTATAATCAAGAAGTGGGGTGTCAAACTCGATGCCCGCCGGTTGGATCTGGCCCGCGGGAGTGTCCCGAATACAGCGAAGGACAGGTCCACGGTGCCTCTGCCAGTGAAACGGAGCCCCAGCCCTGGTGTGCTCTGTTTTCGCTGGCAGAGGGTTGCCGGAAGCCATCGATATTTTGACCTAGGCCTCCCAAGATCACGAAGCAGACTCCTTGTCCCGATAAAACCTCTTTTATTTAGGTTGAAGGGAATTCCTCTCCAGCAAACTCCCGGCCAACAGCCTTTCGTGAGATTTCAGAACTACAGGCCTTGATCAGGCTTGGAGAGCTGCCGGGCCGATATCTTCCAAACGCCACTCTGTAAAAAAGACAATACTTGGCAAGAAGTCAGGAACAGAAGTCTTCAGTCTAATGAATTGAACTCGTTGTCTCCTGCAAACTCCCTTCCCCTTTCGCTCCTCTTTTATTCCCTATCGAAGTGGCCATTTACCCCCCACCTGTGCCTTTACTCCCAAGTCGGCCCTTGTTCCTTAGCTGTTCCCTTCTCCTGGCAGCTCTGCGCATCCGCACATCAGGAACAGGCTCCAGCTGTTCTTCTGCCTCACTGATGTCTGACTCTGAAGGAAGCTGATAACTGTCAGACAGCCCTGGTCCCCTCTCTGCCTCCGACACAGAGCCTTCATCAGAGTCTTCCCCAGACTCCGGGACTTGCCCATCTTCCTCCCCAACCTCCTCACTGTCCGAATCTGCTGCCAGCTCTGCTGGCGGGCCACAACAGTTGCAGCTGAAATAAGAGCTAGGAAGCCCGTTTTCTCTGGCAGAGTGGTTGGGCCATCACAGGCGCCTGTTGTAGTCCAACACAAGGGACACAAGTGACAGCCACGCCCCCCTCACCCCCCCCCCAAGTTCAGACACAACTCTGATGGGGCCCTCAATGAAATTGACTTTGACACCCCTGATCAAGAATATTCCTTCCCAGCATGATTCTTGAACTTCACTTTCTCTACCTAAGATGACTTTTTTTAAAAAAATATCCACCCAGGTATCACTGGGTCTGATTGTTTTTTTAACCTTATGACATCATGGAACTGTTGGGTCTGAATCCCGTCAAGTTGTGCTCTCAAAAACTTCCCCGAACTTTCGTTTAAAGGTTCACTTCTCAGATAGTTGTCCTTTGCTTGTGATTGACTCACGTAAAGGTCATCCTGGAGACAAGCTGACACCCATCAGTTATTATTTCCAAGCTTTCTTTTGTAGCCCAAATTGTTGCTGAGCGTTATAAATAAGTTGTGATTTTTTTTTTTGGGGTCAATTTGGCCATGCTTCTAAGTACTTAAGAAAATGCATCAGGCATCCACTCTGGGGGGGGGGGGGGGAGGCAAAATGAAGCTGTGAAGTACTTGAAGAATGAGTAAAGGCACATTTGAAAAATTCTGCACCCTGGAGATAATAAGAAGGAGTGGATTAAATGCCAGCTGAGTTCTTATTGTTAGTGAAAATTTAGAGTATTTGGGTCACCTTTTCAGGCGTTCTGTGCTGGGGAAATAGGAGATGGATTTAATCCAGCTTCTGCAGATTAGAATTCCAAATTCATCTCTCTCTCTCTCTGTGTGTGAGAGAGAGAGAGAGAGAAAGAGAGAGAGAGAGAGAAAGAGAGAAAGAAAGAGAGAGAATAAGTTAGAGAGAATGAGAGAGAGAGTATGAGAGTGAGACATAAAGAGAGAAAGAAAGTGGGAGTGAGAAAGAGAGAGAGAGAAAGAGAAAGTAAGAGAAAGAGAGAATAAGTGAGAGAGAAAGTGAGAGAGAATGTTAGAGAGAAAGAGAGTGAGACATAAAGAGAGAAAGAGAGTGAGAAAGAGAAAAGAGAGAGAGAGAAAGAGAGAGAGAAAGAGCATGAGAGTGAGACATAAAGAGAAAGAGTGAGTGAGAGAGAAAAAGTTAGAGAGAGAGAATGAGAGTGTGAGAGTGAGACATAAAGAGAGAAAGAAAGTGAAAGAGGGAAAGAGAGTGAGAGAGAAAGAGAAAGTAAGAGAAAGAGAGAATAAGTGACAGAGAAAGTAAGAGAATGTTAGAGAGAAAGAGAGTGAGACATAAAGAGAGAAAGAAAGTGAGAGTGAGAAAGAGAAGAGAAAGAAAAGAGAGAAAGAGCATGAGAGTGAGACATAAAGAGAAAGAATGAGAGTGAGAGGGAAAGAGAGAGAGTGAGAGAAAAAGTGAGAGCGAGAAAGAAAGAGTGAGAGAGAGAAAGAGTGAGAGAGAAAAGGAGAATAAGAGAGAAAGAGCGAGCGTGAGAGTGAAACATAAAGAAAGAGGGAGAGAGAAAGAGAGAGAGCACAGTTTTTTAACAATACGTGATAGTCATAGTTTTTCCTCTATCATTGTTTGATTTTTAAAAAGTTGTTTTATTGTCATCCCAAGCTAAGTGTTAGCAGTCCTTCAAGATCCCTGGAAGAATGGGATCTGTTAAAAGGGTCAATGACAATTTGTTCACTGCGGCCAACTTGTCACGGCCAAATTGCAGTGGGACAATTCGACAACTTACCGCATGACTATTCCATGCCGCATTCATTCATCGTTTCATTCGGCTGTTTTTATAATTGGCGGTCGTGTTTTCATCAACATTTTTTGTAACTCTTGGATTTCTGAATTGACTTTCTTTAAAAATAAAAAAATGATTGGCCACAGTTCCTTCAAAATTAATTTAACTTTTTGGAGATAATAAGCCACCTGGGAAAGCCAAGAGAAATCATCAAAACCATTAAAAGGCGAATGTTAGAATATTTTGGACGTGCGATGTGACACCTGGAAAAATACAGCATCCTTCACTTAATCCTCCAGGGGAAGGTTGAAGGCAAATGAGGTCCAGGTAGAAGAAGAACCTCATGGCTTCCAAATCTAAGGGACTGGTTGGGCCAAAACTCAGCAGAACTTTTTTCGTTGCGGCTGTTGATAAAAAATGGGATCGCCAACATGATCGCCAACGTTCAATGACAGATATGGCACAAGAAGATGATTTGTTGAATTGTCCAAGGTTGAATTGGCCACAAATTGCCCATAATACAATACAATACAATAGTAGAGTTGGAAGGGACCTTGGAGGTCTTCTAGTCCAACCCCCTGCCTAGGCAGGAAACCCTATACCGTTTCAGACAAATGGCTATCCAACATCTTCTTAAGATGTCTCTTAAGATGTATCTTCATGATACATTCTTCTGTTCCACCATAGAAAGGAAGGAAGAGAATTCTGGGCAATGACCTCACTGGCTTTGCGCTTGTTGGAAGAAATGGTGTACTCCTAACCGGAATGAAAAATGTGTGAATCGAGAAAAACTGGGCCATTACTAGCTATGTCTTAATTGGGCTGCTCGATGGAGAAACAGGTTTTCCTCCCTTCTCAAAGATTTGCTGTGTATTCAACCTTTTTCTCTATAACTGACCGGGGGTAGTTCTTGATTTACAAGTATAATTAAACCCAGAATTATGCTCCTAAGTTGTGATGATTGTTAAGCAGGTCCTGATTTTGAGGACTTTTTATAGATGTTAAGTCAATCGTCACAGTCATTAAGCAAACCAACCGATGGTTATTAAGTGAATACTATGGTTGTTAAGCAGTGGTGGGATTCAATTTTTTTTACTACCGGTTCTGTGGGCATGTCTTGGGGGGCGTGGCTTGGGGGCGTGACAGGGGAAGGATACTGCAAAATCCCCATTCCCTCCCAATCAGCTGGGACTCGGGAGGCAGAGGGGCGGGGCCAGTCAGAGGCGGTATTTACCAGTTCTCCGAACTGCAAAAAATTTCTGCTACCGGTTCTCCAGAAGTGATCAGAACCCCTGAATGCCACCTCTGTTGTTAAGTGAAGCCATTGTTCACAATAGTGATTTTTTGGTCAGAAACTGGAAATAAACTTTTCCCCTGTTGACTGCTTTTTCTTCTATCTATCTCTATCTGTTATGTATTGTAAATAGTGTATAGTTGTCAGTTGAAGTCCTCATTCTGGTCCCCTGTTGGAGCGGGAAAATACTCTCTCCTGATTGGTTGTTTGGCTGATCAGTTCCCTATAAAAGGAGCTAGGTCAGCCAGGGAGTTCAGTTGCCTCCCAGGCAGTATTGAGTAAAGAGCTGTTAGAAATCACTCTGGCCTCGCCTCCATTCTTCGACCAGAACTCACTCTCTCTCTGTCTCTGTCTCTGTCTCTGTCTCTGTCTCTGTCTCTGTCTCTCTCTCTCTCTCTCTCTCTCTCTCTATCTATCTATCTATCATCTATCTCTATTACCTCTCTCTCCTGCCCTCCTTCCCTCTTTCTCTCCCTCTCTCATCTATCTGTCTGTCTGTCTGTCTGTCTGTCTGTCTGTCTGTCTGTCTATCTATCTATCTATCTATCTATCATCTATCTATCTATCATCTATCTATCTATCTCTATTACCTCTTTCTCTCTCCTACCCTCCTTCCCTCTCTCTCTCTCTCGTCTTTCTATCTATCTATCTATCTATCTATCTATCTATCTATCTACTATCTATCTATCTATCTATCTACCTAGCTACCTAGCTACCTAGCTACCTAGCTATCTAGCTATCATCTATCTCTATCATATATCTATCTATCATCATCTATCTATCTCTATTACCTCTCTCTCCTTCCCTCCTTCCCCCCCTCTCATCTATCTATCTATCTATCTATCTATCTATCTATCTATCTATCTATCTATCTATCTATCTATCATCTATCTATCTAGCTATCTAGCTATCATCTATCATTTATCTATCTATCTATCTATCTATCTATCTATCTATCTATCTATCTATCTATCTATCTATCTATCTATCATCATCTATCTATCTCTATTACCTCTCTCTCCTTCCCTCCTCCCCCCCCTCTCATCCATCTATCTATCTATCTATCTATCTATCTATCTATCTATCTATCTATCTATCTATCTATCTATCATCTATCTGGAAGGAGAATTGATTTCTTTATTTCTTTTCTTTTAGCACTCAGCCAGGTTGCATCCTACATCTTAAACGTTAAATTTAACTGACTGCTCTTTCCTCCTTTTTTGTACACGATTTTTTATCGTTGCTGTTAAGGTTGAATGCATGTTTTGGTTTTCTTTCAGTTTGTTTGTTTTACAGTTCTGTATTTTATTCTTCATGATAAAACGATAAACTTATTTTTTTAAAAGAAAAGAGACTGGAGATAAACTTTGGCTTTTGGCAAAAAAAATGCCATAAATCAGGGTTATGTGATTGCAGGATGCTGCAAACAGCCGTTAATGTTGTATTGATCACAGAAGAAAAATAAATGCATACTTTATCCTTTGCAGCGCCTGGGGAAAACCAAGTTTAGTCTCAACGGTGCTGCAGAAGAGTTTGATAAATATAACTTGGAATTTTTCTTTTTACATCAACATGGCCCCCTCGATACCTATGGCTACCTCCTGCTTACAATGGGTCAGTGTTGGCGAACCTTTTCGGCACCAAGTGCCAGGACACACACACACCAAAAAACAGAAGAGCAGTTCCCCAGCACCCATGTGCATGCCGGGAAGCTGAGCTTCTGGTTTCTGGCATTCACATGCTCGCAGGTCACCAGGTCTTCCAGTTTCTGTTGTGCATGCAAACCGGAAGCTCAGTTTCCCAGCACGCGCATGCGTGCTAGGGAGCTACTCTTCCAGCATTCCCGCGTATGCAAAAACCAGCTAGCCAGAACCCAGAAGAGCAACGGGGAATGGCTGCCATACCCGGAAAGATGGCTTTGCATGCCACTTCCGGCACGTATATCATAGGTTCGCCATCACGGCTATAAGTAGTCCCCAATTTACGACCGCATCGGACTCCAAAATTTCTGTTGCTAAGTGAGACATTTGTTAACCGTTGTTTTGCTCCATTTTACGACCTTTCTCGGCAGGTTGTTAAGTGGATCACTGCAGTTATTGAGTCAGCAACCCAGTTGTTAAGCGAATCTGGCTTCCCCATTGACTTTGCTTGTCGGCAGGTCGCAAAAGGGGATCTCGCCTGTCCCCGGGACACTAGAACCGTCATAAATGTGAGTCGGTTGCTAAGCGTCTGCATTTTGATCACATAAGCACGGGATGCTATAATGGTGATCATTCTAAAAAACAGTCCTAAGTCACTTTTCCCAGTGCTGCTGTAAGTTGGAACAGTCACTAAATGAACTAGTGTAAGTCAAGGATTTCCTGTACTCGGTTCTAAAACAGTTCAGGGATTACCCTTCTTCTCTAGAAGCGCAAATTGTCTTTCTCCTCCCAACTTTGACACGGGGGCCCTTTCACTCTGCCCTGTGGGAAGGGAGAGGAAATTGATTTACAGCGTGTTGCCTTGGCCGGATGCCTTGGTGGAGCGCTGGGGCGGATTCCATGCATTTGTTTCTATTAAAAATAGATTGCGGAGCATCATCGTGCTTTAAAGGCTACTGAGAGATCGGCCTACGCTCCATCAACTCTAATAAATTGCATGGCAGATAATTTTCTCCTCCCCATTTTGGCTCGGGAGCACGGCAATATCGCAGGGCTCAACGTGGGCCAAAATGAAATGGCAGGATGTCACCACTGAAGCCTGCTGAAGTGTGGCTGATCATTCCTGATCCCCTTCTCCAGTTTATTAAGTTTGGGTGAACAACAAAGAAAAACACTTCCACAGGGGATATTCAGTCCCTGTGATTGATTGCCCAGCTCTCTGCTTTAGTGATAGAGTACTAATGGCTCCAAGGATGACACTGGACTTGAAGGAATAGATGGAAGGTAGATGGTTTACCCATAATTATCTGCCCAAACGGATCATAGATCTTAAAAGTCTGAAGGAGACTGTTCAATCCAGCCCACCTATCTCTGTGAGAACCTTTAGAATAGAACAGAATAGAATTCTTTATTGGCCAAGTGTGATTGGACACACAAGGAATTTGTCTTTGGTGCATAAGCTCTCAGTGTACATAAAAAGACAAGATACATTCATCACGAATTATAAGGTACAACACTTAATGATCGTCATAGGGTACAAATAAGCAATCAGGAAACAATATAAAAATGAATAGAACAGAATAGAATTCTTTATTGGCCAAATGTGATTGGACGCACAAGGAATTTGTCTTTGGTGTATATGCTCTCAATATACATAAAAAGACAAGATACATTCATCATGAATCATAAGGTACAACACTTAATGATCGTCATAGGGTATAAATAAGCAATCAGGAAACAATCAATATCAATATAAACAGTAAAGGATACAAGCAACACGTTGCAATCAAAAGTCGGAGGAGATGGGAACGATGAGAAGACTAATAGTAATAGTAATGCAGCCTTACTAGTGAATAGTTTGACAGTGTTGAGGGAATTATATATAATTACATAATTTAATATAGGTAATCCTCAATTTATAACTACAATTGAGCTCAGCATTTCTGTTGCAATTGTGGAAAGTGTGAAAAACAGTCATAAGCCACCTTTTTTAGGGCTGTTGTAACTTTGAACGGTCACTAACTATTGTAAGTCGAGGACTACGTGTATTTTAAATGGAAGTCTATTGCCAAGTGTCTGAATTGTGATCACATGACCCTGGGGAGGTGCAATGGCCATAACTTTGAGGATGGGTTGTAAGTCACTTTTACTGAAGTGTCGTATTTTTAACCTGTCATTAAACAGACAGTTGTAAATAGAGGACTACTTATAAACTCAAGTTGCAGATCCTGGTTTCTTACTGACCATTGCTTTATCTTGATCTAATTAGAGTTTGTTCACCTTCATCCAGTCTAAATATTAGCATTGTTCAAATAGTTGCTTGCTCTCCCCCCCCCCTCTCTCTCCATCCATCCATCCATCCATCCATCCATCCATCCATCTATCTCTATCTATCTATCGATCGGGATGTAGTGGCTCAGTGGCTAAGACAATGAGCTTGTCAATCAGAAAGGTCGGCAGCTTGGCAGTTTGAATCCCTAGCACCATGTAATGGAGTGAGCTCCCTAGCTTCTGCCAACCTAGCAGTTCAAAAGCATGTAAAAAATGCTGGCCACATGACCACGGAGATGTTTTCAGACAGTGCTGGCTCTTCGGCTTTGAAACGGAGATGAGCACCGCCCCCTAGAGTCGGGAACGATTAGCACATATATGCGAGGGGAACATTTATTTTTAAAGATAAATCTTTATCTTTATAGTTGCTATATAGAGGAGAAGAAGGAAGGCTGTATTGCTTACAAAAAAAGTAAATGATTGTTGGGCTAATTAATTAACTAGGTTCTAAACCAATACGTTTATTCTTTCAAGCAGTGTTTTTCAATCTCAGCCATTTTAAGATGCGTGGACTTCAACTCCCAGAATTCCCTCATCACCCTTGCCGGCTAGGGAATTCTGGGAGTTGACATCACACATTTTAAACTTGCTGAAATACCACTTTTAAGCTAAAAGGCTGTGGAAATATGAGAGCATGTGACCAGTATTAAAAACTAAATAGCATGTTTTATTTTTATTATCTTTATTAATTCCACTAGGGAAGCATATAAAGACTCACAAGATTTGAACAAAAAATAAAAATAAAGCTATTGTGGGCACCAGGGGAAGCCCCGTTTTATTTGCTGAGGCTTTTTAAGTGTGATCTATCTGTCCCCATTATTATAAACGGCTGCTTTTTAATTGCTGCGCGTTACAGCTTTATCGGGGTCGTATTTTTAATTTTTGCACAGTTATGTCTTTCCTTGGGGCTGTTTTTTCTTCTTCTTTTTTTAATGAACAGTGTGGAAATTTCTTAAATGAAGCAATAAATAAACAACCAGCAAGCACTGATTGCAACAATTATTGCAGGAGGCAAAAATCAGGTTTTACATGTTGTTGGACTGTTGGATGCCAAAAGGGGGAACTTTAGGGCAGATTGCAAAAAACAAAAAAAAAAAAAAAAAAGCTGCTGTCTTATAGTGGGGAAGATGTTGGCGTGAGAATGGGAAAACTGGTTGTCGTCACTCTAAACCAGTGTTTTTCTACCTCAGCAACTTTAAGATGTGTGGACTTCAACTCCAGGAATTCCCCAGTCAGCAGAATTTCTCCCCTCAGTAAATTTAATATGTGTGGACTTCAACTCCCAGAATTCCCCAGCCAGTATTGTTTCTCAGCCTCCGCAACTTTAGGACATGTGGACTTCAACTCCCAGAATTCCCCAGCCCGTATTGTTTCTTGACTTCAGCAAGTTTCGGATATGTGGACTTCAACTCCAGGAATTTCCCAGTCACCAGAGTTTCTCAGCCTCAATAATATTAAGATGTGTGGACTTCAAGTCCCAGAATTCCCCAGCCAGTATTGTTTCTCAACTTCAGCAATGTTTGGATGTGTGGACTTCAACTCCCAGAATTCCTCAGTCACCAGAGTTTCTCAGCCTCAGTAATTTTAAGATGTGTGGACTTCAACTCCCAGAATTCCCCAGCCTGTATTGTTTCTCGACCTCAGCAACTTTCGGATGTGTGGACTTCGACTCCCAGAATTCCTCAGTCATCAGAGTTTCTCAGCCTCAGCACCTTTAACTTCTGGACTTCAATTCCCAGAATTCTCCATCACCAGAACTGAATCAGAATTGAAGAAGCTGAACTGAAGAAGCTACTTGGATGAGAAATGAAATGTCTTCAAGGAAAACCAAAGAAAGTCCAGTTGCCTCTTGAAAAAGCACCTTTGGGACAAATATTTCTTAATTTTCTTGCCATCTCCTTGTCTGCAAGAATCCAAGATTCTTGTAGCTTTCAGAGCTAAAGTAGATACTTGTAGCTGTTAGTTTCCTGCATTGTTGTTGTTGTTATTTGCAAAGTCGTGTCTCTTACCCATCGCGACCCCATGGACAACGTTCCTCCAGGCCTTCCTGTCCTCTACCATCCTCTGGAGACCATTGAAGCTCACGCCGACTGCTTCGGTGACTCCATCCAGCCACCTCCTTCTCTGTCGTCCCCTTCTTCTTTTGCCCTCAGTCTTTCCCAGCATTAGGCTCTTCTCCAGGGAGTCCTACCTTCTCATTAAGTGGCCAAAGTATTTGAGTTTCATCTTCAGGATCTGGCCTTCTAAAGAGCAGTCAGGTTTGATCTCCTCTAGGACTGATCGGTTAGATAAGATACAGAAGGATCTTGACAAACTTGAACATTGGGCACTATCTAATAAAATGAAATTCAATGGTGAAAAGAGTAAGGTTCTACATTTAGGCAACAAAAACGGAATGCATAGGTACAGTATAGATGATACCTTGCTCAGTAGTAGTAACTGTGAGAGGGATCTTGGAGTCCTAGTGGACAACCATTCAAATATGAGCCAGCAGTGTGCAGCAGCTGCCAAAAAAGCCAACACAGTTCTAGGCTGCATAAACAGAGGGATAGAATCAAGATCATGTGAAGTGTTAATACCACTTTATAAGGCCTTGGTAAGGCCACACTTGGAATACGGTGTCCAGTTTTGGTCACCACGATATTGAAAAGATGTGGAGACTCTAGAAAGAGTGCAGAGAAGAGCAACAAAGAGGATTAGGGGACTGGAGACTAAAACATATGAAGAACGGTTGCAGGAACTGGGTATGTCTAGTTTAAGAGAAAGAAGGACTAGGGGAAACATGATAGCAGTGTTCCAAGATCTCAGGGGCTGCCACAAAGAAGAGGGAGTCAAACTATTCTCCAAGGCACCTGAGGGTAGAACAAGAAGCAATGGGTGGAAACTAATGAAGGGGAGAAGCAACTTAGAACTGAGGAGAAACTTCCTGACAGTTAGAACAATTAATCAGTGGAACAGAAATTGCCTACGGAAGTTGTGAATGCCCCAACACTGGAAGTCTTTAAGAAGAGGTTGGATAGCCATTTGTCTGAAACAGTATAGGGTTTCCCGCCTAGGCAGGGGGTTGGACTAGAAGACCTCCAAGGTCCCTCCCAACTCTACTATTGTATTGTATTGGTTGGATAGCCTTGCAGGCCAACTGAGCCCATTTGCCTTGAACAATGGCTCCTTGGGAAAAATTAGCAATGTGCAACCACTGAATTTCCCCGAGCTATTTTGCCTGTAATGTTGGCTCAGAATTCCCTAAATTGGCCCAGGAGAACAGAAGCAAGCAGCTACCACGGGCACGAAAGGGATTTTTGGATCAATAATAGTTGTAACTTGTGGGCTGTTTGAGTGACACTACTGTTGTTGGTGAGTGGCCAAATTTTCAATGAGCTCACTTGAGATCCCTGGTGCTAGAGATAAAAGGAAACAAAATGGCTAAAAAGCTCAAATAGCAAGTCACAAAAGGGGGGAAAAAAATCAATGTTAGAAGAAGGTTAAAACTCAGTTGAACAACTCCAAATCTCTCTACAGGTAGTCCTCGACTTACGACCACCATTTGAGCCTGAAATTCCGTTGCAAAGCGAGACATTTGTTAAGTGAGTTTTGCCCCATTTTAGGTCCTTTCTTGCCACTGTTGTTCAGTTGCTAACACGGTTGTTAAGTGAATCTGGCATTTCCCATTCGACTTTGCTGGTCAGAAGGTGGCAAAAGAGGATCGCATGACCCTGGGACACTGCAACCGTCATAAATATGAATCAATTGCCAAGCGTCCAAATTTTGATCATGCAAACATGGGGATGCTTCAAAGGCTGTAACTCTGAAAAACAGTCATGAGTTTTTTCAGTGCCTTGGGAATTTTGAACGGTCACTAAATGAACCGTTGCAAGTCGAGGACTAACCATAAAAGAGCATAAACCAGTATAATTGCCTTGCTCCAAAATTAGGGCAATAATGACGATTTACTTGACTGATCGCAGAGATGTTTGGGAAAACTTGAGGGTTACACAAGCTACCTTAAGTCTTTGAGTGCTTTTGGCTTTAAAATGAAAAATAAGAAAGAATTTGCAGAATAAATACAAAATTGCAAGAGGGCCTGGAGGTCTTCTAGTCCAACCCCTTGGCTAAGTAGAAGATCCTGTACCATTCTGGAGAAATTTGTAGAGATTTTCAGTCATCCAGGTCTTGTTTTGTCCCAAAGGTGCTTTTTCTGGAGGCAACAGGACCTTCTTTTTTTTTCTTTTGAAGACGTTTCGCTTCTCATCCAAGAAGCTTCTTCAGCTCTGACTGGATGGTGAGGAAATGGAAGGATTTATACTCCTTGCAGACAGCTGGTCATTTGCATCCTTTTAGAGGGTCATTGAAGCCCTTGGAGGTTTATCTCTGTCCTCAGGATCACCTGACTGGTGCAAATGGTTCCTGCAGTCTGCATTTTTTCCCCCTCTGGAAATCCCTTCCTACTCCCACACCATTCCAAGGCTCTTCATCCCAAATTATATAGCTAAATGTCTGTAGAGATTCTGAGTCATCCAGGTCATAGTTCTCCCAAAGGTGCTTTTTCAGGAGGTAAACTGGACTTTTCTTGTTTTTTCTTTGAAGACGTTTTGCTTCTCATCCAAGAAGCTTCTTGGTGTGGGAGATGAATGGATTTCCAAAGAAAAAACGGGGTGCTTAGATCTGACCCGAAGGGCCGCCCTGGAAACGGTGAAGAACCAGCCCGTGAGGCCCCTGCCAGCACGTTTTCTCACGCAGAGGGTTGCAGGAGGCTGTGGCAGCCAAAAATGGAGCTCACGAAGGCCACGTGCGGCTCCCCCACCTCCGTTTTCACTGGCAGAGGGTTGCAGGAGGCCGTCGCAGCTGTAAACGGAATTCGGGAGCCTGTTTTTGCTGGCAGAGAGCTCGGGCCATCACAGGCGCCCCTGACACAAGTGACGTCAATGTGGCCATGCTCCCCCCCCCGATGTCAAACACAACCCAGGTGCGGCCCTCAATGAAATCGAGTTTGACGCCCCTGCTCTAGCTGTTTGAGGCCCTTCGTCTCATTTCTGGAAGCTGCTGATTCTGCCGTGAAGTGTCGGAGGGGGTGAGGGGGGGAGAATAGCTCCCGAAATTGAGATGTCACAATAACATCGACAGGACGGCAGAGCATAAAAATTTCATGTGTATGAGGAAGCAGACTGTGTGACCTTCTCTGCAAGAAACCTGTTACATCTCATTGATCAGAGAGGAATAGCGCTGTTAATGGGGACTTCAGCAGGTTTTATTACGTGGCCACCTCTTTCCCTTTCCATAATTTACCTACCTTATAAAGAAACTTGGTTCTCCAAATCAGACCTAAACTTGGAGCAATCTGACTGTGGTAATGGAGAGCCGATTCCCTGCCCCCCACCTCTCCACCCGTCGTATAAATTATGTAGAAAGGGTAGAGATGTTCAAAGCTCCGCAAAAGCTTTATATATTTTGATTCCCTCTCCGATCTGTCTGGTGCATATAGTTGTGGCGAGCTTTAGAAAGGGGGGAAAGCTTGAATTGTTTGCTTCGAGAAAAAGTCATAATTTGGTTTGTGGTCTAGGAGGAAGAGGAAGGTTCCATCTCTTCCTGCTGAAATTCACTTATCCAGGAATGGAAGAAGGCAATCCGCAGTTAGTGTACGTGTTAATTGCATGTTCATATTTCAAAACGGTCCTCAATTTACAACCATTCGTTTAAGGATGGTTTCGAAGTTACAGGAGCGCTGAAAAAGGTGACTTATGACTTGGTCCTCGCGCATCTTCATGGTCAGAATTTGGTGCTCTGACCTAGGCTTCCCCAAAAAGCATGAAACAGATTCCTGGCCCTGACAAAAAAAACCTTTTATTAAATGAATGTGAATTTCTTTCATTCACATTCAGCAAGGCCGGGTAAACAGTCTTTCAAAGGAATATTTATGACTACAGACCTTATCTAACTTGGAAAGCTGCCATGTAAATATTGTCCAAGCGCAGCGCTGTGCAAGGAAAGACTTGGCACAGAGTCTCTGAGATTCACGGACAGATCTTCACACTCCTGAAACAAACTAATGAACGAATGAATTGTGTCCTGCAAAAGCCCACTCCCCTTTCGCTCCTCTTTTATTTCCTATGGGAGGGGCCATTCACCGTCCACCTGTGGCTTTACTCCTGGGTCGACTCTGATTTCTTAGCTGTTCTTTTCTTCTGGCAGAACTGCCAAACGGCCTTGGCCCCCTCTCTGCCTCCGACACAGAGCCTTCATCCGAGCCTCCCTTAGTGACCAGTACTGGCCCATGCTCCCCCCACATCTCTTCATTGTTTGACTCTGCTGTACAACTGTACAGGCAGTCCTCGACTTATGACAATTGCTTTAGTGACCACTTGAAGTGACGACAGCGCTGAAAAAAGTGATTTATGACCATTTTAATACATTTCCTACCATTGCAGTGTATTGATGGGTCACATGATCAAAATTCAGAAGCAGGAGATTCTATATCCGTGATGGCAAACCTGTGGCGCGCAGAGCCCTCCCTGTGAGCATGTGCGCCATCAATCAGCTGCTCTTCTAGTTTCTGGTGCGCACATGTGCACCGGCCAGCTGGTGTTCGTGGGAGGTGGAGCACCTGAAAATGGCCCCAAAAAACAGCCAGAAAGGAATTTTGGGAAGCATTTTCAGGCCGTTTTTTAGGCAAAAAATGGCCCGGAAAACAATCTTAAAAACAGGTTTTGGGGGCCATTTTCAGGCTGTTTTTTGGGCCATTTGGGGGGGCATTTTCAGGGCATTTTTCAAGGCAAAAACAGCCCTCCCAAAAGGGCCAGAAAACAGGCATGTACACGCCGGCCAGTTGGCATTTGTGTTTCCAGTACTCCGCTGTGTATACACACACACACAAATATGCACACGCATTCCAGTCTGGGCACTTGATGCCAAAAAGGTTTGCCATCACTGTTCTATATCATTCCAGTCAAGTGGGTGTCCAGTCTCTTCTTAAATGCCTCCAGTGATTTTGGTATGCTTAACTTGGTACCCTCTCATTGGGTTAACTTCTGGAACAATTTCCCCCCTTGTGTTATGCCTACAACGTTCTGGTTTTCAGAACTTTGAAAGGGCCCTTAAAACACGATTCCCCCCATAGGAACTTTATGAAGCTAGGAGAAAAAAAAAACATTATTCACTGTAGATTGCTATTAAGGTTGGGCTAGTATTAGATACTGCTTATACCGATTGCTTTATAAAGTCTTAATTTATGATGCCATTTTAATGGGCAGATAGTCCTTGACTTACAATCGGTCGTTGGAATTACTGAGGACTAGAAGACTTTCAGGGTCCTTTCCTATTCGGTTATTCTTTTCTGTTCTGAGAAAGAAAGCACTGCTGATTTGGAACACGGCACATTTTGTCGGTTTTCCCTTGTTTTCTTTTACTTTCCCAGTTCTCCCAAACAATCTGTGCAGGCTGGGGGGAGAAAAAAAACCCTGCTGAAGCTTGAAACGGATAGAAAGAAAACAAGACCAGACAGATAATAATTCGTCCCTGCAGATCTCACTGATGAGTTTCAGGGAGGGAGATGACCTTAATTACCAGGGATGTAGTGTCCAAATAGGATGGTTCAAGAGCTGGGATTTGTTGTGACACAGAATAATCGGTGTCTGTGAAAAGAGGAATTGCCTTCAAGTTTGAAACCGTTCTTGAGGAATTGTGCAGAACTCTGATGAGCAAGGAGGGTTAATTGGTTGATTGATGTAATTGTTCTCTTTTTTTTATCGATTATTGGTTGATTGACTATAGTTTCATACTGCCCGGGTGAGTCACGACTCCTGGCAGCTTACACAAACATTTAAAACAAAGTAAAAACAAGAGCAGGAGGGTAAAAGAGGAGAAAAAGAGGAAATGAAAACAAAGAGCATTGCCCTCCTATCAACCTTTCAAGCTAAGCCACCTTAGATCCCTCTCATGCATGCTAGTACAGGCCGTCCTCGACTTACGACCCGAAACGAGCCCCAAATTTCCGTCACTAAGCAAGGCAGTTAAGTAACTCGGCCCCATTTTATGATCTTTCTTGCCACAGTCGTTAAGTGAATCACCCAGTTGTTAAATGAATCTGGGTTCCCCATTGACGTTGCTTGTCAGAAGGCTGCAAATGGGGGTGGGGGGAAAATCACATGATTCCGGGACACTGCAATGGATGGAAACTAATCCAGGAGAGAAGCAACCTAGAACTAAGGAGAATTTTCCTGAACAATTCCGTTAGTGGAACTACTTGCCTCCAGAAATTGTGTGTGCTCCAATTTTGGAGTTTTAGAAGAGATTGGGCCACCATTTGTACTGGGTTCCCTGCTCGAGCAGGGTGGACGGGTGGACTAGAAGACCTCCCAGGTCCCTTCCAACTCTGTTTTTCTGTTTATTCAAACTGCAGCATTCTTGCTCTTCTGAACGCTTTGGCTGTAATCGTGCCTCGCTCTCTTTTTAGGAAATTCTGACTTGCATGGTTGAGCATGTTATTGCAATTCTTTGTGGCTGGGTGGAGGTCCTTGTAGGTCAGTCTAATGGCTGGTCCCTGTTTTGTCTGCCCGTTGAAGCGATGCTGGGGTTTGGAACAAAGGCACTTTGGTTTATGAAGGTTTCCCCTCCCCCCTCTCTCTCCTTAGCCTGTGAATCTGTAACTAGATGCAAGAATGGCAGCCAAGCAGAGAACTTTATGGTTAAACACACTCCAAGTCTCAACTAACTTTGTTAGTTAAGCCTTTCCAAAAAAATATATATGTATATCTTTTTCCATTGGGAAGAAATCTTTTCGCCTCCGCGGTAGAGAAGAGTAGCAAACAACCCATTCAAGGAACTACCAACTGAGACAACAAACTAACAGTAAACAGTCCCACAGTTGCTTTTATAACTTGGAGGCAACTGGACTTTCTGGTTTTTTTCATTTGAAGACGTTTCGCTTCTCATCCAAGAAGCTTCTTTGGCTCTGACTGGATGGTGAGGAATGAAAGGATTGATACTCCTTGCAGGCAGCTGGTTATTTGCATCCTTTTAGAGAGTCATTGAGGCCACTTGGAAGTTTATCTATGTCCTCCAAGTGGCCTCAAGGACTCTAAAAGGATGCAAATGGCCAGCTGTCTGCGAGGAATATCAATCCTTCCATTCCCCATCATCCATTCAGAGTTGAGGAAGCTTCTTGGATGAGAAGCGAAACGCCTTCAAAGAAAGACAAGGAAGTCCAGTTGCCTCTTGAAAACAGCACCTTTGCGACACTTAACAACCGTGTTGCTAAGTTAACAACCGCAGTGATTCCCTTAACAACTGTGGCCAAAAAAGATCATAAAATGGGGCAAAACTCACTTAATAAATTTCTCACTTGGCAACAACATACATTCAGTTGTGGTCGTAAGTCGAGGACCCCCTGCACACAACAAATCTTTAGCATCAGAAATTTTGAGCTCAATTGTGGTTATAAGTTGAGGAATACTTTTAGATGTCTTTATTTCATTTAGAACACGCCCTGACTTTAAAGCTGAAAATAAGTCACGGCGAACTAATACAGGCAGAACTCATATTCGTAATGCTCCCCTTGTTTGTTTGTTTGTTTTTTTGCAGTGAAGAAAGTTGTTAATGCAAATGCGGTCTCTTCTTTTGGCAAATGTTTTTTTCATTTCAGGAGGGATTGCATATCTGTGTACTCTGTTAATATATTGTTTTAAGATCTTCAGAAGAACTGGGGAAGAAAATATTTTTCAAACAATGCTGTGCGCCTAAAAAGAAATCACGATAAGAATAATTTAAATTTGCCACAGCTGACAAGAACATTTCTCTTTTGAGGGCATGAAGGAGAGAGATGGAAAATGAGATTTTCCCAGTAATTTCAGAGTCATCCGGCTTTTAATCAGAAGAGAATTGGTTTCTGGATTAAGGCACACAAATTTGAATGTCTTGTAATAGTTTCATTTTATTTGACAAGATAGTACACGCAAGGGGAAAAAAAATCAATGTGTCATCCTTTTAAAGGAAGACTAGAACAGATAACTACTGCCATTTTTTTTAAAAAAAATGCTCAGCAACAACTAAATTTGGCAGGGCTGATTCAAATAGTTTTAGACTACTGATATTCTGAAGACCTCGTAATGTCCTAAAAGTTAGTAAATCCTGATAATCTTTCGTTTGTCCTTCCAAGTTTCTCTCTGATGCTTATGACTTTGTCATAGTGATGTAGCATTTAGAACATGCCCTGACTTTAAAGATGCAAATAAATCACAGGGAACTAATATAGGAGAACTTATATTCGTTCTATCTTATTTCCCATCTTCTGAAGGGGGGGGAAACCCTTCAAGAATGGTTGCCACAATGTTTTGGTCATCTCGATGTCCAAAAGATGTTGAGACTCTAGAAAGAGTGCAGAGAAGAGCAACAAAGAGGATTAGGGGACTGGGGGCTAAAACTTATGAAGAATGCTTGCAGGAACTGGGCATGTCTAGTTTAATAGAAAGAAGGACTAGGGGAGACATGATAGCAGGGTTCCAATATCTCAGGGGTTGCCAGAAAGAAGAGGCTGTCAAACTATTCTCCAAGGCATCTGAGGACAAGAAGCAATGGGTGGAAACTAATCAAGGAGAGAAGCAACTTAGAACTGAGGTTAGAACAGTTAGAACAATTCATCAGTGGAACAACTTGCCTCCGGAAGTTGTGAATGCCCCAACATGGAAGTCTTTAAGAAGATGTTGGATATCCATTTGTCTGAAACGGTATAGGGTTTCCTGCCTAGACGGGGTTGGACTAGAAGACCTTCAAGGTCCCTTCCAACTCTATTATTCTGAATGGGACATCTCTTTCCCAACCTCTGGATTGACTCATTCCTCATGGGCTATCTTGAGAAGTGCCACCAAAATATGGTGGGGCGAACCATCTCCTCCCTTACATGTTTGCACTGATACACCATTCACAGAGATTTGCTTATGGATCCCATCTGGGTCGGTCCCCGGGACCAAAGGTTTTTCCTAGCTTTCAGACTCATGCTCTTAAGGAACGCCTGTCACTAAACATCTGCAAAGAAAACAACCAAACACAGAGACCACCAAGGATCCCACAGTTCCTTCTGGTTACCAGCAGTTCAAAGCTGGAACTGTGGTGGTAGAATCCATTTCATTCCCCCTCAATCCCCGGAATTGCTTAGATCAGGCACCATCAAAGTAAGGTTAGATATTAATGGCGATTAAGTGTCTAGAGTGCCCTGGGCCCCTGCTACAACCAAGAGGGAAATAATTAACTGATCAGGTTTAGGGCTGGGAGTTTGTTATCTCACAAGGGGAAAGGGGGAGAGCCAGCTGACCTAACCAACTTCTCTTCCAGGTGTTAAATTTAAAAAAATGCAGGTCAAGCACAGGACAAAGATTCCAACAGGATGAAAAGTTTGCAGAATAAAGGATATACGGAAGAGATGTTCTAATGCAGTGTTGGAAAACCCTTTCAGCTCCCCCGAAACGGGAGAATGCGTGGGTGCATGGGCATTTGCCGGAAACTGGAAGAGCAGACACCCAGTGTGCATGTGCAGGCCGGGAAGATGATGTTCCGGTTTCCAGAGTGCGCATGCACATTGGCCAGCTGGTCTTTATGCATGCATGCGCAGCAGAAACCGGAAGACCAGGCAGCTTGTGCATGTGCCAGAAACTGGAAGAGCAGCTGCGCGGCGCGCGCATGCATGCCGGGCGGCTGCGCTTCCGGTTTCTGGTGTTCTCCCGGGCATGAAGACCAGCTGGCCGGTGCGCCAGAACACGGAAGAGCGATGGGTGACGGCTCGCGTGCCCAGAAAGATGATTCTGTGTGCCACAGGTTCGCCATCACGGTTCTAATGCAACCATTAACCATTAAAAGCCATCAGGTGAAATGTCTTGGAAAAAATGGCAGACAAAGCAACTCCAAATAATTTCAATAATTCCAACTCCAAATAATTCAATAATTCAACTTCAAATAATTTGAAATTCTTCTTTTATATCCTTTGTTGCGGGGAAGCAAAATCGCAGAGCCTGAAGTTTCATTGCTGATGACTGAGTAGAAATGTTCTCCTTCTACTGTCACATAATGATTCTTTTAGCCAGCTCTCATCCCTGAAAGGTTGTTCTAACCCAGCTCCCCAAACACAACAAACCCTCTGAAGTTAACTCGAAGATTTCTTTATTAGGAGTGCTAGCAGCCCCGTGCAAAAAGCTTCTCTCTCCCCGCAGGCTAAGAAGTTTGTCCGACAGGGAGATTAATAGTTCTCTGCCACATCTATTCATCTCCGCCCCTTGCCTTTTATCCCCAGAGCTAGGGTGGGGCTTCTCTAGCAGTGGTGGTTCTTCCGTCCCAAGGACCGACCCATAGATTTCCACTGCTCTCCTCTCCTCTGCCACATCTATTCATTTCCACCCCCTGCCTTTTATCCCCAGAGCTAGGGTGGGGCTTCTCTAGCAGTGGTGGCTCTTCCGTCCTAAGGACCGGCCCATAGATTTCCACTGCTCTCCTCTCCTCTGCCACATCTATCATTTCCGCCCCCTGCCTTTTATCCCCAGAGCTAGGGTGGGGCTTCTCTAGCAGTGGTGGCTCTTCCGTCCTAAGGACCGGCCCATAGATTTCCACTGCTCTCCTCTCCTCTGCCACATCTATTCATTTCCACCCCCTGACTTTTATCCCCAGAGCTAGGGTGGGGCTTCTCTAGCAGTGGTGGCTCTTCCGTCCTAAGGACCGGCCCATAGATTTCCACTGCTCTCCTCTCCTCTGCCACATCTATCATTTCCGCCCCCTGCCTTTTATCCCCAGAGCTAGGGTGGGGCTTCTCTAGCAGTGGTGGCTCTTCCATCCCAAGGACCGGCCCATAGATTTCCACTGCTCTCCTCTCCTCTGCCACATCTATTCATTTCCGCCCCCTGCCTTTTATCCCCAGAGCTAGGGTGGGGCTTCTCTAGCAGTGGTGGCTTTTCCATCCCAAGGACCGGCCCATAGATTTCCACTGCTCTCCTCTCCTCTGCCACATCTATTCATTTCCGCCCCCTGCCTTTTATCCCCAGAGCTAGGGTGGGGCTTCTCTAGCAGTGGTGGCTCTTCCATCCCAAGGACCGGCCCATAGATTTCCACTGCTCTCCTCTCCTCTGCCACATCTATTCATTTCCGCCCCCTGCCTTTTATCCCCAGAGCTAGGGTGGGGCTTCTCTAGCAGTGGTGGCTCTTCCGTCCCAAGGACCGGCCCATAGATTTCCACTGCTCTCCTCTGCCTTCTGTGCATCAGGCACTGGACCCAGCTGTTCCTGCTCTTCCTCCTCAGACACCTCCAGACCTGGGGGCTGTTGACTCTCCATCTGAGGGCTGACGGACGGCCCAGGCTCTGCCTCTTTCTCTCTCTCGCTCTACCAGTTCCATTCCCCCTTTCCCCTCAGATGCTGACCCTGACTCCCACACTGCCTCCGCCTCCTCTGATTTGGCTGCTGGAGGGGCTGGCGGCCGACAGGCCACAACAAAAGTTTGTAATTCTTGATGTCTTGATACATATCACATATCAGGGTTGCAGTCCAGAACATCTTCAGCGTAGCACCACAACGATCAACGCAATCCAAATCCAGGCAGTCCTCGACTTTCTCCTCACTTTTGTGGTATTTTTAAATTGCCTGAGAAGAATAAGAACTTCATATGCTAAATCCAGGCACTTGCATCAGCCCAAATCCAATATTTTTCCTAACACCTAGCAGAATGTTAATTAGCTTACAGCATCATTTTATGCCTTTCTCTCCTTGCTTTGAGGTCAATTGAATATCTAAGAATATGAACTTTCAACGTTTCTTAAACACACAAGTAATTTCCCACTTATTTTCACTGGTAGGCGGCAATTAAGGGATCGGAAATTTGGGGGAGGGGCTACGTGCTCTTCCAAAATTTGACCAAATAGAAATACAAGCGGTCTGTGGAGCTGTCAATCATCCATTTCCTAGTTGTCTCAAAGGTTCTTGGTCAGGGGTGTCCAAACTTGGCAACTTTAAGACTTGTGGACTTCAACTTCCAGAATTCCCAGCCAGCAGAGCTGGCTGGGGAATTCTGGAAGTTGAAGTCCACAAGTCTTAAAGTTGCCAAGTTTGGACACCCCTGTTCTTGGTTGACTGGAAACATGGAGGCTGATTGGAAAGTTGGCTTAATGATGAAGCAGAAGCACATGGCTGGTTCTGGGCAGCTGACCACATGGAGTTGAGAGTGGATGGCTTTTATACCCTCTCTGGGCTCTATGTTTGAGCTTCCTGTTCCCGTGCAAGAACATGTATTCTATTGGCTGTTGTAGGGGTTACCGTATTTTTCAGAGTATAAGACGCTCCAAAGTATAAGACTCACCTAGATTTTGGGGAGGAAAACAAGGGGAAAATATCTGGCTCTGCCTCCCAGCAATTTGCCTCCTTGCAACAAACAGTACAGACAATATACACAGTTTGTAGTGTTATATTTCAGACTATACTTGTACAGATGCTGTTAAAATTGATGTGGCTTTCTGGAAGTAAAGTTATTCTCTGCTATTTAAAAGAATAGCACTTTTTAAAACAATAGCACTGGGCCTCATCAGATCAAGCATTTATTTTAAAAAGCTTCTTCATTTTGTTAAATTGTCTAGAATAATAATAAAACAGTCTAATAATTTGAACATTCGATAGGCATTTATAGTTGTTGACTTACCTCCTTGCAGCAAACAGCCTGATTAGCACAAGAAAAAAAAATCTGGTTAATGTAAGACGTTTAAACAATTATAGTCAAATGAAAATAGGAGGTATGATGACGGTAACATGTATAAATATCTGAGTTAAAATACTTGAGTTAATATGAATTATGCTTGATGACTGTGGAAGAGATGCGTGAAAGTCCTTTGTAACCAACTGATACACTTTCTACAGTATGTAAAGAAGGAAGATTCTTTGTGTTGTGTTTGTTTTGAAAATTAAAAATAAAAAAAAAACTTTTATTGTATATTAAAAAAAATCTGCCTCCCAGCAATTTGTCATTTGGAGCAAACAGCAAGTTTCACTTTCAATTTCTCCCGAGCATCAACTGTTACAGGCTGCAGGGATTGCTATAGCTTATTGAAGCCCGTTGGCTGCAAAGAGGTAAACTGCTGGGAGGCAGAGGCCAAAGGGTGGAAGCCGGTGTGTGGGTGGGGATACATTTAGTGTATAAGACGCACCCAATTTTTCACCCTCTTTTAGGGGGGGAAAAGGTGCGTCTTATACTCTGAAAAATACGGTATGTAGGGGTCACAGCTGGCTCTATAGGTTGCCTGAGCTAAGTTTTGTTGAAGTTTGGAAGGTGATGCAATGTTCTCAGGACAGAGGTGTCAAACTCAATTTCATGGAGGGCCGCATCAGGGTTGTCTTTGACCTTGGGGGGGGGGGCAGGATAGGCGTGGTCCGCTCGACGTCACTCGTGTCGGGGGCGCCTGTGGCATCCCAAGCACTCTGCCAGCGAAAATGGGCTCTCGAGCTCTGTTTTTGGCTGCAACGGCCGTCCTGCAACCTTCTGCCAGCGAAAGTGGAACTCGGTAGGGCCGTTTTCAGTGGCAGAGGGACCACGGGTCAGTTCTTTGCTGTTTCCGGGGCAGCTCTGCGGACCAGATCTAAGCACCCCATGGGCTGGATGTGACCCCCGGGCCTTGAGTTGATTCTCCTGCCTTAGAAGTTTGCGCCATGTAGTGAGCTCTGCTGCTAAACGGTAGAGGATCGATCCTACTTCGTCCTGGAGGGTCATGACTTAATCCCGTCACCCGGAAGCGGAAGGTCTTTTGTCTTGTAGATAGTCTGGCCTAGTCCTTCTCAATGGGAACCAAATATCTGCTGGGGGGAGAGAGCCGAAGCTCTGAGTTTCTGTCTCCCTTAAGATTTTTTTGATTTCTGTTTTAGGGGAAATATTTTATCTTGCCTTCTTAAATATTCCTCAAAATATTTCATTCTTTGGGGTGGGGGGGGAGGCGGGATTGGCTTCCTACAAGTCCAAATCGCCTTTTGAAAAAGGGCCTTTAAGAGCTGGAAGCTCACGTTCTTATCATCGAAAATGTTTAAACCATGAATACGGGCAGTTCTCGACTTACGACCGCAATGGAGCCCAGAATTTATATTGTTGCTCGGTGAGAAATTCGTTAAGCGAGCTTTGCCTCGCTTTATGACTTTCCTTGCCACATTTGTTCACTGAACTGCTGCGCTTGTTACGCTAGTTAGCACAGTTGTTAAGTGAACCTGGCTTCCCCCTGGACTTTGCTAGTCAGAAGGTCACAAAATGGGATCACGCGACCTCGGGACACTGCAACCGTCATAAATAGGAGTCAGTTGGAAAAGGGTCTGGATTTCGATCACCTGACCAAGGTGGTTGCTGGCCGTAAGAGTGAAAAATGGTCTTAAGTAACATTTTTTCAGTGCCGTTGTAACTTTCAACAGTCACTAAATGAAATGTTGTAAGTCAAGGACGGACTGTCTGTACTTTCCTCTCTTCTTAGGCTCCTATTCTAAGATGAGAGGCCATGCAGATCTTTCAAAGAAATAAATTCCAATATATCTGTCCAGTTTTTATTTTTATTTTGTTTATTTTTGTAGTCTCCAACCAATAGGGATGCTTCATGAAGGCTACAGTTCATTTTTAAAATATCTGATTTATTTACGGCACGTTTTAAAATGGAATTTCATGCTATACAGGAGAGGTTTTTTCTTTTAAAAAAAAAGTCTCAACTGAGCCCTTTCCTTTTCTTTCCTCTTTGCCTTCCTATTTACCTTTTCAAAATGTTACATTTTCCTAATCTTTATTCTGACTGAGGCTTCCCAAGAGCTTGAAGCAAACTCCTTGTCCTGACAAAAACCTCTTTGATTAATTGACTGTGAATTCTGCTCATTCCCATCCAGCAAAGTCTTTCAAGGGAGGATTTACAGTCACAGACCTTATCTGGCTTGGAGAGCTGCCAGGCCAGATACCTGCAAGACTTGGCAAGGAGCCTCGGAGGGTCACGAACCAATTAAGCGAACGAATTGTCTCCTGCAAACTCCACTCCCCTTTCGCTCCTCTTTTATTTCCTCTGGGAGGGGGCATTCATCGTCCACCTGTGGCCTTACTCCCAAGTCGACCCCTGTTCTTTAGCTGTTCCCTTCGCTTGGCAACTCTGCGCATGCGCACACTGGGAACAGGCTCCAGCTGTTTGTCTGCCCCACTGATGTCTGACTCTGAAGGCAGCTGATAGCTGGCATACCACCCTGGCCCCTCATCAGAGCCTTCCCCAGGCTCCAGGACTGGCCCATGTTCCTCCCCAACCTCCTCACTGTCCAAATCTTCTGCCAGCTCTCCTGGCCACTGGTGGGTCACAACAATCTTTATATGTAATATGGACTCTACAATTCATACCCTTTGAAGATCACTGTTTCTTGAAAAATGCAAGTTTTAAGCCATATGCAAGAAAGAATAATTAGCTGGAGAATGGTATATCGTGAAAGACAAAAAATATATGCAAGTTCATTAAATTTACATAAGGCAAACTATTCTAGGACCAGAATTGCCGCTAATCCTGGAGCATATTTTTAGAGCGCTGTGCCAGTGTGTGTAGGTGTCAGAGAAGGAAATATTCTCATTTCTAATCCCAGTTATATACAGGAAAGCACTCAACACAAATTTGGAAAAACACCTGACATTTATATTGTATCTTACAATCCAATACAGATAATCCTTGATTTACAATCACAGCATCCCCATGACCATGTGATTGAAATCCAGATGTTTGGCAACTGACTTACATTTATGACGGTTGCAGTGTCCCGGCGTCACGGGATCCCCTTTTGCGACCTTCTGGCAAGCGAATTCAACGGGGGAGCCAGATGCGCTTAAAAACCGTGTGACTCGCTTAACAACTGCAGTGATTCACTTAACAGTCGGGGCAAGAAAGGTCACAAAATGGGGCAAAACACACCTAAACAACTGTCTCGCTCAATAACAGAAATGTTGAGCTCAACAGTAGTCATTAGGTGTATTAGAAAAAAAATGTGTTAAAAAACACAGGTAGTTTTGCAACTTACCATCATAATTGAGCCTGGAATTATACAAGTAGTCCTCGGCAGCGGTACAATTCAGACAGTTCTATCCGGTTTCGGGCGAACTGGTAGCGGTGGCGGCAGGAGGCTCCGCCCACTCGCATGTTATCACAACCCGTTTTTGAAGCTCTGCGCATGCTCGGAAGGCGCATGGTCACATTTGCGAACCAGTAGCGAAGGTAAGTTGTTTTTACCCCTGGTCCTCTTACCATTGCAATTGAACCCCACATTTCTGCTGTCAATCAAGAGAGTTGTTAAGTGAATTTGGCCCCACTCAGTGACCTTTTTTGCACAGTTGTTAAGTAAATCATGGCGTTTGTTAATAAAATGGTTTTGAAGTGGAGTCTAACTTTCCCGTTAACTTTTCTCGTCAGAAGGTTGCAAAAGTGACCCTACGAACCCGGGACACTCAACCGTCATAAATATGAGTCACTTCCCAAGCTTCTGAATTTTGCTCACGTGACCCTGGGGAAGCTACAATGGTTATAAGTGTGAAAAATGGTCCTGTCACTTTTTTCAGTGATATTGTAACTTCGAAGAGTCACTAAAGGTACTTTTGTAAGTCGAGGACTAGCTGTGTAAAATAATACAGGTGGATAAAAATCAAATAAATGCCAAGCATGGGAAGAAGATCTAACAAAGAGAATAAGATCTAACAAGAGAATAAGAGTTGGAAGGGACTTTTGAGGTCTTCTAGTCCAACCCCCTGCCTAGGCAGGAAACCCTATACCGTTTCAGACAAATGATTGTCCAACATCTTCTTAAAAACTTCCAGTGTTGGGGCATTCACAACTTTTGGAGGCAATTTCTGTTCCACTGATTAATTGTTCTAACTGTCAGGAAATTTCTTCTTAGTTCAAGGTTGCTTCTCTCCTTGCTTAGTTTCCACCCATTGCTTCTTGTCCTGCCTCCAAGTGCTTTGGAGAATAGCTTGACTCCCTCTTCTTTGGGGCATCCCCTGAAGATATTGGAAGACTGCTATCTTGTCTCCCTTGGTCCTTCTTTTCATTAAACTAGACACGTCCAGTTCCTGCAACTGTTCTTTATATGTTTTAGCCTCCAGTCCCTTAATCATTTTCTTTGCTCTTCTCTGCACTCTTTCTAGAGTCTCCACATCTTTTCTACATCGTGGCGACCAAAACTGAACGCAGTATTCCAAGTGTGGCCTTACCAAGGCCTTATAAAGTGGTATTAACACTTCATGTGATCTTGATTCTTTCCCTCTGTTGATGCAGCCTAGAACTGTGTTGGCTTTTTTGGCAGCTGCTGCACACGGCTGGCTCATATTTAAATGGTTGTCCACTAGGACTCCAAGATCCCTCTCACAGTTACTAATGTTGAGCAAGGTACCACCTATACTGTACCTGTGCATTTCGTTTTGTCTTGCCTAAATGTAGAACCTTACTCTTTTCACCATTGAATTTCATTTGTTAGATAGCACCCAATGTTCAAGTTTGTCAAGATCCTTCTGTATCTTAAGCCTATCTTCTCACTCCGCATTTTGCTGTTAGCCAAACCTCCACTCCATTCTTCCACAATTTAGTTCTAAGAGAATTTTTTTTTAAACTGACATTCATGTCCAGGGCTATAACAAGATTAGAGATCTTGATCTTGGAGGTTGGGATCATCAGATGGAAGGAAGGAAGCGCTCACCTCTCTAAATTCGATTTTACAGAAAACCCTCCGAGCGGTTACCTCTATTCTCCAATCTTTTAAAGTACAAACACGGTCTCCCATCAAGATTCTAGTCCATTTACCTCCACGCACCAAGTTCTTGTTTAAATTTCATTTCATTTTTTTTTTCTTCCTTTCTTTTTTTGCCGAGGGGCAGTTTTGAGCAGAAAGCATTACATGGTGTGATGCTGCTGTCGTTTAAAAAAAAAAAATTAAATCACTGTCCTTTTGACCTGTTCTTATCTCATAGGAAGGATGAAAACGGTCGAGGATTCTCAAATATTATCGGCAATAGTATTAACAATATCTGTTATGTGTCTTAGTGGGAGGACGTTGATCCCGTGTAGCTCTTGCAAAGTCCTTTATAAATCTTGCTTTTTTTGATCAAGTTATTACCATGCCCAGGGCTGGGATCCTACAGGTTTAACAACCAGCTTGCTGCCCATGTGCTTTGCTAATCATTGGAGCTACCAGTTTGGGCGAACCGATCCGAACCGAAAGATTCTCACCCCTGATCATACCCCCATCAGAGCCTGAATGTGGGGAAGGGGAGCCCAAGGCAGCCCAGGGCCCCTCAGGATTGGGACCAGTGGTGGGTTCCGGCCGGTATGGGCGTACTGCTAATAGCCGCGAGCAGCTGACAGTGGCTTGTTGGGCCTACCTGCCTGCTTTCTATATCGGTTTTTAAAGCAACTGGCCAATTGCGCACACACCACAGCATGCAGCGCCTGCGCGAGCTCCGACAAGGAGCTGAGTGTCACAGGGGCGGTGGAGTGCGCTTGGCGTGCGCACGGCCCCCTGAGCACCATACCGGTAGCGACGGGAAGAGGAACTCAGCACTGATTGGGACGGCAGGCAGGAACGGGGGCAGGATGACAGAGAGAGGGCAAGCAGTGGAAATGAGGAGGCAGTGAGCAAGGACTGCCCTCTCCTGATCCCCGAGCACGGAGAGTGGAGAAAATGCAGGAACAGCGCAGGCTGAGCCGATGATTCGGGAGGAGAGTGCCCCGCCCTTCTTTGTAAGTCAGATTTGGGGATTGAGATTTAAAGAGACACCGTGGGGAAGGGGCGTTTTGTCAGGAACAAACGCTGAATTTGTATTTTTGTGTGTGCTGTTGGAGACAGGTTTGTAGGACTGCTTGCTTCTTCCTTACTTCATGGACTCATTCGTTTGTTCCATGTTTCGTGGAGTCATTTCCCCGTTCCTTTGTTTTGCTAGACTGCGCACAGCCAGAGGCTGCCGTATATGTTTGTGTACGCGCACTGTGCTCTGAAACTTGCCAAGAACGTGGCAAAAGTTTGAACTCTCAGCTGGCTTGTCCCGGTCATCACAGGTATAAGATATTCCTTGACTTCAAACAGTTCAGTTAGTGAACCATTAAAAACAAAGCAACTTATGACTATTTTTCACACTTGCAACTGGTTGCAGTATCCCCATGGTCACATGATCAAAATTCAGCCGCTTGGAAACTGACTCAAATATTTATGACGGTGTCTGGGATCATGTGATCCCCTTTTGTGACCTTTTGACAAGCGAAGTCAATGGGTGTTTGTGTCACAGACAACTGCTGTTATTCCTTAACAACTGTGTTACAATACTGTACTGTGTTAGAAACAACTGAAGTGATTCCCTTAACAATTGTGGCGGCAAGGAAGGTTGTAAAGTGAGGCAAAATTCACTGAACAACTGCCTTGCTCAGCAACAGAAATTTGGGGCTCAATTGTGGTCGTAAGTCGAGGATTCTTGAGTACCTAAACCAAGTGTGAATCCAAATCTGCAATCCCATTTCCGTTGGTGAAGTTTTGGTTGTGTTTGGCAGTAGTACCGGCTGAAGCTGAGGTGCAGACTGAGCCCGATGGAGGGGGTCAAACTTGTCATGAGTCACGAATCCCTGCGCGCCCACAAGAGATCTAAATCCAGCTCACTTTGAATGCCTTTTTAATTCCCGCTCATTTCCCTTGGCCGTTAGTAGCTCAGGTTTTTGTAGAGAGCTTAAGCTTGCAATAAATCCTTAGGCTCATTTGAAAGGCCTGAATCTCCTGATTTTCCTCAGAGCTCGATAGGAGTTTACACTTAAAACAAACAAGGCCGTTTTCCCGCGTTTCCACCTAATGAAATCTGTTCCGTCGTTTGCTTTCCCAGGCATCTGTGTCCCGTGGCTAGCTTGATTGACAGCTCTGTGACTGTGGGTGAATAATCAGTATAGACCTGGAGGGAATCTCCCAAATTCGGTTTTCCGGCAATCTTTTTCAGGGAGGCCAGTGGCATCGGATTTTGATGGAAACTAACATTGCAGATTCAGAATAAACTGGCTTGTTCTTTGGGAGCAGATGGGGGTGGCAGATGAAGCCTAAACAGGAGTGAAATTCCATTAGCGGAGACCTTTTTTTTTTTTTTAAGCAATAGTTAATCCATATCGCTTGCAAATTCTGTGGTGCCAATTTTTTGGTTAACCATTATCGACTTCGAGCCAAAATGGCTGGCCGGAAGCCAGAGAATGCATTAGCTCTGAGCCAGTAATGACGAATCAAGAAATGCTATTCAGGCTGACTTTTCATGTGCAGAATAACGGGGGGGAAAAAAAGAAAAAGAAAAGAACGAGGCTATTAAAGATTCTGGAGTTCAGGGCCCCCTTATCCTTGTTTAGTTGTTTAGTTTACAGCAATGAAGGATGGGTGTGAAAGTGACACATTTATTCTAAATGTAATGCCACTGGAATGAGAGGGAAGAAAAAAGGAGGGAGGATGGATGGATGGATGCAGAATCCGCATGCCCAACAGGATCATGGTTAGTTTTGCTAAATTCCTCCCGCCGAGACATGAGAAGCATTTCCATTCCTTAGAATTTATTGTTGTATCTTATAGGTCCTTCTTAGATCAAGGTGGATTGTGAATGGTAGCCATGAGGCATTCACCTTCAATTCAGGTTTTTTGAGAATTTGGAGTGATGATGATGTTGTCCCCACATCACTTCGCACCTGTGTCAGAAGCAGTGCTTGCAAGTTGAAAGGAATAGCACATTGAATCACCATTGCCCGAGGGATGTCCAATTGGGGGTGGTGGTGGTGTGTCCTTTCATGTCCCCAGCTGGATTGGAGCGAAGGACAAGTGCTCACCCCGTCCCACAGGAGCACTCGGGTCTCAAACACGGGCTTGCTAATCTTTAAACCAGCATCCTAACTAGGGGTGAAATCAACTTACCTTTGCTACCGGTTCGCAAAGATGAGCGCACATGCCATTTCCGCGCATGTGCAGGACCTTCCGCGCATCTGCAGAGCGTAACTTCGGTAACATGCTTCCAACTATGCGTCTCGTAGTTGTTTTTTAAGGCAGCGCAACTTTTTTTCAAATGTCCTGTAAAAGCCTTGGGGAGACGGGGGAGAGAGATCCAGCTGCTTTAAATAGTCAGCTGATTAAGACCAATGTTACTTTTTAAAGCAGCTGCATCTTTTCCAGGCTTGCATGGGGGCTGATTTGACAGAGGTACTCTGTTCTCATCTGAAGTCTGAAATCTATTCTGTTGATGAACCACTTTAATCTTTAGGAAATTCTTCCCCTTGTCCAATCAAAATATGTTTCCCTGTCACTTAAAATTATTGTTATTGTTTTTTACAACATCTCTGAACAAATGTGCCCCAGCTTCCTCATGACGGCTGTTCAGATTTTTCTAGATAATTTTCCAACTTTCCCTCCCTTAAGATAAAGGTAAAGGTTCTCCTCGCACATATGTGGTAGTTGTTCCTGACTCTAAACCGAAGAGCCAGTGCTGTCCGAAGACGTCTCCGTGGTCATGTAGCCGGCATGACTAAATGCTGAAGGCGCACAGAACGCTGTTCCCTTCCCATCAAGGGTGGTTCCTATTTTTCTACTTGCATTTTTACATGCTTTCGAACTGCTAGGTTGGCAGAAGCTGGGACAAGTAACAGGAGCTCACTCGGTTACGCAGTGTTAGGGATTTGAACCGCCGAACTACTGACTTTTCTGATGACGTCAGGGAGAGCTGTTACTTTCCCACCGAAGTGGTACCTATTTATCTACTTGCATTTGCATGCTTCCATACTGCTGGGTGGGAAGGAGCTGTGGTGAGGACGGGAACTCACCGCATCATGTGGCACTCCGGTCTCGAACCTCGGGACAAGTCCAGCATCTTAACCACTGAGCCATCGCATCCACCAATAAATTCAATAATTAATTTTAATCTTGCCATTCGAATTCTCTGTCCTATTGCTGCATTAACTTTTTAAAAGTTTATGAATGAAATGTAGTCCGTGTTGTCTGGAAGCGGGACTGTGCGATCTCTTTTGTTTCATTGAAGGCAACCGAGGTGAATTACAAGAAATACAAAATTAAAGGTGTAATGACACCCACTGTTAACAGCTAGAGAGTAGGTAGGGGTACAGCTCCAGAGGGTGAGTTATTTTCCCACCTTTTATTATTAGTGTAAATGGAGACAATTGCAGGAGTTAGGTGTAAGTTAAGCATCGTTATCCAGATTTTAGAAGTGACATTGCACAGTAGTGTTTAATTACATTTTTAAAAATAGATTAACAAAGTTGGAAGAGACCTTGTAGGTCATTTAATCCAGCCCCCCGCCCAAGCCGGAGACCCTACACCATTTCTGACAGATGGCAGTCCAGTCTCTTCTTGAAAGTCTCCAGTGATGAAGCTCCCACAACTTCTAAAGGCAACTTCCGTTCCATGGGTTGATGGTTCTCACTGTCTGGAAATTCCTCCTTATTTCCAGGTTGAATCTCTCCTTGATCAGTGTCCATCCATTATTCCTTGTTTGGCCTTCAGGTGCTTTTGAAAATAGCTTGAATTCAGGGGTGAAATTCAGCAGGTACTGATAGGTTCTGGAGAACCGGTAGCGGAAATTTTGAGTAGTTCGGAGAACCGTCAAATGCCACCTCTGGCTGGCCCCAGAATAGGGTGGGAATAGAGATTTTGCAGTATCCCCCTGCCATGCCCGCCAAGCCACGCCTACCAAGCAACATCACGCCCACCAAGCCACGCCCACATAACCGGTAGTAAATTTTTTGAGTTTCACCACCACTTGACTCCTTCCTCTCTGTGACAGCCAGCTCCACTGAACAATCACGTTACTAACTTATCAACGTTTCACTCAACAAGTGAGGCAAGAAATGTTGTAAACTGGGGCAAGAGTCACTTAAGAAATGCCTCGCCTAACGACTGAAACGTCGGGCTCCATTGTGGTCGTTAAGTCCAGGACTACCTGTACAACCTTGCAAAATTATTCACGCGTCTGAGCCTTCTCCAACGTGGCTGTCTTCTAGCAGTTGCCCTGGCTGGGCTTGAGAATTCGGAGCCCTGGAGGGCCTTCCAAGTAAGGGGAAAGTCTTCCAGAGTTGCTTCCCTTTTCATTGGATGCTTCTGAAAATGCAACCGGTTGCCATTTCAGCCGTGCCGAGGACGGAGAAAATAGAGAGAGATAGATAGATAGATAGATAGATAGATAGAGAGAGAGAGAGAGAGATAGATGAGAGAGAGAGAGAGAGAGAGAGATAGAGATAGAGGAGAGAGAGAGAGATAGAGAGAGAGAGAGATAGAGAGAGAGAGAGAGAGGAGGGAGGAGGGAGGGAGGGGAGAGAGAGAGAGAGAGAGAGAGAGAGAGAGAGAGAGAGAGAGAGAGAGAGGGGCAGCTTTTAATATTCCAGGACGGTCTCCAAGTAAGACTGGGGAGGGATGGCATGCAGCAGCCTTTGCTAATGATGGAAGAGACTGTGAAAGCCCCATGAATTAAATTGGAGGGGACATGTGGGTTCAACCTGCCCTCCTCGCCTACCAACGCTCCTTCCTTTTGTTCTTTTCCTCTGCCGTTTCCCCTCCTCTTTCATCTCCCTTCTTTATCTCTCAGTTTCCTACACATGCTTGATGTCCTGTTTTCTCTTTGCTCCACACCTTTCGGATGCGGGGAGGGGTGTGTGTGTTTGCTCTGCAGATGCTTTTGCAACTTCAAAGAGAGGAAAGGAAGGGCTTTGGCAGGAATGGCCCGAGGGGCGCAACCCACGGACTCAAAGCATGGAAGGAAGGAGCCCCATCTGTATTCAGGCGAAAGGAAAGGAATTGATTCAGGTTATCTTTCCTGCCATCCGCAGAACACCTTAACTTTTCAAACTCGGTGGGGCGAAAAAGATTCTTGTCTTTACTTTTGAAACCAAGGCTGGGCAAAGGTTTGGAGGCCGGAGATCGGGCTTATGGGGTTTAAAGCGGGGTTGGGGGGGGGGGTAGCGAGAAAACGTGGATGGGCCCCATCAGACATCCGGATTTTCAATTATTTCCCACAGGAGTCTGGAATGGAGCTTGGATTTTGGGTTGGAATGGTTTTGAAAACAATAGAAGAGGATATTTGTAACTGAGGGTTGAGCAGGTCCGTGGTGCTCCCTAAGCTTGTTTTCTTGCAGATGTTTCATTACCCAACTAGGTAACATCATCAGTGCTAGGAGGAGGAGGAGGAGGGGAAAGAAGGGGGGGAAGGAGAAGGAAAAGTAGCAGAAGAAGAAGTAGAAGAGGAGGAGGAGGAAGAGGAAGAAGAGGAGAAGAGAAAGAAGAGGAGGAGGAGGAGGAAGAAGAGGAGGAGGAAGAAGAAGAGGAGGAGGAAGAGGAAGAAGAGGAGGAAGAAGAAAAAAGGAGGAAATGGAGGAAAAATAGGAGGAAGAAGAGGAGGAAGAAGGAAAGGAGGAGGAGGAAGAAGAAAAGGAGGAGGAAGAAGAAGAGGAGGAGGAGGAAGAGGAAGAAGAGGAGGAAGAAGAAAAAAGGAGGAAATGGAGGAAAAATAGGAGGAAGAAGAGGAGGAAGAAGGAAAGGAGGAGGAGGAAGAAGAAAAGGAGGAGGAAGAAGAAGAGGAGGAGGAGGAAGAGGAAGAAGAGGAGGAAGAAGAAAAAAGGAGGAAATGGAGGAAAAATAGGAGGAAGAAGAGGAGGAAGAAGGAAAGGAGGAGGAGGAAGAAGAAAAGGAGGAGGAAGAAGAAGAGGAGGAGGAGGAAGAGGAAGAAGAGGAGGAAGAAGAAAAAAGGAGGAAATGGAGGAAAAATAGGAGGAAGAAGAGGAGGAAGAAGGAAAGGAGGAGGAGGAAGAAGAAAAGGAGGAGGAAGAAGAAGAGGAGGAGGAGGAAGAGGAAGAAGAGGAGGAAGAAGAAAAAAGGAGGAAATGGAGGAAAAATAGGAGGAAGAAGAGGAGGAAGAAGGAAAGGAGCAGGAGGAAGAAGTGGAGGAGGAGGAAAAGAAAGAAGAAGAGGAGGAGTTCCTTTGAGTTTTGCAGGCTGAGATTTTTGCAGGCTGAGATTTGAGCCAAAACAGATCACTCACACGACATTCGTTTTGCTCCCGAGCAATCCCCCTTGGTTGAGCTTCTCCACATTTAAATCTTCCGACCAGGGAATTCTTGAGATTTGGGCAGAAATTGCATCATTAACCTCTCTACGGGTTTGTCTTGATTCACACAATTCCCTATTTGCTCGCTGTGGCTCATAGCTATTTGAAGCTGGGAGTTGTTTCTTATTGTAGGGCTCATATTTGGTCGCGGAAATAACATTTTGTGGGACGAGAGGCAGGGGTGGAACAGGTGGGGCAGAAAACAAAATATGTGAGTCATGATATTTGCATGTGGTCATTCTCTATCCCTAGTTAGCACCATGAAGATCAAATGTTCTCCCACCTTCCTGAGCCGAGTCTTCTTCAGTTGAATAATGAAGAATATTCAGTGGAAATTATTGCATTTGTACATTCACTATTCTACCCTCTTAAGTTCTGGAATGCTCTGTTCAAGGAGTTGCAAGGTGATATTTCCTCATTAAAAAAAACCCTCCCTTTTTACGACCCCGTAATCCTTTAATTCAGGATAGACTAAACCAGGGGTGTCCAAACTTGGGAACTTTAAGACTTGTGGACTTCAACTCCCAGAATTCCCCAGCTGGCTGGGGAATTCTGGGAGTTGAAGTCCACAAGTCTTAAAGTTCCCAAGTTTGGACACCCCTGGACTAAATGGAGCTGTGCGTTTACTGTCTGGATGCCCTTCCTGACGCCTACATTGAGTTCGCAGCAGATTTTTCTTCTTCTTTGTACCCTAGGAACGGTAGTTCCTCATATCCTTCTGGAAATCATTCCTGCAAACGTCACTGGCCCACCCTTCTTGCCTTCAACAGATGCCCATGATCCTTTACAATATCCAGGCATCACCATTTGTTTTCCTAACTCTTAGTTAATCCAGCCGCTTGGTAGACATCTAGAGAGGTCGATCACAATTGCATCTTGGGCATGAAGCCAGCAACCCTCCAGGGGAGGTAAAATTGCAACTCTCATCGCATCTACCTCAAATACCTGGCGATAATATGGGTTGCAACCCAACATTTCAAGAATTCTTGGTTGTAACTCACAATGTGTGCACTCTTCTCTCTTTAAGTAGGCTTTACTTCCAGGCAGGCACACACAGAACTGCTGAGTTGCAGTGCAATCACATCCGTAGTGACTCAGAAATAAATCTCATTCTATTCACTAGAAGTGGTGCTTACCCTAAAGCCAATGTTTCTAGGACTGAGGTCTACATTCTCATTTTTCTAGCGTATGTTTTGAATTCTTCCTGACCCGCAGTCTAAATTATGGACATTCCTCTTTTTGTATACTTGCAGAGACCTTATTGATTCAAACTGAGGCTTAAACAACAGAGACAACGTGTATGTGTGAAGGATGAAGCACTCAGTATTTCTGAAGGGAGATCTAATTAGGTGGGCATTTTACAACCAGGTGTACCTTTGTCAAATCAATTTCTGCCAGAATAGCCTAAAGCCGAATAACTGCTTTTTTTTGCAGTCAATGTTGACATTTACTATTGATTCCTAAAATGTTACCAGGCCCAAGGAGAAATCGCAGTCGTGCCCTGCATAATGTCACCTGTAAAGTCAGAAGCCAAGAATAATAGCTAGATAAGGTGATTGGGGTAATGTCTGAGTGGCATTTGGCAAACAATGCCGGGTCATGGGGTTGCTAGGCCTGGCATCAGAGGTGTCCATGGGGGAGTCATGAAAACGGCTGGATTTCCGTATTAGTGACGGGTTTGGAGCGTAAGCAAATAAGGACAGCATTACATGAAAACATCATCCCATAAACCATCTTTTTTAATGTCATTGGGGTTTGTTGGGGATGCCACTGTCTGCAAAGCACCCATGGGTAAATTTTGCAACCAGGATTTCTGCTGAGCCTTAGCATGTTGGGTACTGTATTTTTCAGAGTATAAGACGCTCCGAAGTATAAGGCGCACTGAGCTTTTGGGGAGGAAAACGAGGGGAAAAAATCTGCCTCTGCCTCCCAGCAATTTGCCTCCTTGCAGCAAGCAGCAAACAGTACAAACAATATACACTGTTTGTAGTGTTACATTTCAGACTATACTTGTACAGATGCTGTTAAAATTGGTGTGCTTTCTGGAAGTATAGTTATTCTCTGGTATTTAAAAGAAGATACAATAGCACTGGGCCTCTTCAGATCAAGCATTGATCTTAAAAAGCTTCTTCATTTTGTTAAGCTGTCTAGAACAACAATAAAGCATTTTAAAAAATAAATCTAATAATCTGAACATTCTATAGGCATTTATAATTATTGACTTAGCTTCTTGCAGCAAACAGCACGAGAAAAAAAATCTGCCTCTGCCTCCCAGCAATTTGCCTTGTGGAGCAAACAGCAAGTTTCACTTTAAGTGCGCCTCCCGATGATCCGCTGTTTCAGGCTGCAGGGATTGCTATAGCATATTGCAGCCTCCGCAAGGCCCATTTTCCCCATTTGCTGCAAGGAGGTAAATTGCTGGGAGGCATAGGCCAAAGGGTGGGAGATGGTGGGTAGGTGGGGCTACATTCAGTGTATAAGACACACCCAAATTTTCACCCTCTTTTAGGGGGGAAAAGGTGCATCTTATACTTGGGAAAATACGGTAATCAGCCTGTTCCCCACCAATCCAGCCAGAGATGTAGAAGACTGAGAATCTCCATGAACAGTAATCAGTTGTACTTTTATCTTGGGCCACACATAAGAGTTGCTTCAAAATAAGATGAATGACGGATAAAACAAACAATATCTATAAATGACAAACTTCCTTTACTTTTTAAATATTTTTTCATTATCTTGTGAGACTGGGTTACTAAATGTCCAGGACTGTATGTGGCCCACAGACTCTGGGTTGGATATCCTACTGTATACCATGAAAATTTCTACCACAATTAATTTGTTAGTCACTGATTACATTTGCCTGACATGCTTATCCAGTTAGTGAAGTGACTCATGCAGGCCGTCCTTGGCTTACAACCACAAATGAGCCCAACCTGTCTGTTGTTAAGCAAGATGGTCGTTCAGTCAGCTTTGCCCCATTTATTGACCTTTCTTGCCACAATTCTTAATTAAATCACTCCAGTTGTTAATAACACGGCATGTCAGGCCTGCAGCCATCTTTTCTTTTGGATCTTTGGCCGGCCACATTTTCTATTATTCTACTGTGCATTTTCTATTGTGGGAAAATGGGAGGGGGGATTGTACAGAGTTAGATGATATGTAGCCATAACAACATTCTTTCTAGAAAGCCAAGGTCATCCTTTGTCTCTGCACCTCTGTACCTGACCGGAACTGGATGGGTGGAACTGCCAGCATGGCAGTGGGAGATTGGACCACGTGTAGATGTGGGGGCAAGATCTTGAACTTTCAACTGGGTGGGGAAAACCGGGAAGCTTTCAGAGTCAGGTTTTCCCAGATGTGCCAACATGGCTCTCTTATAAATTGGAACTTTGAGGAATCCTTTGCCTCGGACTCTGATTTAATTTTGGATGCTATTTGGAACCCTGACACGGCGGTTAAGTGAATCTTGCTTCCCCGTTGAGTTTGCTTGCTCAGAATGTCGTAAAAGATGACACCACAACCGTCATGTATGTAAGTCAGCTGCCGAGCATCTGAATTTTGATGCTGTAACCGTAGGGATGCTGCAACGATTGTTTAAGTCTGAAAAGCGGTCACAAGTTCCTGTTTTCAGTAACATCGTAACTCTGATGACTCTAAATGAAGGGCTGTAAGTTGAGGGCTACTTTTATTGACCTATGACCATAAACCACTAAGTGGGTTGACTTTGCAGCCCATCCTAAAATACATACCAAAAAATGCCAAGTTTAAATTAAACATTTAAATTAAACAAGCTAAGCATGCTATGAAGCAGGGGTCACCAACCTTTCGGACCTCAGGGAGCACTAAATTCATAATTTGAAATCCTGTGGACCACTAATATGATCTGCCCAATGATCAGCTGGGTGGGCGTGGCTAGGTGGTCATGTGACTGGGTGGGTGTGGCCAACTCGATGTCACTCACGTTGAGGGGCGTCTCGACAGCCTCTACTCGCCCCTCTCCTTCCAGCCACTCCTTGCTTCCCCGCCCGGCTCTTTAGGGCCCCAACAGGAAGCAGTTGCTGGAGCTAAGCAGCCACCATGAGAAAGAGTTGGCTAAACAGCTGACTCAATTCAAATTGGATCTGACCGAGAAGGAGGCTCAGCAGAAGCACCTCACTGAGAACTACAAGTGTAGGCTTTCCAAGCAAAGGGAAGACTTGCGGGAGTGCAAGGCCAGGTTCTGGCACCTGGAGTGGGCTGAGATGGTCAGCCAGTTCCAGGCCATGATGCTGTCTCACTGGAACGAGGCCCTCCAGCTCTTCGTCATCAGCGGCGCTTCCCTCCAGCCTTCGCCCAAAGCCCTGCACCAGGAAGCTGAAGCAGACTCCAAGACGGAATTTCTGCCCCCCTCTGCCCTGCACAAAAAGACCCCGAAGGGGGAGACTCTCTGCAGCAACATACGTGTTCATTGCACGTATCCGGCCCAGGGGCCGTAGCTTGAGGACCCCTGATTTAGTGCAATATAAAAAATGCAAATAATTTTTCTGCGGAGCACCAAAACTTTCTCGCGCACCACCAGTGGTCACGGACCACCAGTTGGTGACCGCTGCTATGACGAGTGTGTTAGGCCTCGGCTATTTCAGAGTTTTGTGTCAAAACAAGGGCTCCAGAGCTCTTTTTCCTAAATAGACTTCCTTGTCTAAGCCTCTATGGATGATTGGAAAGATTGGGAGATCAGTGCTTGACCCCAGAACCTTTTACATTTTAATAGCATGATCACCATTCTTTACTAGCGTTGGTGAAACCCCTGATAGCATCTGAGGAAAGCATTCCTTGCCTTTTGAGATTTACTAATAAATGTCACGGACCTCTGACATTTTCCTTCGAGCATCTTAAGAATTGCCAGTAAAATGTGGACCTCCATCCATTTTTCGACATTTACAATTTTTTTTAAAGCAAATAAAGGACTCAAAGAACGAGAGATTTTTCTGGGTGTCCGTGAGGTTTGGAACCGAACAAATCCTGCTTAAAGTCCAGGTAGTGTTTTAATATTAATGAATGGACTAATAGGATCAATTTAATGCTAGAGAACATTGGAAATGAATTTTAAAAACACTCATTCAAAGCAAGCTACCTTTGTGTTTTCATAAGTCCTAGAATTTTCCCAACATTTTATAGAACATTTTTTCCCCTTTTGGGGGATAAAAAAGGGACTATTAATTCCTTTGTGCTATTTATATATCTGATTCCCAACAAGTGTTAATAAGATCATATCCAACAAGTATTTTTTTTTAAAAAAATGCATAAAATAAATTAGAACATTAAATAATACCTCAAAGCTAAAAATGAAGTGAGAATCAGGACAAATTTACATTTTAAAGAAATTGCAGTACACAAATTTGGAAACCACGTATGGGCCCCCTGTGGTGAAGATTCTGGATCTTACTTTATTTAGCTGAAAGGATTTGTTTTTCTCTCTAAATCCTTTACTTTTAAAATATGAAAATCACAGAATGCAACCATGGAGGCTGCGGAACTGTTTATGTTTAATTGTCATTTTAGGGGGGAAAAAAAGGAAGAATATTAAATTCAGGGTTATCTTCTTTTGAGGTAAAGATGGACATTATGGAACATCATAGCTGGGTGAACTTCTCACACAAAACCAGGATTTATTTATTTTTAAATCACATTGTATTGAACAAACTGTGGAACCAACATGATAAGCTGTAGCCACTGGGTTCGCTTACAATATTAATTAAATGCAAGTGAAACACTTTAGGATTTAAAGAATGAGCTAGGTAAATAATTAGCTGGTCCCTTCAATAGTTAGGCCATAACCAGGGGTGGGATTCAGCCGGTTTGCACTGGTTCGGGCGAACCGGATGTTAATTTTGCATCTGGTTCGCCGAACCCGTTGTTGCAAGGACTGGCTGCCCCCCCCCCCCAGGAGTCTCAACGTGGCCCGTTCATCATGCCAGCTAAGTGCAGGGCCTCTGGAGCCCAGGGGAGGTCATTTTTGCCCTCCTGGAGGGTCGGGGAAGCCTCTGGAGACTCCGGAGGGTGAAAAATAGGCCTATTGGAAGTTCTGGAAGTCCGGAAACGGGCCTCCGGAGCCTGGGGGAGGCCTTCAGGAGACTCAGGGCAAACCTCTGGATCTTGGGGAGGGCAAAAATGTCCCCCCCTCCCCGCCATTGTGCAGGATGCCGAGTAGGCCACACCCACCAAGGCCACGCCCACCCAGTAACCGGGCAGAGAACCGGTTGCTAACATTTTTTAATCCCAACGCTGGTCGTAACCACGAAAGACTTCAAACCAAGATCGATATGAGAGCCATTTTATGTTGGGCAAATTGTGTGCAGATACTCCTTGTCTTAAAACCACCATTGGGAGTAGGCTTTCCATTGGTAAGCAACCTCGTCCTGTGAATTGAGCTTGATTTTCTGACATTTTTGGCCGTGGTGGTTAAGTGAATCCCTGCAGTTGTTAAATGAATCCCACAGTGGTTAAATGAATTCAGCTTCCTCTGTTGACTTCGCTTGTCAGAAGTCAATCAGGAAAGTTAGGCCTGGTGATCACATGACCCCAGGATGCAGCAACCACTGTCGATGCATGCTGGTTGTCAAGCACTCGAATCATGACCATGTGTCCGTGGAGATGCTGTGATCATAAGTGCAAGGACTGCTCGCCAGCCACTTTTTTCCAGTTGTAACTTTGAACATTCGCTAAACGAATGGTTGTTAATCGAGGACTACCTTGTAGACCTTTTGAGACTGGAATAAATAGCTATTAATTCTTAGAATCTGCAAGACAGACAGACGACGTCTGTGGGAAGCTTGAGAAGACACTACGAATGGAAATTCTAAAATAAGCAATTGTAGGCTGAATTTATTAATAATTTAAATTCTAGAAGGGCTTACTCTTTTCAGACTACCGTCAAGAGAATATGTTGAAGCTTTAAATGAGAAGTTTATCTAATTAGGGCTCCAACATATCTCGACTGCAGAAACTCAGGCAAGCATGAGATGGCAGCAGTGAGCTACTGAAATCTCTTAATTCTTTGCTGTCATCTCCTGGTCATGTGGAGTTTTGCAGGACAGATATGATCTCAACATATGTTTTACTACATTGAAGTCTATGTCTATAAGTACGTTGTAAAAACACCCCAAACCCTTAAATATAACTTTGAGGGATTGTGATTCCCCTTCCTATTAACACACAACTGGATGGAAACGAATCAAGGAGAGAAGCAAGCTAGAACTAAGGAGAAATTTCCTGTCAGTTAGAACAATTAATCCCTAGAAGGACTTGTCTCCAGAAGTTGTGGGCGCTCCAACACCGGAAGATTTTAAGAAGAGATTGGACAACCATTTGTCTGAAATGGTATAAGGTTTTCAGCCTAAGCAGGGGGTTGGACTAGAAGACCTCCAAGGTCCCTTCCAACTCTGTTATTCTGTTATAACAGCAGGCAATATCCAGAAGTAATAAGGCCGATGAAATTGGGGAGAGTAAAAACGGTAACGTCGAAAAGGGTCATTGCCCCACAACATAACAATATTAATATTAACACCTACCAAATTGCTAGAGTTTTCCTCTCCTCCCCCCATAGATTTTAGGGGTTGGGGAGTTTTGATGTATGAGCCCTTTAGGTCTGTAGAGATTCTCAGTCCTCCAGGTCATGGTTGTCCCAAAGGTGCTTTTTTCAGGAGGCAACTGGACTTTCTTGTTTTTCATTTGAAGACGTTTCGCTTCTCATCCAAGAAGCTTCTTCAGCTCTGACTGGATGGTGGGGAAGGGAAGGATTGATATTCCTTGCAGACCGCTGGTCCTTTGCATCCTTTTAGAGGGTCGTTGAGGCCACTTGAAGGTTTGTCTGTGCCCTCAGGGTCACCTGCGTGGTGCAAATGGTTCCTGTCGTCTGCAATTTATTTTTCTGGAAATCCATTCCTACTCCCACACTATTCAAAAGGTGTTTAACCCCAAATTGTGCAGCTAAAAGGCTGTACGGGGCCCCTTTATATCTAAAGATGTTTTACAAGGAAGTTATTGGTGAAGCTCTCAATCCATTTGCTCCATGCTGCACCGTAAACTCTGGCTTGGAGTTAGTTATTAAAACAAATCACCCCATTTTGGAGTTTTGGATAATAAGAGGTTACGTCAACTGAACCCTGCAGCCTCCCAGTTGCACCCCTGCACTGTAGTTTTTAATTATGCTGGTCCTTAACCTGCCTATTAATTTTAGCCTTTGCATCCCCTGATGGAAGGTGGGGAAATTAGCCTTGCCAGGCCTTTCGCATTTTGGATGGTCCTTTGGTTGGGCAGCCCTTGCTTGGCAGAGAGACACCTGGGCCGGTGGTGTCTGTTTCCTTCCTTCGGCCCAGCTGGCAGGAGCTGCCCCTTTGAAGTGGCTTGTGAAAGGAAAGCTTTGCATGTGTGCTTCAGAAATGCCAAAGCCGGAGGGAGTTTACTTTTGCTTGAAGCTTAAATATTTTAAAAAGACTTGAATATTTGAGTAGGGATGAAATGGTTTCTGAAAAGGTAGGCATCTTGGGGTTGTGCTTAGTTTGTTGAGATATGTTATTTTCATTCCTTTTTCTGTTTCTGTTTCTATTATTTCTATTTTTTATTTTATCTGTCTGTCTGTCCACCCGCCCATGCACCCATCCATCCATCCATTATCTATCTATCTATCTATCTATCTATCTATCTATCTATCTATCTATCTATCTATCTATCTATCTATCTATCTATCATCATCTATCTATCATCTATCTATCTATCATCTATCTATCTATCATCTATCTATCTATCTATCTATCTATCTATCTATCTATCTATCTATCTATCTATCTATCTATCTATCATCTATCTATCTATCTTCTAACGTATTTAGTTTTTCCAGATCTTCTTCTTCTTCTTCTTCTTCTTCTTCTTCTTCTTGGATGGATGACAACCGACTCAGGCTCAACCCTTCCAAGACGGAGTGGCTGTGGGTTCCGGCCCCCCGGTTCAACCAGATAATTCCATCTCTGGCCATTGGGGGCATTCAACTTGCCCCCGTGGAGCGGGCGCGCAATTTGGGCGTCCTCCTGGATGCCAGGCTGTCCATGGATGAACATGTGACAGCCGTGGCCAGGGGGGCGTTCCACCAGGTTCGCCTGGTGCGCCAATTGCGCCCCCTATTGGACCGGGACGCCTTACGCACAGTCACCCATGCGCTGGTGACGTCTCGCCTGGACTACTGTAACGCTCTCTACATGGGGCTTCCCTTGAAATGCACTCGGAGACTGCAGTTGGTCCAGAATGCGGCCGCGCGGGTGATTATGGGGAGTACCAAGTACTCCCATGTGACACCTCTCCTGCGCGAGCTGCACTGGCTTCCTGTGGTCTATCGAGTGCGTTTCAAGGTTTTGATTACGATCTTTAAAGCGCTCCATGGCTCAGGACCTAGTTACCTGCGGGATCGTATTCTGCCCCATACATCCCTACGACCCATCCGCTCGCACAGAGAGGGACTTCTCCAGGTGCCGTCTACCAGACAGTGCCATGGGGCGGCGCCTAGGAGCAGAGCCTTCTCTGTGGCGGGCCCAGCCCTGTGGAATGACCTCCCCCCGGATATTAGGACCACTACTGACCTCCGCTCCTTCCGTGTAAAGCTCAAGACCCACCTTTTCCAAATAGCTGGCCTGGCTCGACCATAATTTCGTAACGCTCCTGATGGGTTTTTAATTTGGTAATTTTATTAGGGGATTTTAAATGATATTTTTAATTGTCTTCACTTAAGTCAATCCTCCTCCATGCACATATGTATATGTCTTTGTTCTGTTGTATATATGTTTGTCTTATGTGTATTTTTATCCGTTTGATTGTACGCCGCCCCGAGTCCTTCGGGAGAGGGTTGCGGCTAATCAAATAAAATTATTATTCTTCTTCTTCTTCTTCTTCTTCTTCTTCTTCTTCTTCTTCTTCTTCTTCTTCTTCTTCTTCTTCTTCTTCTTCTTCTTCTTCCTCCTTTTCCTCTTCTTCCTCCTCCTCCCCCCTCCTCCCCCCTCCTCCCCCTCCTCCTCCTCCACTTCTTTTTCTTCTTCCTCCTCCTCCTCCCCCTCCTCCTCCTCCACCTCCTCCTCCTCTTCTTCTCCTCTTCCTCCTCCACCTCTTCCACCCATCCGTCCATCCATCCATCACCCAACCTTGCCCGAGCCAGCAAATGTCACCCAACTGGAGGTAAATATTCCGGAACTGAAGTAGCACCATTTTTTTTGACCTGAAGGTCACATATTTTAGTATGGTTCCATCCTATTTTTGTGCTCGAGTGACTACTGAAGGCAGCCATTTTGGATTTTGAAGTCTGCAGGGAGCAATTTGATGCTTTCACTGGCTGGGAAGGGATGAAAGCCTCTGGAGAGGTTTTGGAGATAACGTACTGTTAAGGGAACTACCCCAAAACCCCAAAGAATTAAATGAACTGTTCCAAACCAGTTCTCTTGCTGCTGAACTCAATCAGAATAGAGCTGGAAGGGACCTTGGAGGTCTTCTAGTCAAACAGGGGCCCTTTGTCATTTCAGATAGGTGGCTGTGTAGCTATCAGTTGTTCTGATCTAGGCTTCCCAAGAGCATGAAGCCAACTCCTTGTCCCGACAAATCCCTCCTTTATTAATTGACTGTGAATTCTGCTCATTCACATCCAGCAAAATCTTTCAAGGGAGGATTTACAGTCACAGACCTTATCTGGCTTGGAGAGCTGCCAGGCCGATATCTGCAAAACTTAGCAAGGAGGCTCAGAGAGTCATGAACCAATTAAGCGAACTAATTGTCTCCTGCAACCTCCACTCCCCTTTTGCTCCTCTTTTATTTCCTCTGGGAGGGGCCATTCATCTTCCACCTGTGGCCTTATTCCCAAGTCAACCTCTGCTCTTTAGCTGTTCCCTTTGTCTGGCAGCTCTGCGCATGCACACACTGGGAACAGGCTCCAGCTGTTTGTCTGCCTCACTGATGTCTGACTCTGAAGGCAGCTGATAACTGTCACACGGCCCTGGCCCCCTCTCTGCCTCCAACACAGAGCCCTCATCAGAGCCTTCCCCAGACTCCAGGACTGGCCCATCTTCCTCCCTAACCTCCTCACTGGCCGCTGTCGGTCCACAACATCAGTGTCATTGGCAGAGTCTTGATAGGTAAGCTCTGGGAACGTCAGATAGATGGGGGAAGATTGCAGATGGACCCCAGGCTGTGAGTTGCCCATTGCCAGTTTAAATTCAAAGGGCGAGAGGTAGACTAAAACATTTCCCTGGCAAGAAGGCCAAAGTTTGCCGTTGCGGGCAGGGGGTGAGTGAAAAATAAGTTCGAGTAGAACAAGTGGGGACGATGGACAGCTTCAAAGGTAAGAACAATGAGCGTCTGCTGAGAAGTCTATGGGAAATTGATTAGCGGGATCAAATAGAGGCAACGTGTTGTCTGAATGATAGAGAGATGAGTAGCAAAGCGTGCGAGTGGATGAATAGGGCACTACTCACCTGGTTGTAATGTGATAAATAGAAGAAGCAAGCAATTGGTTTTCTTTCTTTCTTCCTGCCCTAAAGGAAGAAACGGCATTCACAAAATTTCCATCTTTCTCTACTCTCTCTCTTCTAAATCCAGAAAAACATCCTTCAAGATCAATAGCATTTGTGGGGGGAGAAAATGACAATGTCTTATTTGGAGAAGATTCCAGGTTTATTTCTTAGCAAGCCGATTCTTCCGTAAATGTTTAGAAGTGGTTAAAATTAACTTTATTGGGGGGGGGGGGGGGGGAGAAAGGTCTAATCTTGGGCCAGCATTTGGACGGAAAAGAAAGAATGTAAAGTTGAAAATAAACGCTGTTAATTCTTCACTGAGGAGAAATCAGATAGCAACGTTGGCTAAAGACCAACAAATCACGTCGCGTATGAATATAGTTCAAAAGTTCCTTTTCTGAATGCCAGATAAAGGTAACTTTAGCTGTGTTAATGCAAAGAACATTGAAATCCATTCCCCCTACAGTATTAAGGGGTTCCTGTAGTTGTTGATATAACACAACTGGATTATGTAGGAATAAACACTGTTTTCACACTCGATGTTTGCTTTGGTTTGGCTTATATGTCACGAGAAGTCAAACCATTGTGATTCATACAATATAACCGGGGTGTTTGTGCGTGAGGGTGTATGGTGTGTGAATTCAGCCAACTATGCCTTCATAAATCAATCTTAGTTGTGCTTTGGACCCTAAATCAGGGCATGGCTTACACATATTACTGAACATACTGGTTGGTTTGATTTTTTTGTTTATTATGTTGTGCAAATCATTGGTATGGTTTATAGAGGCTTAATGCATAGCCCTTCCAAACAGATACAGTTTAATAGAGTTGGAAGGGACCTTGTAGGTCATCTAGTCCAACCCCCCGGGGCCCAAGCAGGAGACCCTACACCATTTCTGACAAATGCCAGTCTAGTCTCTTCTTCAAAGCTTCCAGTGATGAAGCTCCCACAACTTCTGAAGGCAACTTCTGTTCCATTGGTTGGTTGTTCTCGCTCTCAGAAAATTTCTCCTTACTTCTAGGTTGAAATCTCTCCTTGATCAGTTTCCATCCATTTTTCCTTGCCTGGCCTCGGGTGCCTTAGAAAATAGCTTGACCCTCTCCTCTCTGTGGCAGCCCCTCAAATATTGGAACACTGCTTATCATGTCTCCCCTGGTCCTTCTCTTCTCTAGACTAGCCATGCCCAGTTCCTGTAACCATTCTTGCCTTCAGTTTCAGCCTCCAGTCTCCTAATCATCTTGGTTGCTCTTCTCTGCACTCTTTCTAAAGTCTCCACATCATTTTTTTTTTTACCATGGTAACCCAAACTGGATGGAATATTGCAAGCATTAGGACAGTGGTACTAACACTTCACATTTCTCCTTCGCACTTCACGCCTCTTCACATTTTTATTGGGTAATGATCCGAAATGGAATGAGTGTTGACGTTTTTATGGCACTTTTTCTAGAGTCTCCACATCTTTTTTTTAATAGTGTGGTGACCAAAACTGGATGCAGTATTCTAGGTGTGGTCTTACTAAGGCTTTATAGAGTGGCATTCGTACCTCACATATTCTTGATTATATCCCCATGATTGCTTATTCAACGAACGATGGTTAAAACAAATTAGCCATTGGAAATTTTGTCATCAGTTGTGGTTGTAACTAATTGACCTACTTGTACTGTGGAGTGAATACCATTTGAGATTGCATCTAAAGTCTGGGTTTCAACTTATGTACAAGACCGAACAAAATGAGAAAGGTAGCCAGCGAAGTTCTATGGACCAGGGGTCACCAACCTTTCGGACCTCAGGGACCACTAAATTCATAATTTTAAATCCTGTGGACCACTAATATGATCTGCCTAATGAATGGCTGGGTGGGCGTGGCAAGGTGGTCATGTGACTGAATGGGTGTGGCCAACTCAATGTCACTCATGTTGAGGGGCGCCTTGCCAGCCTCTACTCGTCACTCCCAGCCACTCCTCCCCTCCCCGCCCGGGCTCCTTAGGGCCCCAACAGGAAGCCGTTGTTGGAGCTAAGCAGCCACCATGAGAAAGAGTTGGCAAAACAGCTCAGTTCAATTTGGATCTGACCAAGAAGGAGGCTCAGCAGAAGCACCTCACTAAGGACTAGGAGCATAGGTTTTCCAAGCAGAGGGAAGACCTGCAGGAGTGCAAGGCCAGGTGCCGGCGCCTGGAAGCTCAGTGGGTTGAGATGGTCAGCCAGTTCTAGGCCATAATGCAGTTCCACCGGAACGAGGCCCTCCGGCCCTTTGCCACCAGCGGCGCTTCCCTCCAGCCTTTGCCCAAAGCCCCCCACCAGGAGGCTGAAGCAGAGCCCAAGTCGGAATTTCTGCCCCGCTCCGCCCCACACAAAAAGACCCCAAAGGGGAGACTCTCTGCAGCGACACAAGCATTCATTGCACGTATGTGGCCCAGGGGGCGTAGCTTGAGGACCCCTGATTTAGTGCAATATAAAAAATGCAAATAGTTTTTCTGCAGAGCACCAAAATTTTCTCACAGACCACCAGTGGTCCAGGGACCAGCGGTTGGTGACCGCTGCAATAGACTATGTGTAACACCCTTCTAGTTCTCTTCATTGTACTAAATTGTTCCCAACAGGTTGGAAATTTTATAGAGCTGGCCTGCAGAAGCTCCTGATGTCCAGGTATCGTTTGGATTTTCCTTAGTCAAGCTTTTTTATAAAAACCTAAATCATTCAAAGCTATATTTTCACTTAGGGAAATTTAAGGAGCAGGGAGGGGAGGGGGAAACATTAAAAGACCTACCATTTAAAATTGCCACATAGCCTGAATTGAAAATAATCTCTTTTGGCTATTCGGTTCCTGATTCTTCTTTGTCAGCAAATCCACACCTAAGAAGTATTTGATACGGCGAAAGTAATTCCTTCAGGTTCTGTGAAACTAAATGCAGACAACAGGGAAGTTTGATAGGATGAAACGAATGGCCACAGCTGTGAGAGATTGAAATTACGTGGTTGGTGGGGGAGCGATTGTGTTCAGGCTCTCCTTAACAGGGTAAAAGCTTGGCCTGAGAGACACAGCCTTGTAGTTTAGCAAAATGCTATTCTTTGAAAACAAAATGGAAGCTAATATTGGCACGTAGAAGATAGTTGGAAGGGAACTTGGAGGTCTTCTAGTCTAACCCCTGCTCAAGCAGGAGACCCTATACCTGTGATAGCGAACCTATGGGACGTGTGCTCAAAGTGCAGGGGTGGGTTCCTGCCAGTTCTAACCTCTTCTATAGAAGAGGTTCCACAAATCTACCGTGCCATTTAGAACCGGTTCCAGCTCCCTCCCCCGCCCGTCCGCACATCATCAAGATGGAGAGCGAAAGGAGGAATTCTGGGAGTTGAAGTCCACAAGTCTTAAAGCTGTCAAGTTTGAACACACCTGGGGGTTTTTTCCCTAAAGGGTTAGGGGTGCAAGGGTCTTGTAACTTGACAGCTTTAAGACTTGCGTGCTTCAAATGCCAGAGTTTCTGAGCCAACATTTTGGTTGCTAAGCAAGAGCGTTGTTAAGTGAGTTTCGCCACATTTTACAAGTTGGCCACTCTCACTCGGTCACATGGCTGGCCAGCCATTCCCACCCAGTCACATGGCTGGCAAGCCACTCCCACTCAGTCACATGGCTGGCAAGCCACTCCCACAAAGCCGGCCACACCTACAGAAGAGGTTCTAAAAAAATTTGAAACCCACCACTGTCAAAGTGGCATATGAAGCCGTGTCGCTTGGCCTGCGCGGCCTTGCCTGTTTGTCATCCGGGTTTCTGGCATGGATGCGCGTGCAATGATCAGCTGTCCTTCGTCCGTGCGTCCGTGCTGAAAATTGGTGTGTGCACGTGTGCCGGCTAGCTGATCGTTGGGTGTGCATGCATGCAAGGACCCGGAAGTTTGACTTTTCCGGAGTGCAATCCCTTTGTGCCTGTGGCTGTGCCAAAAACCGGTCTGCGCATGCGTGAACCCGGAAGGTTGGCTTTTCCGTAGCGCAGCCCCGATGAGCGTGCATGCAACATTTCCACGCTACCTTTTTGCTACTTGCTGCCGAAAAGGTTTGCAAAACCTGGAAGAGCAACAGGCGACACCTAACGTACCCGGAGAGATGGCTGTGCGTACCACTTCTGGCACATTAAGGCCTGTTAAGAGGTGGGGCTCTTGGTGGCCAATTGTGTCCCCCATTTTGATGTCATTGTTGACCTAATTGCTGCACATGGCAGTTTTGTCTCTATGGTATTGAATAGCCTAGAACAGTGTTTTTCAATGTTAGTCACACGAGGTTGGGTGGCCTTCAACTCCCAGAATTCCCTGAGGAATTCTGGGAATTGAAGTCCACACATAATTCGTGTCACCAACGTTGAAAAACACTGATCTAGAAGGAGCATTTTTCCTTCTGCCCCCCCACCCAACGGTTCTAACATACCGTATTTTTCAGAGTATAAGACACACTGGAGTATAAGACGCACCAAGGTTTTGAAGAGGCAAATTAAAAAAAAAAGTTTTTGCACTCTGCAGACCTCCCAAGAGTGGCCTGCTTTTTTTAAAAAAGGCATGAATATCCTTTAGGAGGCTTGCAGAGTGCTCCTGTGGTGTGTGTGTGTGTGTGCCCCAAAACGAGCAAAAAAAGGCCTGTTTTTTTGTCACAAAAATGGCTATGCAGAGCCTTTAGGAGGCTTATAGAGTGCTTCTGGGGCTGGGGGGGTGGGCAAAATTGAGCAAAAACCGGCACGTTTGTTGCTCATTTCTGCTCTTCCCAGGCCCCAGAAGCTCTCTGAAAGCCTCCTAAAGGCTCTGCATAGCCATTTTGGTGAAGGCGGTGGTGATTCAGAAGGCAAAAAAATGCTGTATTCAATATATGACCCACCCAGATTTTCAGCCTCTTTTTTGAGGGAAAAAGGTGCCTCAGACAACGAAAAATACAGTATTTGCCATCCATCACACAAAACACACTATTTGATTGAGATTGTGAGCCCAAACTGAAAAGAGAAAAGTAACCTGTTTTGTAAGAGGCGATCCCTAGATAACCAACAGCGGAGGCTGAAACACTATTTTGAAATGGCTTCTGGTGGTGTGTTTTATTGTTCGCTTTCCAATCCATATATTTCATACACTTCCAGTTTTTATATTTTAGATGAGTTATTTAGGCCCAAACTGTGTTGCGTGGCGTAAACAATAACACCGCCTTACTGTGAGGGTGATAAAAATTTGAGCAGCGGATTTGAATAAACAGAGGTGTTTACGAATAAAATCTGTGTGCTGTTGTTGGCAATTTAGATAGTAGTGGGTTTTATGATAGTGAGGAGGCGAGGCACGCTGGTCGTGTAGAAAAGAATTTTGTTCAAGTACGAAGGAATAAAATTGGGACGTGGTGGCTCAGTGGCTAAGATGCTGAGCTTGTCGATCAGAAAGGGCGGCGGTTTGGCGGTTTGAATCCCTAGCGCCGCATATGTGAGTGAGCTCCAGTTACTTGTCCCAGCTTCTGCCAACTGAGCAGTTCGAAAGCATGTAAAAATGCAAGTAGAAAAATAGGAACCACCTTTGGTGGGAAGGTAACAGCGTTCCATTCACCTGATTAAACAATCATGGCGGCCACATGACCACGGAGACATCTTTGGACAGCGCTGGCTCTTCGGCTTTGAAACGGAGATGAGCACCGACCCCTAGAGTCGGGAACGACTAGCACATATGTGCTAGGGTAACTTTTAACTTTACCTTATTTAAACCATTTCCCGTAATCAATGTCCCTGATGAAGCAATGTACAAATTAATACAACTTTGGAACAATTTGAGCCCACATGCCTATATTCTGGTAGCAATCAGATAACTCCGCTGCAGTGGTGGGTTCTGGACCCCGTTGCAACCGGTACGTTGCAACAGGGCCCGGCATCCATGTTTACTTACCGCTCACGATGCTCCAGCTGCTTAGCGGAGCATCACGCAGGCGCCGTATGCTCCGTGCACGAATGCCCCGATCGGCTCAAATAGCGGTAAAGAGAGCGGGTGGGTGGTTGGGCCCTCCGGAGCACCGTAACTGGTGCTCCCAGCAGGCACTAGTACGCGTACCGGTCGTATCCCACCACTGCTCTACCACTATTTGTTTCCTACCTTAGCGTGAGCATTTGATGTGAGAAAACAGAAACGGGTTCAAGGTCCTTCCGGTTAGTATAGAAAGCTTTCCCGATAAAAATTCATTTCAGCCAAGACTGTCATATTCATCCGATTGGAAAGTTATGAAATCCTGGGGAAAGAACAGTCCTGCAGAAGAGATGCACGGAATTCAATTTCTGAGAGTGCCCTGGGGGGTGATTGCAGAGAAATCTTTGGGTTTCCTAGCAGGCTCCTGGTTGGATGACATTCTAGGTTCCTTCCAGAGCTTGGATGTTATTGCCAGAAACAGAAATAAAACTCAGCATTGTCATATCCTCTGTCCAGGCTGAGAGCCCCCCCCCGTCATATGTTGTGCTTTTCATTCCAGCAATCTCATTTTGAGAAATATTGATATATAATCAAGAAGCATTGAATGTACCAGGATCTGTGATAACCACATTCCTTTTCTAGGCATTTCTCTCTCTCTCTCTCTCTCTCTCTCTCTCTCTCTCTCCCTCCCTCCCTCCCTCCCTCCCTCCCTCCCTCCCTCCCTCCCTCTCCCTCTCCCTCTCCCTCTCCCTCTCTCCCTCCCTCCCTATCAATCATATATCTATCTATTTTTCTCATCTATCATCTATCTCTTATTTGTCTATTTCATTTGTCATGTCTGCCTGCCTGCCTGCCAGTCTATCATATGTCATTATCTATGGTATCTATCAATCATCTGTCTATCAATCATCTATCTATCTCATTAGTCATCATCTATCTCTCTGTCTCTATCTGACTATCTATCTATCTATCTATCTATCTATCTATCTATCTATCTATCTATCTATCTATCTATCAATGTCTGTCTGTCTGTCTGTCTCGTGTCATTATCTATCTTATCAATTATCTGTCTTTCTGTCTCTCTGTCTATCTATCTATCTATCTATCTATCTATCTATCTATCTATCTATTTATTTATATCATCCATCTATCTATCTCATTAGTCATTGTCTGTCTGTCTGTCTGTCTGTCTATCTATCTATCTATCTATCTATCTATCTATCTATCTATCTATCTATCATCTATCTCTCATTAGTCATTGTCTGTCTATCTATCTATCTATCTATCTATCTATCTATCTATCTATCTATCTATCTATCTATTTATTTATTTATATCATCCATCTATCTATCTCATTAGTCATTGTCTGTCTGTCTGTCTGTCTGTCTGTCTGTCTATCTATCTATCTATCTATCTATCTATCTATCTATCTATCTATCTATCTATCTCATTAGTCATTGTCTGTCTGTCTGTCTCTGTCTGTGTCTATCTGGCTATCTCTCTCTCTCAACTTCTATGCTGCCCATCTCTTTTCCTTTATGAAAGAGTTTTCCTGCTGGTTTTTCTGGCTCCTGCCTGTTTCTCTACAAGTCTCATTGAATAGTGATATTTCCTTGAGGCAGTTCGTTTCATAGCCATCCTTGATTTCTTCTTTCACATTTTCAAACTGACTTGGAAAGTAAGCTGGGTTTCTCTTCAAAAAAACAGACTTTTTGGATTAGACCACACCTGCAGCACCTGGAGAGGGGAGACAAACAAGGAAAGATGCATTGTGCAATATTCTAATGCTGTGCCCAGACTCCAGAGCCAGGGATGTGAGACTACTTGTCTTGTACTGTGGATTGGCTGGGGACAAGTTTTGGCAGGTCAAGACCCCCTTGTGCCCTGCCCCCCTGCGCATGCATGCGTGACCCCCCACGCCCCATTTTGGGCCTAGTAGGCCCCCCTGCAGCCTCCTGGAACAAAAAACAGGCCATAGGGGAGACGCCACACCTCCGCACTTCGCCCCACCATGCATGCATACAACCCTCCGCCCCCTGCGCGAATTTCCTGCATGTGTCCCGCACATGCGCAGCAGAGACCCAAAAATCAGCTGGCTGGCGGGAGACGTACATGCATACACAGTGGAGCTGAGCTGGAGCGACGGCTCATGTGCCCGCAGAGAGCATGCCACCTGTGGCACACATGCCATAGATTCACCATCATGGCGCTAGGTAAATGAAACCCCCTTAACTTTTGCCACTTGCTTTGGGAGAGAAAAGCAAGTAAACAGAGCGTCTTTAGAAATTAAAATCTGTGGGAATAAATATCTACAGTGTGATTAATACCATGTAGTACTATACTACTACATTGTACTATACTGCATACTAAACTACACAATATGATATATTAATACTATATTATACTGTAGAGTGGTACCTTGGCATTCATCATTAATTGGTTCTGAGAGGTGCGATGAATACCAAAAACGATGAGTACCAAACAAAATTTTCCCAGAAGGAATAATGTCCCAAGGCTGCTGATAGTGACAAGTTGTAGCTTGTGCATTGAGTACCAAACGAGTATCAAATGATGCGTATCAGGACAAATGTATCTGCATGTGTTCTGAGTTATATAAATACAATAGTAAATATAGTAAGATGCAGAGGTATTTTGCTGTTTCCCTTACCATTTATCACTAGGATAGGATACAGGTTCCGTATCTGGATCCTGTTCCAACCAGTATGGTTGGAACGGGCCCGGCATCGCCCACATTTGCGCACATACGTGGTACCTGCCTGCGACGCCTCCGCAAGCCTCCGTGAAGCTCCAGCTGCTCGGGAGTGTCGTGCAGGCGCCGCCCACATCATCCATGTAAACAAGCGCCAAAGTCTTAAAGGACAAGTAAGGAGCTCAGGGGGTGCGGGCAGGTGGGCACTCTGGAACACCGTACCGGAATGGTACCCAGTTGCTCCAGGCAGGCTCCGGTAGCCCGTACCGAGGGCGTACCATCTGCAACCCACCACTGATAGGATAGCATAGGCTAGGATAGAATTCTTTATTGGCCAAGTGTGATTGGACACACAAAGAATCTATCTCCAATGAATAAGCTTCTCCAATGTCAAACTCCCAGCCTGGGGGCCGGATGCGTCACACAGTGGCCACGCCCACACTCGGTTTAGCAAAGGGGAAAAAAGTCCCAACGTGTCACATGATGCCATGAGTTTGAGACCCCTGGTGTACCTACGTGGCAATAAATGATAAATCATGATCGCAAATCATGAAATGCAGCCATTAAAAACTTTGAAGTTGAGCGGGTCCTTGGTGCTCTCTGAGCTTGGTTGTTTTCTTGCAGACATCTCATTACCCAAGCTAGGTAACATCATCAAGGCACCGAAGAGGTTCGGGTAATGAAACATTTGCAAGAAAACAACCCAGCTCAGAGACCACCAAGGGCGCCTCATTTCAACCCTGAGTTCCAAATATTTGCCTTTATTGGCTATTTTAAATTGGAACCAGTTCATCAAAATAGCTGGCGGCCTTCAGTGTACACCCTCCTCGCTGCATAACGATTAGTTGTTATAAAAATCTTTTATTCTTTATAAAACTGCATTGGCTCCTTAGCTTGAATGGAATTGTCCTAGATGTGTCATAAACGTCAGGATGTATCATTTAGGGGCTTAACAGGGAGATGTTCTCTATCAATTTGGACTTACTTTCCTTCAAGCCTGAAACCGTTTAATACCTTTAGTAACGACCGTGTGCCCTTTACTACTTGGTATGTGTCAGCCTCTGCTTCGCTTGCTTGCTATCGGCTGCCATAGAAACGGGGAGGGTGGGGGCTATGGTTTTTGGGAAGGGAATCCTATGGTACTGGAGGAGTTATGTAGAAGGGAGTTTTGTTCTCACCATCTTCTGCGCATGCTGATGGCCTGTGTTTGGACGTGGTCGAGGCCAGCCGTCTCGCATACCAACTTGATGAGGCTTTTTGAAGATGCACCCCACATGGCACCTTAGGGAGTTGCAGACATTGTGATGGGGTAATTGGGGGGGAGGGTGCTGGCTAATCGTTTGATATATAAATGTTCGCGCCTTTTTGGCTCAGATCTTGCTTTTCTTTCGCTGCTATCTTTTCATAACCGGTAAAATGGAGTTGGGAGTTTTTTTTCTTGGTTTTTTTTTTTTTTAATATATATATTTTATTTTCAAAACAAACACAATACAAAGAATCTTCCTTCTTTACATACTGTAGAAAGTGTATCAGTTGGTTACAAAATACTTTTGTGTATCTCTTCCACAGTCATCAACCATAATTCATATTAACTCAAGTATTTTAACTCAGATATTTATACATGTTACCATCATCATACCTCCATTTTCATTTGACTATAATTGTTTAAATGTCTTACATTAACCAGTATATACATACATATATACATACACACACACACACACACACACAGCATTTTAAGCCCAAGCCTGAAGATGGCAAGTGAGATCTTGCCGAAACGTTGCCAAGACAATCTCAATCCTACACGGGAAAAGACCAGAATACAACAAAACCAGTGTATGTATGTATGTATGTATGTATGTATGTATGTATGTACGTACGTACAACATAAGGAAACGATGTAAATTGTAAACAGTGATTTAGAAATGAGGATTAGAAAATTTTGTTACTAAATATTATGGATGTTTAGCTAGAATAGGACATAAGGATTCAGTGTTAGTGGAGGATTTTAGAAATAGTAAATGAAATGCCAGTATGTGGTTATGTATTAAATCTTGGTATATTTTATGATGAAGGACACTTAAACAATTATAGTCAAATGAAAATGGAGGTATGATGATGGTAACATGTATAAATATCTGAGTTAAAATACTTGAGTTAATATGAATTATGGTTGATGACTGTGGAAGAGATACACTAAAGTATTTTGTAACCAACTGATACACTTTCTACAGTATGTAAAGAAGGAAGATTCTTTGTGTTGTGTTTGTTTTGAAAATAAAATAGGGAGAGAGAAAGTAGTTAGGTAGGTAGATAAAGGGATAGAGAGAAAGAGAGAGAAATATATAGAGAGAGTGTGTAAGTAGGTAGGTAGGTAGAGGAATAGAGAGAGAGAAATAGAAAGAGATCGAGAGAGAGAAATACAGTAGATAGGGAGAGAGAGAGTAAGTAGGTTGGTAGGTAGAGGGATATAGAGAGAGAAATAGAGAGAGAGAGAGAAATACAGTAGATAGATAGGGAGAGAGGGAGAGAGTAGTTCAGTGGTAGGTTCCTGCTGGATCGCACCGGATCGCGCGCGCTCCCTTTCAGCGCTCCACCTGGCTTGCGCGCTCCCTTTCAGCGCTACACCTGGCTCTCGCGCTCCCTTCCGGCGCTGAAACCGGAAGTACAGTCTTGCCCCGCCCCTGGCGAAGCAACGACGCCTGCCTGCGCTCCACCAGCTCGGCTGGGAACGGAGATGTTTCCTCAGCGGAGCGGAGCGCCTGAAAAGACTTTTCAGGCGCCCCGCTCCGCTGAGGAAACATCTCCGTTCCCAGCCGAGCTGGTGGAGCGCAGACAGGCGTCGTTGCTTCACCAGGGCCGGGCAAAACTGTACTTCCGGTTTCAGCGCCGGAAGGGAGCGCGAGGCCAGGTGGAGCGCTGAAAGGGAGCGCGAGGCCAGGTGGAGCGCTGAAAGGGAGCGCGAGGCCAGGTGGAGCGCTGAAAGGGAGCGCGCAAGCCAGGTGGAGCGCTGAAAGGGAGCGCGCGAGCCAGGTGGAGCGCTGAAAGGGAGCGCGCGCGATCCGGTGCGATCCGGGAGGAACCCACCACTGGAGTAGTTAGATGGGTAGGTAGGTAGGTAAGTAAATAAAGGGAGAGAGAGAGAGAGAGAGAGAGAGAGAGAGAGAGAGAAATACAGTAGGTACGGTAGGTAGGGAGAGAGAGTGTGTGTAGGTAGGTAGGTAGAGGGATAGAGAGACTCAAAATTTCCACTACCAGTTCTCCAGAACTTGTCAACCTGCTGAATTTTACCCCTGTGTCAAATTCAAGGCCCATGAGCCATATCTGGCACTTGAGGTGCTTAGATCTGGGACACAGGGATGCCTTGGAACAGCAAAGGACCAGCTTGCAGTGCCTCTGGCAGCAAAAACTGAATTTTGGAGATCCGTTCCCCCCCCCCCCCCCCACTCCATTATTGCTGGCAAAACAAACTAAAAGAAAAATAAAACAAAAGTAGAAATGTTTTCCCCTTTTGCATTTGAGCCTCCAAGAAGGGACAGGAAAGGAGAAAGGGAAAGAGGGAAGACAAAGAAAAAGAAGGAAAGATAGGAAGAGAGCAAGGAAGGAAAAAGAAAGAGGGGAAGGAAGAAGAAAGGAGAAGGAAGGAAAAAGAAGGGAAGGAAGGAGATTGTAATGAAATGGAGGGAGGGTCTGAGGGAAATCCTGCCATAGCTCTTGGCCACCACAGGTGCCCCCCGACATGAGTGACGTCTATCTGTCCACTCTTACCCTGGCCACACAGACACACACACAGACACAGACACACACAGACACACACACACACACACACACACCAGGCGCCCCTCCCAGGTCAAACACAAACCTGATGTGCCCTTCAATGAAATTGAGTTTGACACCCCTGCTGTATATCATGCCAAGAATCATTTGAAGGTATAAAGTATAAGTTGATTGGTGCCAAGATAGATGTTCTGGAAATTCTTAAGTTGCTCTGAATTCCTTGAAGGTAGGAAAACCAGCATAGGTGCAACTTAGATGATCTCAATGAGAACTTTATGTTTCTCTCTCTGGCCCTGATTCAAAGCTTTCCTCCCATCAAGAGGAGGAATCCTATTACCTCCAGTGAGCTTTGAAGCAGGCCCAATTCATCTCCTTGAGTGGGGTATAACAGCGCGTTGAAAGAGACGAATGATGAGCTTATTGTCTGTTGAAATCTGGTATATGGAATCCAAAGAGCTTGATCAAAAGATTGCAGTGGTGCTAAAAGATTTGTGGAGGGTCTCCACCCAGCAGAACCAGTTTGCTTTGTGAAGTCTGCACTAGTTTTTTGTGCAGAATGCCTGGTACAATTAGCAGATGATGGAGGTATTCTTATTTTCAAAAAGAAGGACCATCGGGGATGACTTATATTGGCATATCTTCAGTAGAAGCCAAAGGCATGAGAGAAGAGAGAGAGAGAGAGAGAGAGAGAGAGAGGAGAGGAGAGAGAGAGAGAGAGAGTTCTGTCTATGTCTGTCTGTCTGTCTATCTAGCTATCTATCTCAGATCATTAGTATTTCTTATAGTTATTTACATGCTCTGATGCTAAGGAGTTAGACGTTCTACTCCCCCTCCCCACCTGAAAATAACTCTGTTCCAACTGCCAGTTGCCTCATTCTGTTACCTCAGTTCAAACTGGCAGATGTTCCACACCTTCACTCAGGAGCAGTCTGGGGTCTACTTACAGTACTAAATGTCGGTACCTCACCAAAATGTCTACACCTTCCACCTATGGAACTGCTTCCGGACTCAAAGCGGTGGGAGCGATATTCCCTGATGTGTTTCAATCACTGACCACCACTGAGCCAACGGATTGTGAACCAAATTCCTCCTGCATAGCCCGATCACATAGTTTCATTGCGAAGCACGGGTATCCAGTGTGTGTATGTTTGTGTGTACAGTGTGTGTATACACATGTACACACACACACAAAAAAAGATGAGTGAATGTGTGTGTGTGTGTGTGTGTATGTGTGTTGTATTTGTACTGATAAATAAATAAAGGGAGACTAGTATAGATCTATTTCGAGCTAATTAGCTCTCATCAGCTAGCCATACCCTTACTGGGATTTGAACCTGGGCTGTATTATATCTTAGGCAGGAGTCTTAGCCACTAAGCCACAGGCTCGCCTCCTTATCAGTTGGACCAGGGAAATAGGTATGTATTTGTGTTACAACCCCTGGTATGCCTAAATATGGGAGGAAGGTCACTACTCCCTCTTTCTGTCCTTCGGCTCATCACAGAAGACCATGCAGGCAGAAAACCATATTTTTATTTTTAATGTTGCCTTTTTATATTTGTGTTGTATTTGTACTGATAAATAAATAAAGGGAGACTAGTATAGATCTATTTCAAGCTATTTAGCTCTCATCAGCTAGCCATACCCTTACTGGGATTTGAACCTGGGTTGTATTACATATTAGGCAGATGTATTAGCCACTAAGCCACAGGCTCTCCTCCTTTATCAGCTAAGCCAGGGAAATAGGTATATATTGTGTCACAATCCCTGGTATGCCCAAATATGGGAGGGAACACACTGTTTCCCTTTGTCTGTCTTTCAGCTCACTCCAGGAGACCATCCAGGCAGAAAACCATATTTATAATGCTGCCTTTGTTATATTTGTGTTGTATTTGTGCTTTGCTAGTGTGCTAGTGCAGTGTTGGCCACTTGAAGATGAGTTAAGTTCAATTCCCAGAATTCCTGATCCACTTGAAGCATTGCTGGCTGAGGAATTCTGGAAGTTGACGTTCACACATCTTCAAGTGATTGAGGTTAAGAAACTGCTAGTGCTTTCTTTACATTGCGTTTTCCTGAGAGCATCTACGATATAAAATACCAAATAAAACCTCCCTCTTGAATTTATTTTCATTTACATTTATAGAGAATTTTACGTAAAGTAAAAGACAAGTAGAAAGAAAGAAAAAAACAACCCCAAAGTTATGAAATGTTATGAACTTCTAGGTTTAATTACAATAAGATAAGTACAATCTTATAATCCCTTTTCTCTCTTAGACATTATACAAATCCCTTCAGCCCCCACGCTTAATCCATATCTTTTTTTAAATCTTCAAAACCCATAAATCATATCATGTTTTCTTGTTTCAGCAAAAAGTCCCTAGAAAATTTCCAATCCTTCAGAAAAGTTTTTGTTGTTTTTTTCTCCTTCTGACCGAACAGGTCAACTTTCCCATGTCAGCAGATTCTCACATTTTCACAATCTATTCCTCCACTGTGGGAATGCCATTGTTCTTTCATTGTTGCACATACAATAGTCTTGTGCAGTGAGCATGTAGAAAATCAATTTGCCACGTGTCTTTCCCAATTCATTGTCTATAAGTCTCGGTTAAAAACTTAAAAAGTTCTGCTCTCTTTACAATATTTATCTTTCAAATCCTTCACATTGTTCTGTGAATTAGTATCCAACATTTCTTAACTTTCTTAGAATCCCACCGTGCGTGAGAAAATGTCCTTTTTCATGTTTTTCACATTTCTGCTTTGAAATATCTTGGTACATTTTTGGATTATTTCCCTGGGGTTAACACCCAATCTTTTGTTCCAGGCCTGGGAACAGAGAGAAACTGAAAGAATAACTATTGTTTGGTCTCCTGACCCTTTAGCCCAGGGCAAGCAAATTTTTGGTGGTTTGGTGATATACTCAAAATACAGAGAGCTATTCTGACCTAGGCTTCCCCAAAAAGCACGAAGCAGATTCCTGGTCCCGCCAAAACCCCTTTTATTAAACGAATGTGAATTCCTCTCATTCCCCTTCAGCAAAGGCCTGGTAAACAATCTTTCAAAGGTGAAGTTATGATCACAGACCTTATCTAGCTTGGAAAGCTGCCATGTAAATATTGTCCAAATGGGCAAGGAAAGACTTGGCACAGAGTCTCTGAGATTCACGGACAGATCTTCACACTCCTGAAACGAATGAACAAATGCATTGTTTCCTGCAAAAGCCCACTCCTCTTTTGCTCCTATTTTATTACCTATGGGAGGGGCCATTCACCGTCCACCTGTGGCTTTACTCCCAAGTCGACCCTGATTTCTTAGCTGTTCTTTTCTTCCGGCAGCTCTGCGCATGCGCCCACTGGGAACAGGCTCCAGCTGTTCCTCTGCCTCACTGCTGTCTATCTCCGAAGGCAGCTGAGAACTGCCAGACAGCCTTGGCACCATCTCTGCCTCTGACACAGAGCCCTCATCAGAGCCTTCCCCAGACTCCAGGACTGGCCCATGTTCCTCCCCGACCTCCTCACTGTTCAACGCTGCTGCCAAGGCTGCTGGCGGGCCACAAAACTAGCCTTGAATTATGACTGATCTCTTAGCAATCATTCAAAGTTACACTGGACTTCAAAAGCAACTTACAACCTGTGTCTGAAATTCTTATGGCCAGCTCCCGTCATGTGGCTGCATTTTGGGTGCTGATCAGTAGTCCTGCCTTTGTATCCGTTTTCAGCATTCTGCAGCCATATAATTGCAATTTACGATGTTTTTGCCAAAAAACGGCATTTACTTTACATTTACAGCAAATACCGTGTTACCCCAAAAATCAGACCCTGTCTTGTATATATATTTTTGCCACTAAGAAAGGCACCAGGTGTCATTTTGGGGGGGATGTCGTCCACTGAGTCACCTCACTTAAAGATATGTGGACTTCAAATTCAGAATTCTTCAGCCTTCCTTCTGGCTGGGGAATTTCTGGGAGTTGAAGTCCACATATCTTAAAGCTGTTTGAGGTTGTGAAGCTCCATTAGACTATATTAAGCAAAATCTTTTCTCGCCGTTCCCTTTCTGTTTATAGAAGCAAACTGCTCTTTTTCTCTTTCTTTCTTTCTTTCTTTCTTTCTTTCTTTCTTTCTTTCTTTCTTTCTTTCTTTCTTTCTTTCTTTATTTATTTCTTTTTCTCTTTCATTTTCTCTTTCTTTTTCTCTTTTTCTCTTTCTTTTTCTCTTTCTTTCTTTCTTTTTCTCTTTCTTTTTCTCTTTCTTTCTTTCTTTTTCTCTTTCTTTTTCTCTTTCTTTCTTTCTTTTTCTCTTTCTTTTTCTCTTTCTTTCTTTCTCTTTCTTTTCTCTTTCTCTTTCTCTTTCTTTTTCTCTTTCTTTTTCTCTTTCTTTTTCTCTTTCTTTCTTTTTCTCTTTCTTTCTTTCTTTCTTTTTCTCTTTCTTTCTTTCTTTCTTTTTCTCTTTCTTTCTTTCTTTCTTTCTTTCTTTCTTTCTTTTCTCTTTCTCTTTCTTTTTCTCTTTCTTTTTCTCTTTCTTTCTTTCTCTTTCTTTTCTCTTTCTTTTCTCTTTCTTTTTCTCTTCTTTCTTCTCTTTCTTTCTTTCTTCTCTTTCTTTCTTTCTTTCTTTTTCTCTTTCTTTCTTCTTTCTCTTTCTCTCTCTCTTCTTTCTTTCTTTCTTTCTTTCTTTCTTTCTTTCTTTCTTTCTTTCTTTCTTTCTTTCTTTCTTTCTTTCTTTCTTTCTTTCTTTTTCACTGCCTGGAATGTAAACCATCTTAGTCCGGCCTAGGTGTTCCCAATCAGGAGCCTGTTATCTGGTCTCTTTTTTTCCCCATTTCAAGCAAACAGAAAATTCAAGGCATTCGTGTCAGATGGATTGGCTGCATTCCTTTTGGGATTCTGGCAAGCCGTATATGCACAGGCATGTGTGGGTAAATATTTATATATATATATGTGGGTGTGTGTATTAAAGAACAACCATGATCAACTCACAGATCTGTTACAAGCAATGTGACCCCATGTTATAAGGGTCAGATTTTGTGATATATCAGGGATAGTTAAGGGGAATTATCAAGGGAGGGAATCCTCCTGGTTTAACAACCGATTTGCTGAGCATGTGCTTCTACTTGTCAAGGAATTTGAAAGACAGTGTGCCCTTTGTCGTGTGATTTCAAAGCTCGGTGACACCTTGGATGGATAATTATGGCCGCCTTACATGTTGGAATTATAAACATACCATTTCTTGGAATCTTTTTTTTTCCCAACCACACTTCTTGTTTGAAGAACAGAACAGAACGATGGAGTTGGAAGGGGCCTTGGAGGTCTTCTAGTCCAACCCCCTGCTCAAGCAGGAGTGCTTATATATCATTTCAGACAAATGGATATCCAACAACTTCTTAAAAACCTTCAGTGATGGAGAACCCACAACTTCTGAAGACAATCTGTTCCACTGGTTAATTGTTCTCCCTGTTAGGAAATTTCTCCTCAGTTCTAAGTTGCTTCTCTCCTTGATTAGTTTCCACCCATTGCTTCTTGTCCTGCCCTCAGGTGCTTTGGAGAATAGCTTGACTCCCTCTTCTTTGTGGCAGCTCCTCAAATATTGGAAGACTGCTAACATGTCACTCGCCTAGTCCAGTGGTTCTCAACCTGTGGGTCGGGACCCCTTTGGAGGTCGAACGATCCTTTCACAGCGGTCGCCTAAGACCATCGGAAAACACATATTTTCGATGGTCTTAGGAATCGAGACACCAATTTTATGGTTGGGGGTCACCACAACATGAGGAACTGTATTAAAGGGTCGTGGCATTGGGAAGGTTGAGAACCACTGCCCTAGTCCTTCTTTTCATTAAACTAAACGCATCCAATTCTTGCAACCGTTCTTCATACGTTTTAGCCTCCAGTTCCCTAATCATCCTTGTTGCTCTTCTCTGCATTCTTTCCAGAGGTCTTAACATCTATTTTATATTGTGGTGACCAGAATTAGTCTGATTACTGTCATCAATTCATTACTGTCATCAATTCATTACTGTCATCATCAAACTTCTCTTAGTTTTCTTCTAAAATCCAAGTGACATCTATATGTCTTAACCAAAGCCAAGAGGATCTAAGCCGGCTTTAGAGTCAGCAAACAAATATTCTATTCTATATATTCTATTCTATTACACACACACACACACACACACACACACACACACACACACGTACGTGTGTGTGTGTATGTTCCAGCATAACTCTGGAACGCCTTGAGCAATTTCAACCAAACTTGGTACACAGATTACTTGGCCTCTGGAGACAAATACTGTGGGGGCAAGACCCCTAACACCCCTAACACCCCCTGTTCAGAGCCTGTTGTCTCTTAAAATGGCTTCTACCGTACCATATTGTAAAATAGCTTCTGTACAGCGCAGTGGAGTTGCCATGATGACTTCACAGTACTCCACAAGGGGCCTCCCTCTGGTAATGGGGAAAATCCAACATTAGAAATTACGACAACGTTCATGGAAGGATGGTTGGGATAAATAAATCCCTGCACAGCGCTTGGTTATCAGCTGGTTGGAAATATTAATAATGTGCCCTTTTCTTTTACCACCAGCCAGCAAAATGCTTTATCCTCATCCCTGTCGTGGGCCTTGGTGGAACTCTTCCTGTCAGTTTAACTCTTAGATCGAAATTTATTTTATTTATATGGTTTTATAGATAGATAGGTAGATAGGTAGGTAGGTAGGTAGGTAGGTAGGTAGGTAGGTAGGTAGATAGATAGATAGATAGATAGATAGATAGATAGATAGATAGATAGATAGATAGATAGATAGATATGTAGATGTAGATAAAGATATATCTAGAGTCATCCTCGATGAACCAGTGGGTTAGAAAAAGGGGTGTGTTTGAGAGACAGAGGCTACCCTTAAAATAGACAGCGTCCGGCGTTTGACTGAAGTCAGATTTCAAGAGCTAATCCTCCCACGTTTATCTGTTAATAATAAAAATATCCAACCTCTCCCCTCAATGCATCCTTAATCTTGATACTGGTTCAAATATAGGTACATTATTGGCTGATGCTATCAAGTATTTGTGGAGTACTGGACAGATGAAGGAGGCAATTTGGTGGTATCTATTTTAGAAACACCCAAAATGGACATTTCTCCTTCCTTCTTCCGTTTAGAATATTTGAATACCCACCGAGGTGTGATTTCTAGCCTTTTCAAGAAATATAAATAGACTTGTCGGGAGACAAATTTATTTCCCTCAAGCAAAGAACACGTTGATGCTTTCCTACATTTCTGCATTTTGAATCCAACCAGCCTGATAGTTAGCTTTGATGCAATATCCCAGTAGAAGATATCTAACAAAATGAAATTCAATGGTGGAAAAAAATAAGGTTCTACATTTAAGCAAGAAAAGCGAAATGCATAGGTTTAGTATAGGTGGTACTTAGCTCAATAATAGTAACTGTAAGAAGGATCTTGGAGTCCTAGTGGACAACCATTTAAATATGAGCCAGCCGTGTGCAGCAGCTGCCAAAAAACCCAACACAGTTCTAGGCTACATAAACAGAGGGATGGAATCAAGATCACGTGAAGTATTAATACCACTTTATAATGCCTTGATTGTTAAGGCCACACTTGGAATAGGGTGTCCAGTTTTGGTCGCCACGATGTAGAAAAGATGTTGAGACTCTAGAAAGAATGCAGAGAAAAATAATTAGGGGACTGGAGGCTAAAACATATTGCAGGGACTGGGTATGTCTAGTTTAATGAAAAGAAGGACTAGGGGAGACATGATAGCAGTGTTCCAATATCTCAGGGGCTTCCAAAAAGAAGAAGGAATCAAGCCATTCTCCAAAGCACCTGAAGGCAGGACAAGAAGCAATGGGTGGAAACTACTCAAGGGGAGAACTAAGAACTGAGGAGAAATTTCCTGACAGTTAGAACAATTAATCAGTGGAACAACTTGCCTCCAGAAGTTGTGAATGCTCCAACACTGGAAGTTTTTAAGAAGATGCTGGATAACCATTTGTCTGAAGTGGTGTAGGGTTTCCTGCCTAAGCAGGGGGCTGGACTAGAAGACCTCCAAGGTCCCTTCTCTTCCAACTGCTATTCTATTCCATTCCATTCTATTCGAATTGTCAACCGTGAAGTTGACCTGGCCGAAGCCATCTTGGAGCTTCAGTGTTGACACACTGGAGCTGAGAGATAGGGAGGGGGCATTAGCTGGGGTTTTGTAGCCAAAATAAAATACTATCTCTTGGGAACCAAGGACATTCTCACACCTGCCCCGAGGAGGGAGGAGTGGTATTACCAGGCAATCAGACAGTGTGGTAAATTGGGCCATGTGACTGATCATTTGGGGTTGAGGGAAAATTATTACTTTTAATTAGGTGAAAACCGCAGGAACCTTCAGAGTCAGTTTTCACTAGATCTGTGCCAATACAATACAATACAATACAATAGCAGAGTTGGAAGGGACCTTGGAGGTCTTCTAGTCCAACCCGCTGCCCAGGCAGGAAAACCCTATACCGTTTCAGACAAATGGCTATCCAACATCTTCTTAAAGACTTCCAGTGTTGGGGCATTCACAACTTCTGGAGGCAACTTCTGTTCCACTGATTAATTGTTCTAACTGTCAGGAAATTTCTCTTCAGTTCTAAGTTGCTTCTCTCCTTGATTAGTTTCCACCCATTGCTTCTTGTTCTACCCTCAGGTGCCTTGGAGAATAGCTTGACTCCCTCTTCTTTGTGGCAACCCCTGAGATATTGGAACACTGCTATCATGTCTCCCCTAGTCCTTCTTTCTCTTAAGCTAGACATACCCAGTTCCTGCAACCGTTCTTCATATGTTTGAGCCTCCAGTCCCCTAATCCTCTTTCTTGCTCTTCTCTGCACTCTTTCTAGAGTCTCCACATCTTTTCTACATCGTGGCGACCAGAACTGAATGCAAATATTCCAAGTGTGCCTTACCAAGGCCTTATAAATTGGTATTAACACTTCATGTGATCTTGATTCTATCCCTCTGTTGATGCAGCCTAGAACTGTGTTGGCTTTTTTGGCAGCTGCTGCACACAGCTGGCTCATATTTAAATGGTTGTCCACTAGGACTCCAAGATCCCTCTCATACGATATATCCAATAAAGCTATTCTTTGAGGAATTCATCTGCCTCAGAGTTTTGCTTGCTATGGGTCTATTACTTGGAACCCTGACAAGAATATCTCTAGCACAGGGTTGAATTGTTTTCTTGCAGACATTTCATGACCCAGTTAGGTGAGCAGATGTGGACTACATCTCCCAGAATTCCTCTGCCAGCCACGTTGGCTGAGAGATTCTGGGAGTTGAAGTCCCCGAGTTATAAATGTCTGTGGAGATTCTCAGTCATCCAGGTTATGGTTGTCCCAAATCATGCATTTTCAAGAAGTAACTTTTTCTTTGAAGCTGTTTCACTTCTCATTGGAGAAGGCTTCTTCAGCTCTGACGGGATGGTGGGGAATGGAAGGACTTCTCCTCCTTGCAGGCAGCTGGTTATTTGCATCCTTTTCGAGAGTCGTTGAGGCCCGTTGGAAGTTTATCTGTCTCCATTACTTTTCAATTTTGAAATCAAAATTGAACAGCCCTCTCTCAACAAAGGGGGAGGGATACGACATTGTCTTTCTCCAGTCTGCAATACAGTCCTTTCAGCAGTTCCAAGAAGGCCCCACATCCATTTTCAATACTCAGGTGATCCTGAGGCTACAAATAAACCTCAACCACTCTCAAAAAGGATGCAAAGGACCAGCGGTCTGCAAGGAGTATCAATCCTTCCATTCCCCACCAATCCAGTCAGAGCTGAAGAAGCTTCTTGGATGAGAAGCGAAACGTCTTCAAAAGAAAAACCAGAAAGTCCAGTTGCCTCTTGAAAAAAAAGCACCTTTGGGCAACCCTGACCTTGGATGACTGAGAATCTCCGTAGACATAAACATCTAAACTGAACCGTTTTTGCTAAAGTCTGTCGAACGGACAGGGATGGCATCTCCCATCCATCTGCATTTGCGGTACCTCTTTAAAGGGTGACACTGAATGACTTGTGTTAGTAGTTTGTCTTCTTTAACAGGGAGAGCAGCTCAACAGTGGAATCAATTTCCTGGGGGTTAATTGGTTTCGTCGGCAAGGTAACTGACAAGGATGGTTGACAGACTTTTGGGCTCTGCTGGGTAGGCATTTGTTTAAAGGTGCTTTCATTTTAACTCCTGCGTAGCCCGTCAAGATGGAGTCGGAGTGCGCTAGTTTCTTCCACCTCTTTGATCCAACGGTTGGATGGTTCTGGATCGCAACTCTAGAACGGTAGACTCTCAATCCTGGACTGGTATCTGCAGAGACTCCTCTGTATATATCAGCGATGGCAAACCTTTTTATAAAGGTGTACAAAATTTGTGCGCACGGATATAATAGCACCCCCCCTCACAATGCAATGGCTCCTGCCTACCTGCACATGTGCACATGACTCCTCCACTCATGGACGAGTGACCCCATGTGCATGCATGCACAACCCCTCCACGCTTGTGCGCACGACCCCACCCCCCGTTCAGGGGGAGTTTTTGCCCACCCCAGGCTCTGGAAGCTTTCCTGAAGCCTGGGGAGGGTGAAAACAGCCTCCCCTGAGCTCCCGGAGGCCATCCGGAAGCCGGGAATGGATTGTTTCCGAACTTCCGGTTGGCCCTTAGGCCCCTTTTTTCACCCTCCCCAGGCTCTGTCATAAGTGTGAAAAATGGTCATAAGTCTCATTTTTCAGGGCCGTTTGAACGGCCGCTAAATGAACTGTTGTAAGTCGAGAACTACCTGTATAAGCTCTATTTCCATCCTTGGAAAAATGGGGCTAGGTTAGTCACGCTCTTTTGAAAATGGGGAGGAGAAACCTTGGTACGCAGGGAATAATTGCTGAATTTCACAAGCGTTGCGTTGTTTATAGAGTTCACATTGAGAGCTGCATAAGCTTATGAGCGTTTATTTAAAAGAAGCAGAATGTTGGCTGGGTAAGGGCCTTCTTGAAGACAAAGGTTTTGTGGTTTTTGTTTTATTTTTAGTGCCTAAGCTTTTAGTGTTTCCCCACCTTCTGCAACTTTTAAAATGTGTGGATTTTAACACCCAGAATCAGGGTGGATAAAAATCGGCGATTTCTTTAAAAAAATAGCAATAGCACTTAGACTTATATACCGCTTCATAGGGCTTTTACAGCCCTCTCTAAGCGGTTTACAGAGTCAGGCTCTTGCCCCCAACAATCGGGGTCCTCATTTTACCCACCTCGGAAGGATGGAAGGCTGAATCAGCCTGGAGCCAGTGAGATTTGAACTGCTGAACTGCAGTCAGCAGTCAGCTGAAGTAGCCTACAGTGCTGCACTCTAAGCACTGCGCCACCTTAGCTCTTTTAGATTTTTTAAAAATTTAAATCGGATTTTTTAAAAAAAATTAAATCTGATTTTTTTAAAAATTTAAATCGGATTTAAAAAAAAATTTAAATCGGATTTTTTAAAAAATTTAAATCGGATTTTAAATTTTTTTAAATCAAATTTATTTTAATAAAATATTTTGGAATAAAAATCTAGCTAAATATAGTTTTCCATTTAAGATACATTGATAATTTAGTTGATTCAGCATGAAATGGAGCTTAGTTATGTAGCATGAGGCCGTATATTCTGCAACATTTCAATTTTTGGTAAACTCATTGAATGAATCCGAGCTCTGCAAGCTAAATAGGAAACCTTCATTTTGTTTGCAAATAATAATAATAATAATAATAATAATAATAATAATAATAATAATAATAACAACAACAACAACAACAACAACAACAATAATAATAATAATAAAGCTACTATCTACTGGCAAGAATGAGTCCTTACAATTGGGGGATTCTGGGAGCTGAAGTCCACACATTTTAAAATTGCCAAGGCTGAGAAATACTATTTTAGAGAATGCAAGGAGGTGATCCATAATGCTCTGATAGTGAAACTCCTTTCGAACTGTTTCAAAGTCAATTGAATAAGCCGATAAAAACTTAGTTTGATCTATCTTCTCCAACCATGGCCGCTTTAGATATGGTCTGCAACTTCCATCATTCCCTGTAAGAATAAAACTATTCTGATATTTTTTTTCCCCTCCCTTGGGCACCAGAATTTGGAACTGATGTACTTTGAAATAAAGAAGCTTTAAAAAAAAAAGCTTTTTTTTTAAAAATAAAAAAAGCTGCTGATTCAGTTCTACAGAGGAATCATTGAGTCTCTCATCGGCACCTCTATAACTGTCTGGTTTGGTTCTGCAACTCAATAAGACAGACAGAGACTTCAGCGGATAATTAGAACTGCAGAAAAAACAATTGCTACCAACCTGCCTTCCATTGAGGGACCTGTATACTGCACGAGTCGAAAAGAAGGCTGGGAAAATATCTACAGACCCCTTACATCCTGGACATAAATTGTTTCAATTTCTACCCTCAAAATGATGCTATAGAGCACTGCACACCAAGACAACTAGACACAAGGACAGTGCTCTCCCCCCCCCCCCCCCGCATGCCATCACTCTGCTAAACAACTTAATTCCCACAACCTGTCAAATTATTTACTAAGACTGTATTACTATTATTATTCTCATCCTTCCTAGTATCTATCTCTCCCCCCCCACCCTTATGACTATAACCATGTTGCTTGCATCTTTACAATTTATATTCTTTTTATTTGTTTCCTAGTATGGTTTTTGATTGCTTATTAGTAACCTATGACTATCACTAAGTCTTGTATCGTATGATCCTTGATGAATGTATTTTATTTTTCTTTAGGGACAGTGAGAGCTTATGCACCAAAGACAAATTCCTTATGTGACCTTATCACACTTGGCCAATAAAGAATTGTCTTCTCTTCTCTTCTTCTAAACAGAGAAGGGGGAAAGGGCGAATGCCTAGTTCTCTTCTAAGTTTCTTCATCCTTTCACTTCCCTTCATCCTTTTACTCACTTGGAGTTGCCAGACGAGGCTGTTGATGGAACTCTATGCTTTAGCTTGTCACCTGAGCAGACACCTCTTCCTCCCTGACACTGACAGAACTGGGCTACCATTTAAAATTCCCAGAAATTCCTAGAATATTACTTTTTGGGGTGTTATGGATGACAAAAATGACCATTTGCTATTTACTGCTATGTAAGTTCAGATACTGTATAATAAGTAAAGAAGTCTGTCTGTCTGTCTCTCTCTTGTCTGTCTGTCTGTCTATCTATCTATCTGTCTGTCTCTCTCTCTCTTGTCTGTCTGTCTGTCTATCTATCTATCTATCTATCTATCTATCTATCTATCTGTCTATCTGTCTATCTGTCTATCATGTCTGTCTGTCTGTCTGTCTGTCTGTCTGTCTGTCTGTCTATCTATCTATCTACTATATCTACCATATCATCTATCTATCTATCTATCTATCTATCTATCTATCTATCTATCTATCTATCTATCTATCTATCTATCTATCTATCTATCTATCTATCATGTCTGTCTGTCTGTCTGTCTGTCTGTCTGTCTGTCTGTCTGTCTAGCTATCTACTATATCTACCATATCATCTATCTATCTATCTATCTATCTATCTATCTATCTATCTATCTATCTATCTATCTATCTATCTATCATCTATCTATCTATCTATCTATCTATCTATCTATCTATCTATCTATCATGTCTGTCTGTCTGTCTGTCTGTCTGTCTGTCTGTCTGTCTGTCTGTCTGTCTGTCTGTCTAGCTATCTACTATATCTACCATATCATCTATCTATCTATCTATCTATCTATCTATCTATCTATCTATCTATCTATCTATCTATCTATCTATCATCTATCTATCTACCTACCTACCTACCTACCTACCTACCTACCTCTATCCATCCATCCATCCATCCATCCATCCATCCATCCATCCATCCATCTATCTATCTATCTATCTATCTATCTATCATCTACTATATCTATCTATCTATCATCTATCATCTATCATCTATCTATCATCTACCTACCTATCATCTTTACATACCTACCTACCTGTGTCTGTCTGTCTGTCTGTCTGTCTGTCTGTCTGTCTGTCTCTCTCTCTCTCTCTCTCTCACCTACCTACTTACCTACCTACCTATGTCTGCCTGCCTATCTATCTAGGTTCTAATCCTTTGCAACAAGAAGGGGTTATTGGAGCTTATTTACCCCTGGCTACAAAGCAGTTCGAAAGATTGCCTCTGTGAGAGGAGTGCATTTTACTTAAGGAACAAGATCCTTTTCACTCATCATGTTCTGTTCTCAGCTACGAGACTCTGTTGGATCATCGTGAATGCAAAAAAGTGAGGGGGCTTTTCAGAGATGACCTCAACTGTTTTTGCAGGTGTTACTTTAGGAGTGACTAAATGTGTGCAGTTCTGACAATGAATCTACACAGTGAAGTGATAAATTCAGACTTGTTATGGCTATGGGAATTAGATTTCTTTTTTCATTCTGTTACCTGGCAGAGAAAACATAGAGACACCTGCCTTCTGAAGTCATTTCCATAAAATAGTTGATGGCGTGTTCTTCTGAATATCATTGGCTGGAGTTGCTTATCTCTCCGCAGAGGTGTGCGGTGAGAATGATGGGGTCATCCTGACAGTGAGAACAATTAATCAGTGGAACAGAAGTTGCCTCCAGAAGTTGTGAATGCTCCAACACTGGAAGTTTTTTAAGAAGATGTTGGATAGCCATTTGTCTGAAGTGGTGTAGGGTTTTCTGCCTAAGCAGGGGGTTGGACTAGAAGACCTCCAAGGTCCCTCCCGACTCTGTTATTCTGTTATCCTTTTGTAATTAAAGACTTCCAGATTCGGTTTCTTCTTTCTCTTTGTGCCTGGAGTTGATCCCATCTTCTTCCCAGAAGGCATTCACAGTGCCTAACTTTTTTTTTAAAAAGGATAATAAATGGTTAAAATCAAACATCAAATAAACTCAAATTTGTTAAATTTGGGGGGAAATCTGGATGGCTTTTCTAGAACCAGTTTGGTCTATTGGTTAAGGTGCTGGCCTAGGAGTGAGGAGAGTGTGAGTTCTAGTGCTGAGGCATGAAAGCTGACTGGGTGACTTTGGGCCAATCACTAGGAAACTGTGAGTTCTAGTTCTACCTTAGTCATGAAAACTGCTAGGTGACTTTGGGCCAATCACTAGGAGACTGTGAGTTCTAGTCCCACCTTAGCCATGAAAGCCGGCTGGATGACTTTGGGCCAATCACTAGGAGACTGTGAGTTCTAGTTCCACCTTAACCATGAAAGCGGCTGGGTGACTTTGGGCCAATCACTAGGAGACTGTGAGTTCTAGTCCCACCTTAACCATGAAAGCGGCTGGGTGACTGGGCCAATCACTAGGAGACTGTGAGTTCTAGTTCCACCTTAGTCATGAAAACCGGCTGGGTGACTTTGGGCCAATCACTAGGAGACTGTGAGTTCTAGTCCCACCTTAACCATGAAAGCCGGTTAGATGACTTTGGGCCAATCACTAGGAGACTGTGAGTTCTAGTTCCACCTTAGTCATGAAAGCTGGCTGGGTGACTTTGGGCCAATCACTAGGAGATTGTGAGTTCTAGTTCCACCTTAGCCATGAAAGCCGGCTAGATGACTTTGGGCCAATCACTAGGAGACTGTGAGTTCTAGTTCCACCTTAGTCATGAAAGCTGGCTGGGTGACTTTGGGCCAATCACTAGGAGACTGTGAGTTCTAGTCCCACCTTAGCCATGAAAGACAGCTGGGTGATTTCTAGTCATGAAAAATTACACAGGTAGCCATAAACCTATGCAGCAGCTTTTGTTAGTGACCGTTCAGTGTCACCAATGACACTGAAAAAAAGCGACAGGATACTTTCTCACACTTACGACCATTGCAGCTTCCCCATGGTCACGTGATCAAAATTCAGTCGCTTGGCAACTGACTCGTATTTATGACGGATGCAGTGTCCCAGGCAGCGGGGGGGGGTTCAAAAATTTTAGCAACCGGTTCTCTGCCTGGTTGCTGGGGGGGGCGTGGCCATGGTGGGTGTGGCCTATTTGACCTCCTGCACCACGGAGGGGGGAAGAGTTTTTACCCTCCCCAGACGCTGGAGGCTTTTTTCGAGCCTCCATGAGTGCGAAATCGGCCGCCCCCAGGCTCTGGAGGCCCTCCGGAGGCTGGAAACAGGCCCATTTTGAGATTCAGGAACTTTTAGGAGGCCCATTTCTCGCCCTCCCCAAGCTCTGGAGGCTTTCCTTGAGCCTCCGGGAGGGTGAAAATGGCCTCCCCCAGGCTCTGGAGGCCGGAAATGGCCCCGTTTCCGAACTTCCAAAACTTCCCTGAGGCCCATTTTTTGTCCTCCCAGAGCTACCATGTGGGCCTTGTGTCGAAGCTCCTGGGAGGAGTGGGCGGGGCCAGCTAGTCTTTGCAATTATCGGTTCAGTGCAGCGGTGGGTTCCGGCTCCCATCGCAACCGGTACGCTGTGCACAGGGCTGGGAAACTTTGTTGGGCATGCGTGCTGCACATGCTTGTACATGCCATCACCCTGTGACACCCAGCTGCTTGGCGGAAGTCGCGCAGCTGCCGCATGTTTTGCGTGTGTTTGCAATTTGCCCGGTTGCTTCAAAAACAGGTAAGGAACGCCGGGGGGCGGGTGGGCCAAACAAGCCACCGTACCGGTACCATACTGGGCTTTACCGCCCAGAACCCACCACTGGTTCGGCGAACCAGATGTAAAATTAGCATCCGATTTGCCCGAACCGGTTCGAACCGGCTGAATCCCACCTCTGGTCCCAGGGTTATGTGATCACCTGTTCCAAGTAAAGTCAACAGGGAAGCCCGTTTCCCTTAACAACCGTGTTACTAATTTAAGTGTCAACCTTCCCATTTGGCACACTGAACAAAAGAAACTCCCAGCTCTTTAGAATAACCAACAGTGCCTCTTGATTGGAAAATCCAGTGATTCACTCATCAACTATGGCAAGAAAGGTTGCAAAACGGGGCAAAACGTCCCACAAATGTCTCATTTAGCATCAGAAAGTTTGGGCTCAGTTGTGGTCATCAGTCAAGGGCTACCTCTACATCGCTTGCAGGATGAGAGACAACATACCACTGAATGCAAGATGCTGGGGAATAACAATAATTTATTGTTTTTTTATGATAAAACACCAAGAAACCTGCTTCTTATCCAGGCAGATGCATAAGCTGTAAATCAAACAGACAGTGCGAAAGAGGTTTGTTGACCTTGTGGGTGTTTTCTGGATTTGACAGATCTCTCATCCCAAGTGTTGGCACCTCGTGACAACAATATAATGATGTCACTCTTGGCATCAGTCTGGTTTCTTGTCCCACCGAATGTTAGAATTATTTTTAGATTTTATTTCATTCAAAAACGCCAGTCTTATCTTTGTTTAGAAGAATGTCCTGCCTTACCCCAGAGCTTAGAAACCATCTTGGAGAATAAAATACGGGTAGTCCTCGATTTACAACACTTCATTTAGGGACCGTTTAAAGTTTCAACAGCACTGGAAAAAGTGACTTCCGGCCGTCATTCACAGTTACAACTTTTGAAGGGGAAGTAGAGAAGGGAAGGAGGACAGAGAGAAGAAAGGAGGTAGGGAGGGGGATGAGAGAGGGAGAAGAAAGTGAACGCACAAATATAGTGTATGGAGAGCAGGAGAGCCAATAACTGTTTTTTTTTTCTTTTTCTTTTGGGGAGTTGATGGCAAGATGAATTGATGTAAACATTTAATAATACAATACGATGCTGGCTATGTAATACTGTACATGTGAGTATATGTTATGAAAATGAAAAATAAAAAAACTTCATGGAAAAAAATATTCTACCAGTTTATTGCTTATGGGTCCAAGAGAATTGACCCATCATGGGCGCCGTGGTGGCTCAGCGGTCAAGACACTGGGCTTGTAAGCTGGAAAGCCAGCAACCCAGGTTCGAGACCCGAGCGCCACGTGATGGGTTGAGCTCCTGTCCTCACCCCAGCTCCTGCCAAGCTAGCAGGGAATGCGAGTAGATAAATAGGTACCACTTCAGTGGGAAGATTACAGCGCTGCGTATGCTGGCCACGTAACCTCAGAAATGTCTTCGGACAGCGCTCAATGACCTTGAAACGGAGATTAGCGTTGCCTTCCTGTAATCGGTAACGGCTTCCTGAGCAAAACCTGTAGAGATTCCCTGGCTGGAAAGCACTTCTGATAGGTATCCTTGACAATAGCTCGTCTGGCAGAATTGACGCTAGGTGTTCTGACTTAGGCCTCCCAAGATCATGAAGCAGACTCCTTGTCCCGATAAAACCTCTTTTATTTAGGTTAAAGCAAATTCCTCTCCAGCAAAGTCCTGGCCAACAGACTTTCCTGAGATTTCACAACTACAGACCTTTATCAGGCTTGGAGAGTTGCCAGGCCGATGCCTTCCAAACGCCGCTCTGTAGCAGGCAATACTTGGCAAGAAGTCAGGAACAGATCTTCACCCTAATGAATGGAATTAATTGTCTCCTGCAAACTCCCCTTTTGCTCCTCTTTATTCCCTATGGGAGGGACCATCCACCTGTGCCTTTACTCCCAAGTTGACCCTTGTTCCTTAGCTGTTCCCTTCTCCCGGCAGTTCTGCGCATGCACACCTCGGGAACAGGCTCCAGCTGTTCTTCTGCCCCACTGATCTCCGACTCCAAAGGCAGCTGATAATTGTCAGACGGCCCTGGCCCCATCTTTGTGTCCCACGCAGAGCCTTCCCCAGACTCCAGGACTGGCCCATGTCCCCCCACAACCTCCTCACTGTCTGAGTCTGCCACCAGCTCTGGGGGCCGCTGGAGGGCCACAATACTAGGGGAAAAAAAGCTTTCGGAGATGCTGGAGCTACATGGAGCCTGGGATCTCAAGAGAAGAAACTCTGTTGAAAAAATGCCTTAGGCTTTATCCATTTGCATCCCTTTAGGAAACCAAATTGAAACGGCTCCTGTGGCGATCTCACAAAAGTATATTTTCGGTTCCCTGCAGGTTTTGCTTTCAGGATTTTCCTTCTCCCGCTCTAACCACTGGGAAGAGGAACCATAAAACAGGGCTTGGATGCTCTTTTCCCACAGGCTGCGAACCCTTTAAAAAATTTGACAGCTAGGATCCCTCGAAAATGAGCTGAAATAAAACCGCTTCCGTTTGAAAAACTCGAAAAGCAGATTTGAATCTGTCCCTGGAAGTTAGTTAAACATTTTATTTTTTTCCCCTCTCTTTCTTTCCACTCCTTGTTATGCGTTGGGCGTTTGAAACGGCTTCGTGGCATTGGCGGCTGATGAATTTTGTCAGCCGAAAACCCTGGGGTGTGTGCGCGTGCGTGTTATGAGCTGAATGGGGAACGCGGTCTCTATCATTTGACAATTTATGCTGATAGGAAATGGTATTCTTTCCTCACTCCTATTTGCATTGGGTTTTTTTTTTACAACCGTAAATTCAGTAGAATTGGGCTTTTCAAATTGAAATAAACTATTCTGTCAGATAGATGATTCAGGGGGTGGTGGAGTTTAAAGGAAAAAAAAGAGAAAAGCCTCTAACCTATTCTTTTTCGGCACTGTAAAATTTCAGCAGGAGAGCAGGAACCAGCCTACAGATATTTTTTTTTTTACGAATCAAGAGAGAAGTGCTGCAGCATCTCTGCGGCCAGTCGTGAGGGCAAGTGACCCCTGGAATGGTGTAGGGCAGTGATAGTGAACCTTTTTTGCCTCGGGTGCCAAAAGTACAGGCATGCACGCGTGCCCACCCGCATAATTTAATGGAGCCTGGGGAAGGCAAAAATGGCCTTCCCCCCCGAGGCCCTCCAGAGGCCGGAAATGGCCTGTTTATCGATCACCAATAGATCCGTCTTTTGCCCTCCTCAGGCTCCTGGGGGAGGGGGGGGGTAAAAAATGGCCAACGCGCAAACCGGAAGTCCGTGCCTGAACTTCTGGTTTGCATGTTGGGCGGTTTTTCGCCCAACCTGAAGCCTCCGGAGTGCGAAAAACGGTCGAAAATCAAGGCCGAAAATCAGCTGGCCAGCATGCGCGCTGGAGCTGACAGGGCAATGCCTCGCGTGCCCTCAGAAATGGCTCCAAGTGCCACAGGTTCGCCATCATGGGTGTAGTGGCTGTAACTTTGAAATGTAATGAATAACTAAGTTGAAAGTGACCTTAGAGGTTTTTCAGAGCCTGAATCTGTGGGTGAGGACGAGCCGGAGCCGACAGAGATCAAGGGGGAGGCTTTGTTGGCTTCGGAGGAAGGTGAGGAGGAGTAGGCTGAGGCAGCCCGGAGCCCCTCAGGATTTGGAGGGCTTTTTAGCATGGAGGAGCGGGGGCATCAATGGAAATGAGGCGCGACGCAGCTCAGGCAATGAGCAAGGACCTCCCCCTCCTGATCCCCAAGTACGGAGAGTGGAGAGAAAGCAGGAACAGCGCAGACTGACCCGACAACTCGGGAGGAGAGTGCCCCATCCCTCCTCACAAGGCACACCTGGGGACTGAGGTTTAAGGAGATGCTATGGGGAGCGGCGTTTGTTGGGAACAAACGCTGAATTTGTAGAGTTTTGTGTGCCGCTGAAGACATTTGGAGTTTGCAGGACTGCTTGCTTCTTGCTTGCTTCGCGGACTCGTTGCTTCTTCCTTGCTTCGCGGACTCATTGATTCTTCCTTGCTTCGTGGACTCATTGATTCTTTCTTGCTTCGTGGACCCATTGTTTGTTCCTTGCTTCGTTGGACTCATTTCCCTGTTCCTTTGTTTTGTTGGACTGCGCACAGCCAGAGGCTGCGCTTTGCTTTTGGACTTTCCAAGAACTTGGGAGCGTTTGGGGAATTTTGGAGCATTAAAGGGCATTAAAGGGGAGTTTGAACTCTTAGCTGGCTGTGTGGCCTTCATGCCTTGTCCTGGGGCATCACAGATGTCTTCTGATTGAACCCTTTGCTCAAGCAGGAGAACCTGTATCATTTCAAACAAGTGGCTGTCCAATCTTTTCTTAAAAGCCTGTAGTGATTGAGCATCAACAATATGAGTCAATTGCCAAACATCCCAATTCTTGGTCACGTGACCACAGCTCATGATAACAGGAAAATGGGCATTGGTCCTTACCTGATATGCTCATTTTATGGTAGAGTAGAGACAGCAGCCAGCCCTGCTCTGGTATGGGTCACGCGAGGGGATTCTTTGTGCGGAGGAGAGAGAGAGAGAGATACAGTGACTATGGACTTTCACTTTTTGCTCACAATTCTCACTTGAGTCTACAGAGAGGGACTCCTCCGGGTACCTTCCGCTAAGCAGTGCGGGCGGGCGGTGCCTAGGAGTAGGGCCTTCTCTGTGATGGGCCCAACCCTCTGGAACGACCTCCCCCCCCCGATATTAGAACTACCTTGGACCTCCGCTCCTTCCGTAAGAAACTCAAGACCCACCTGTTTCGACTAGCCGGCCTGGCCTAATTGTAATTACAAGTAACACTCACTACTGACCTTCCTGGATGGCTTTTTAAATTTTAAATTTTGGGGTTTTAAATTGGTTTTAGAATTGTTTTAATTATTTAATTAGTTTGGGTGATATATATAGACTGTATGTTTGTGTTGTTCTGTCTTGTGTTTTATGTCATGTTTTTGTTGTTTTTATATATGAACGGTCTGTACACTGCCCCGAGTCCCTGCGGGGAGAGGGGGCGGTCTATAAATTTAATAAACCCATAAACCCAACCCAGTTTTCCTTCATCTGAAACTGGGAAGGAGCCACAAGGGCCCGATGACATCCTAAGTGTAGATTCAGTCCGATTGGTTAATGGACGGAGCATACCCAGTCTGGCTGCTATCTCTACTCTACCAGAAAATGAGCGTATCAGGTAAGGACCAATGCCCATTTTAAATCCATCTGGGGTTTTTTTTTTGTAGCCCTGAGGGTTGTTTTTTTTTTAAAATATATAATACTATGATTTCTGGAGAGAAGTCAAGACACAGAATTGAATAACTTTCAGCATTCGTGATTCGTTCGTTGGCAAGCATGACCTCCTTGTTTTTCAAATAAAGTTGCACAGTACGGCGGGCATTCATTTCCCATCTCTCCCCTCCCTCACCCCAATTTCCAAAACTGGCAAAGAAATGGAGTGTCGAGCAGCACAATCCAGAGATAAGTGTTTGTGCGACTATGTGAAAAGAGAGACGGGACACCAGGGAAATGACCCGAGTGATTTGCTTTAAGCAGAAGGGGCTGACAGTGTAATCCTTCTATCAAATATTAATCGGGACATTTGTGGAAAGTTCTCCTTGGTTTTTGCAAAGCAGATGCCCGGAGATATTTTTCATTTCACCAAGCTGGCTTCCTTTATTTCCCCATTGGTTTGGACTACATTTTCGGCCACTGTTTTAAGAGCCGGGCTGCAGTTGACTTGAGGGCAGCAGCCCTGATGAACAGTTTCCCAATTTACTGTTCGTAGCCAGCCAGCCCCGACTAGGCAATGAAATGCTCCTTGTTGTATATTGGGCGCCATTTTCTGAAGGAGACGCTCCCGAGATATTCTGAATAGGCCATATTTTTCGGACTATAAGACACACTGGAGTATAAGACGCACCAAGATTTTGAAGAGGTAAATTATAAAAAACCACGTTTTTGCCCTCCCTGACTCTCAGGAGCACTCTGCACGTCTCCTGAACCCACTGCATGCCCCATTTTTTGTGAAAAACAAGGTATGCAGAGAGTTTGGGAGGCCTGCGAAATGCTCCTGGCGGCCGGTGAGGGCAAAAATACGACACGTGGGGGGGTTGGGAGGCGAAAAATGGGCCCGTTTTTTGTAAAAATAGGCTCTTTTTTTTTTTTGCAAAAATGGGGCGTGCAGAGGATGTGGGAGACCTATAGAGTGCTCCTGGGGGCTGGGGAGGGCAAAAAACAGCCCCATGTTTGTGAAAAATGGGCCCTTTTTGGCTTGTTTTTCCCCCTTCCCAGCCCTCAGGAGCACTCTGCGGTCTCCCAAACGCTCTGTATGCCCCATTTTTTGTGAAAAAGGGGCATGCAAAGAGTTTGAGAGGCCTGCGAAGTGCTCCTGGGGGCCGGGGAGGGCAAAAATGTGATGCAGGGGGGGGGTTGGGATGGGAGGCAAAAAACGGGGTCGTTTTTCACGAGAATGGGCTCGTTTTTCTGCGAGAACGGCTCGTTTTTCTGCGAATACTGGCTCATTTTTCTGCGAAAACGGGGCGTGCAGAGTATGTGGGAGGCTTATAGAGTGCTCATGGGAGTTTGGGAGAGCAAAAACAGCCCCATATTTGTGAAAAATGGGCCCCCTTTCCCTCCTTTTTTTACCCTCCCCAGCCCCCAAGAGCACTTTGCAGACCTCCCAAGCCATTTGTGTACCCATTTTTGCGAAAAACGGGATGCACAGGGGCAGGGTTTTGGGAGGCCAAAAATGCTGTATTCAGTGTATAAGACGCACCCCTATTTTCACCCTCTTTTTTGGGGGGGAAAGGGTGCATCTTATACTCTGAAAAATACAGTAACTTATTTTAAAAACTTTTTCGAATGTTTATTATTCACTGCCCATAATGTTTCCATAAAGAGTTCTTTTTTAAATTTCACTAAATCCCCAACAACACTCATATATGTAAAAAAAAAAAATTCTATTTGATAGCATTTATACTTCAACGGTTGAAGGCATTTTCTTCAAAAGTTTCTCCTGCTGAAACTTCTTAGACTTTCTTTCCTACTTTTTGAGACTTGACATCCAAACAAACCCCTCCCCTCCCCTTCTCATCAAAGGCAATTGCGGATATGCAGAAATGTGATTTTCATACGAATCTGTCAGGTTTGTTCATTTCAAGACAGTAATGATTTATTCCCATCGCTGGGTGCTCCCTCGATTGCTTTTTGGCTACCTTGTGAAAATGGGAAGGAATGCAGATTGAAAGAAGACATTATGCGTTACTTGTCCTCACCTCTCCCTCTTTTTCTATCATTGTTCAAAAATTGGTTTCTCGCTTTTTTCTCCTTCCCCCCATTTCATCCATTTGGGTTGCTTACTGTAAAGAGCGCAGTCATTATGTCGTCTCCATTTGTTTCACGGCATAGCAAATCGCAGAAATAATAAACCAGTCAAAGATGTTGAACTGTCTATGTATGCATGTCAAAAATACGGAGGGGTTTAAAAATTTTCCTTATTTAAATAAAGAACAAATTGTTATTCTACATGTTGAATATAAACTATGTTGGAATCATCACCATCTCCTTTTAATGACCCCGTAAACCCCTTGCATCAGTCTGGGCAACTGAATGGAGCTGTTTTAATGGCCGTGTTTTCAATAGTGTTTAAATGGACAAATAAGGATGAAATGGAACATTGGTATATATGTGAATCTAGTTTCTAGAATATTTGCTTAAAAGGAAAGAAGGTCCATTATAACTGAACAATATGATGTACAATGATAATAATGTATCTATGTATGCTGGATGGATAATCAGTGAGCCTATACACAATTGAAAGTGGTGATGCACAAAGGCTTGAAACCTAACAACGTGCTATATGTCAACGATGGCGAACCTTTTTTGGCTCGCGTGTCATAAGTGGGGGGAGCGCAGAGGGGTTGTGTGCAGATGTGCTTCAACCATAATGCAATGCGCGACCCCCCAGTCCGCAGGCGCGCACTACAGGCGCGACTCCCCATTTTTTGCATGCTTTTTTTGCCCTCCCCAGGCTCCAGAGGCTTTATAGGAGCCTGGGGAGGGCGAAAACAGCCTCCCCTGCCCCCCCGGAAGCCCTCCGGAGGCTTCAGGGACCTTCAGGAGACTTCCCTGAAGCCTCCGAAGCAGTCAAAACTTCCGGTTTGCTCGGAGGGTCGTTTTGAGTGCTCCGAAGGCTTCAGGGACCTTCAGGAGGCTTCCCTGAAGCCTCCGGAGCAGGCAAAATGACCCTCCGAGCAAACAGGAAGTCCATTCCTGAATTTCCGGTTTGCCCGTAGGGCCGGTTTTTTGCACTCCGGAGGCTTCAGGGAAGCTCACGAGGGCCTCGGGGGGGGGGGGCTCTTTTAACCCTTCCCAGGCTCCTATAAAGCCTCTGGAGCCTGGGGAGGGCGAAAAATGGCTTTAAAAAAGGGTGACCTCAGCCTCATGTGCCCTGACAAATGACTCCGCGTGCCACAGGTTCACCATACCTGCTATATGTAATCGATGCGGGTTTTATGTTACATGTACTGTTTGTCTTTGTTTAAAAACTAAAAACTTAAAAAAAGAAAAAGAAAATACCTGCCATCTTCTTACAGGGCCAAGTAGCAGACACTTCCTAGCTTATGAATTATTCAACTTTTAAAGTCTCTAATCCAGGGCAGCCCGGATGTGACAGGTTCATTTGGCCTTCTGCCAGGGTCTTATTCCATGAAGTCGGGGGAGGGGAGTGGTGGCAAGTCGAAAGCCTCCCCCGCTGAAATATAATTACGTTTAAATTTAATCAATTAATCATAATGTGATTAACCTGCTCCCTCCAAGCCTTGCCTTTAATCAATTTCTCAGCCTAGCGTATTTATAATTTAAATCGGATGAAAAAAGTTGGGGAAGGCTTCGGAGAACTTGGTGCAAAGGTGTTGATTAGGGAAGAGTTGGAGTCTTTTGAGCTGGAAGATTGATGGCCTTTTTTTTGCTGGTTAAAATATAAAGAGATGAGAAAGAATTGACTAAGAGCGGACTGATTTCTTTGGCTACAGCTGCCTTTGGACTCTCTCTCTTGCCTGCTCAATTCTGAAACATCTGGGATAAAAATGCATCATGATGTCTTCATGCCCTCTTCATGCCCTTGTGTCAATTACCTGTTTGTATCTGTTGTACAGTTGAATCAGTTGTTCTGATGTCAGTGCAACATTGCCTTATGGAATTCTTTATTGGCCAAGTGTGATTGGACTTGCAAGGAATTTGGAATGCGTAAGTTCTCAGTGTACATAAAAGATAAATCATGATCCTAATCATCATAAATACATTCATCATGAATCATAAGATACAACACTCATTGACTTCTGATCTCTGCTGTATCGGTCTATAGTGTCAGTCAATAGGAACTGTCCATTGTCCTGATTATTATGATTTTAACTTCGGCAACCTGATTTAATTGGACTCCGCCGAAATCAGTTTCTCCGAAGGTTCAAACTTCTGGCAATTTAAATTGCCATGAAGTATTATGGGACAGATAATTTGGGCTTGAAGCTTATCCACACAGAGATGTGAATATGGAGTCAGAAAGTCTGTCTGTAGTTGCGTCTTATTTCTTGCTTTTCCTTGGTTGTCCTCTGTGCTCTGCGTAGACACCCTCCTCTCAACTGCTGTCTCCAGTCTATGGAGATTCTCAATCATCCAGGTCAGGAGGCAACTGGACTTTCTTGTTTTTCTTTGAAGGTGTTTTCCTTCTCATCCAAGAAGCTTCTTCAGCTCTGACTGGATTGGTGGAAAATTATGGAAGGGTTTATTCAAAGAATACAAATGACCAGCTGTCTGCAAGGAGTATAATTCTTCCATTCCCCACCATCCAGGGAAGAGATTTGGAGCAATAAAGGGGGGTATGTGTGTTGAACTGCCAGCTGTTTATGTTCTCTCTGTGCCGTGTCCTGGGCTACCACAGAAAGTTCCTAAACTTTCTAAACCTTAGCCACAAAAAAATTTCGTCTCCATTGAAGTCATAAGCCCGGTACTACCTCTGTTGCATGTAAAATTTTATATATATATATGTATGTATGTATGTATGTATGTATGTATGTATGTATGTATGTATATATATATATATATATATATATATATATATATATATATATACATATATATATATATATATATACACACACACACACACATATACACATACATACATACATACATACATACATACATACATACATACATATAATTTTACATGCAACAGAGGTAGTACCGGGCTTATGACTTCAATGGAGACGAAATTATATATATATATATATATATATATATATATATATATATATATATATATATATATATTATATATATATATATATATATATATATATATATATATATATATATATATATATTAGAAGATCCGATGTTACACTTGCAGGAGGAATAATAATGCTTTGTTAAGCATCTTGTTTCTGCATTGCTGCCTTCTCCTGATCCGGACCAGCCTTGAGAGTCTGTGACTCAAATTAAACTGATCGATCAGCGTTAATCTCTTTTTAATTACGGCCCATGGAGATTGCAAAGGAGATCAAGAGTATTTGCTAGCCGGGGCCATCCCCGTAAAGTTTCATAAAACAATACTGCCCGAACTTCCAACCCCTGAAATGAAACAGGAGAGGCTATTTATTCTCTCAACCGCAGTCTTGGCAAATAAGCAGAAGAAACAAAGACAAGATGGCCGTCTTTCTCTGCCCCCCCCCAAACACACACACTAGGCCAGTGATGGCGAACCTATGGCATTTGTCAGGGCACGCGAGGCCTTTTTAAAAGCCATTTTTTGCTCTCCTCAGGCTCCAGAGCCTTTATAGGAGCTTGGGGAGGGTGAAAAGAGCCCCCCCCCGAAGGCCCTCTTGAGGCTTCATGAGCTTCCCTGAAGCCTCTGGAGTGCAAACAAACGGCCCGGAAGTTCGGGAATGGACTTCTGGTTTGCTCGGAGGGTCATTTTGACTGCTCCGGAGGCTTCAGGGAAGCGTCCTGAAGGTCCCTCAAGCCTCTGGAGGGCTTCCGGGGGGGGTGGGGAGGCTGTTTTTGCCCTCCCCAGGCTCCTATAAAGCCTCTGGAGCCTGGGGAGGGCAAAAAAAGCATGCAAAAAATGGGGGGTCGCGCCTGTAGTGCGCGCATGCACACTGGGGGGGGTGCGCATTGCATTGTGGGTGCGGCACACCCGCACACGACCCCCCTGCGCTCCCCCCACTTATGGCACGCGAGCCAAAAAAGGTTCGCCATCACTGCACTAGGCCTTGAGAAGTTGGCTGGGGAATATTAGGAGTTGATATCTAAACATATTTGGCTGAGGTCAAGAAAGACTGCTCTATCACCTTCTGTAGAGTTGGCACCATATTTTCTGACCCAGCCTTAGCAGAAACAAGAAACAGACTTATTGCCCCCCAAAATCCCTTTTTATTTATCTCCTGTGAATTAATGGCATTAACACACTGAAAAGTCCAGGCAATAGTCCTTCAAAGAGTTAATCGCAGTAACAAACCTTATCAGTTCCTTGCGACGGGAGCTCCCAGCCACAAAGCTGTAAATTAAGTTCTGACAAGCAGTATTGTGGCACAAAACACAGTGAGCAAAATCTTCAGAAATACGAACTGTTGTCTCCTACAACCACAACTCCCCTTTCCAGCCAGGGAGGGGCCATTCAGTGTCTACGTGTTCCTTGCTTCCCGAGTCGACTCCTTGTCCTCCGTTGTTCACCTCTCCTAACTGCTCTGCGCATACATACTTCTGGAACAGACCCCAGATGTTCTTCCTCCCCACTCTTCTCAGCCTCCAAAGGCAGCTGCCTCTTTGGTGGCTGGGAAATGTCAGACGGCCCTGGCTCTATCTCTGCATCTCACGCAAAGCGTCCATCCGAGCCTTCCCCAGACTCCAGAACTGGCTCAAATTCCTCCGCAACCTCCTCATCGCCTGAGTCTGCCACCAGCTCCACTGGCAGCTGGCAGGCCACAACACCATAATTGATAAGGTCTTTCTTCTGTTTGACACCCTTCTTGATTTATGTGGAAGTAGCCAACCCCTCTCAATAAGATAACAAAACAGTAGATTAATTTGGAGAAGGCAACAACATGGTCACCCCGTATTGGGTCATATAGGGCTCTTTAGGAAATAACCAGCATTTTAATTAGGACCAAAAACCTATTAGCCGCCACTATCACTTCCATGTGTCTTTATTTAATTGGTTGTTAAATAGGTATCTGACTCTGTCTGTTTCTTTGCTGAGGGAGCCAGCGTTGTCCGAAGATAATTTCTGTGGCTATATGTCAAAGGTACACGGAACGCTATTACTTCCCCACTGAAATGGTACCTATTTATCTACTTGCATTTGCGTGTTTTTGAACTGTTAGGAGGACAGGAGCTGGAGCAAGTAACGGGAGCTCACCCTGTCTCGCAGAGCTTGGGTCTCGAACCCAGGCTGGCAGCTCCCCAGCTGACAAGCTCAGCGTTTTTAACCAATTATGCCCCCATCATTGGTTCTACCAATCATCAAACATGGATTCTGTACCAGCTGCAACTTCTGGATTGTCCTCAAGTATATCATGGTTTAGTTGGGAATTGTCGAAGGCGTGACATAATCTTTAACACCTTCCAGTCCAGAAAAGGCTTCAGTTAGCAGACCAGACAATGCTGGTCAAAGGTTTGTTGGTTCAGAAGCGTCTTGGCAACCAGGGACTGAAGTACCAGTAATCCTCGACTTAACGACCACAATGGAGCCCAAAATTTCCGTTGCCAAGCGAAACATTTGTTAAGCGAGTTGGCCCCATTTTGCGACCTTTCTTGCCACAGTTGTTAAGTGAATCGCTGCCTTTGTTAAGTGAGTAACCTGGTTGTTAAAGTGAACGGGTCTTCCCCATTTGACTTTGCTTGTCAGAAGATCGCAAAAGGTGATCTGATCCCGTGACCCCGGGATGCCGCAACCGTCGTAAATACGAGACAGCAGCCAAGCACCTGGATTTTGGCCATGTGAAAAACATTCGTAAGTCACACAAAGTCCCAGTTGTAACTTTGAACGGTCGCTAAATGAACTGTTGTAAATGGAGGACTGCTTGCAGTTATGAGGGAATAGGGAGAGGAAGTGGCTTTTGAAAGAGTACATCCCACAACCCCACAAGCAACTTGCGAACTTCTGTTTGCCGCTGACCTTCCTAATCCTTTTCACTCAGTAATGAAGATTTTGTTGTTGAAGATTAATGACTCCGTTGGATTCCGGCAATGGACTTTTTGCTGCTGTAGAACAAGGGAACTATTTTATTAATCTTGCACGCAAGAAGTGCTGCCTTGAAAGTGAAGTCATAAAACTTTGTTTTAGAGCAGGGGTGTCCAAACTTGGGAACTTTAAGACTTGTGGACTTCAACTCCCAGAATTCCCCAGCGAGCTTTGCTTCTGAGGAAGTCTTCAAGATGAAATGCTGGCTGAGGAACTCTGGGAGTTGAAGTCCACAAGTGTTAAAATTGCACACCTGTCTGAGGAATTCTGGGAGTTGAAGTCCACAAGTCTTAAAGTTGCACACCTGTCTGAGGAATTCTGGGAGTTGAAGTCCACAAGTCTTAAAGTTGCACACCTGTCTGAGGAACTCTGGGAGTTGAAGTCCACAAGTCTTAAAGTTCCCAAGTTTGGACACCCCTGTTTTAGAGTTAAAATGGCTGGTGAGAAAAGTAGAGTAAAAAAAGCAGGAAGTGGTTTTCTTCCCCCTGTTCCCCGTGGAGATTCTTCATGATCCAGGTCTTCTTGGTGGTCCTAAAAGTGCTTTTTCCAAAACGCAACTGGACTTTGGGGTTTTTTTTCCCCTTCTTCTTTGGCAACGTTTTGCTTTTCATCCGAGAAGCTGCTTCAGATGATGAGAACTGGCGAAGCCTTTGGGATGAGAAGCGAAACATTTTCAAAGAACAAAAGCCCAAAAAAGTCTAGTCGTCTTTTGGAAAAAGCACCTTTCTGGACCAAAGTCCAGAGTTTGCAGTTGTTAAGAGCCGAGGTGGCGCAGCGGTTAGTGTGCAGGCTACTTCAGCTGACAGCAAGCTGCAGTTCAACAGTTCGAATCTCACCAGGCTCAAGAGTGACATCCTTCCGAGGTGGGTAAAATGAGGACCCAGATTGTTGGGAGAGGCAAGACGCTGACTCTGTAAACCTCTTAGAGAAGGCTATAAAGCACTGTGAAGCGGTATATAAGTCTAAGTGCTATTAAGGGAATCCGGTTTCCCCCATTGACTTTGCTTGAGGAAAGGCAGCTGGGAAAGTTGCAAATGGAGACCACCTGATCCCAGAACAAATCAGGGGATGCTGCAACCGTCATGTTAAAACCGGTCATAAGTCAGGCTTTTTCTGGTGCCGTTGCAACTTTGAACCGTCATTAGACGAATGTTGAGGACTACCTGCACAGCAAACACTTTCCTAAGATACAGTACATGACATGCTTGGGGAAGCATATGTTCATGTGGCAATGATGAAGGATGTGAAGGGGGAGAGAGGGAAGGAAGAAGGAAGGAGGAAAGCAAGGAAGTGAGAAAGGGAGGGAGGGAGGAAATTGGGAGAGAGAGGGGGTAGAGAGGAAGGAAGACAGGGAGAGAAAGGAAGATGGAAGAGGGGTAGAGAGAGGAAAGGAGAGGAAGGAAGGAGAGGGAAAGAAAGGAAGGTAGGGGGGTAGGAGGAAGGAGAAGAGGGAGGAAGAGAGGAAAGGAGGGAGGGAGAGAGGAAGGAAGGGAGAGAGGAAGGAAAGAAGAGAGGGAAAGGAAGGAGGAGAGGAGGGAGAGAGGAAAGGGAGGAGGAGAGAAGAAGGGAGAGAAGAAGGAAGGGAGACAGGAAGGTGGGGGAGAGAGGAAGGAGAGGGGAAGAAGGAAGGAGGGGAAGAGGGGAGAGGGGAGAGAGGAAGAGGAGGGAGGGAGAGAGGGGAAGGTACTAGGAGGAGAGGGGAAGGGAGAGGGAGAGGGAGAGAGGAGGAAGAGGGGGAGAGGGGAAGAGGGGAAGGAAGAGAGGAAGGAAGGAAGAAGGGAAGGGAGAGGAAGGAAAGAAGAGGGGGAGAGAGGAAGGGAGAGAGGAAGGAACAGAAGGAGGGAGAGAAAGGAAAGTAGGAGAGGGAGAGATGTAAAGAGAAGGAGGGAAGGTGAGAAAGATGGGAGAAGGAGAGACGGAGACAGAGATAGAGAGAGAGGCAAATGAGAGCTACAGAAGACCAAGCATGAAAAGAAAAGAGAGACATGTCCCTGTCTTGTCTTGAGCTTGTCATTGCCCAAGCAGGCTTTTCAGATGCCTTGAGATGTCTTCTCCTTAAGCTCTCCTGCTGAAAAAGGAGGATTCACGGGAGGCCTTCACCCTCCTGATTGAGAACAGCTTCTCTCAAGTACCGTCTTGCTCTGAGGCGATCGGGATGGTTACAGTACACAAATTCCTTCTCCTTGTCTTCTCCCCTGCGACGCGCTCCTTGATTCCTCCCAAGGCTGGGGAATTAGACGACGTGTTCTTGCAGATTTATTTAGCGATTATCTTTTGCGCAATTTCTGTCGTACCCTTCTATCAACATTAATTTGTCACGGTTTCTTATGTGTGCGGTTCCTGCTCAACATCTGTCTCCTCAGAGAGCGAAGCGCCTTCTCCATGCTAGGCAGGAATCCAGGAACAAAGTCCTTTCATTTCGGGAGGTGGGGGGGAATCCAGTACGATGACAAGACATTCGCAATGACAGACGAGGAAGCCTCGGGGATCTTACGTTTCCCCAGAATGCGGCATGGAGCTGAAATTCAGAGGCTCAAAGAGGTCAAAAAGAACGTATGTCTTAAAACAGGGTGTCAAACTGGATTTCTTCAAGGGCTGGATCAGCGTTGTAGTTCTCTGCGGGCCGGCGGGGGGGGGGCAGACATGGGACGGACACCTCCTGCAACACCCTGCCAACCAAAAGCAGGCCATGTTGAAGCCCCACGAGCCCGCCGTACAGCCTATTTTGGGCACCCCAGCCTCCAACAGCACTCTGGCAACCAAAAAAAGGGCCTTGTGGCAACCCTGTGAGGTCCCTGCGTAGCCTGCTTTTTGGCCTGCCTGGCCTCCAGCAGCACTCTGCCGGCCAAAAATGGATCCCACAGGGCCTAAATACGGCCCGTTTTGGGGCACCAGAGTGCTGCTGGAGGCCCGGGAGGCCAAAAATGGGCTGCACGAGGAGCCGCATGTGGCCCTCCTGTGGCCCATTTCGGCCGGCAGAGGCACCGCAGGCCAGTCCTTTGATATTTCCAGGCTGGCCCCGTGGGCCAGATTTAAGCACCCTGTGGGCCGGATCTGACCCATGGGCCTTAACACTAACCACCAACTACTTAATTTCCCAAGAACATTTATTGGACTTGGACACGTTTCTGGATCCGACCGCGCGGGCCTTGAGTTTGACACTCCTGTCTTAAAAGTTCTCTCTCTTACTCCCATTGCTACAGGCAGTCCTCAATTTACAGCCATTCATTTAATTGACCGTTACAACATCACTGAACTTATGACCCTTGCAGCATGCCCACAAAGATCAAAATCTGGCCACTTGGCAACTGGCATGTGATTGCCCCTTTCTGAGAATCAAAGCCACTGCTTGTTTCCCTCAACAACTGCAGGGATTCACTTAACAACCAGGCAAAAGAAGGCTGTAAAATCAGGCGCAACTTCCTTGCTTAATGATGGAAATTCACATTTTTACCACAGGTAAAGGGTCTAAGACAGGGGTGTCCAATTCTGGGAATTCTGGGAGTTGAAGTCCACAAGTCTTAAAGTTCCCAAGTTTGGACACCCCTGGTCTAAGATATCCAAGAATTGCCACTAACCATCAACTACTTAATTTCCCAAGAACATTTACGGGACTTGGACACATTTCTGGAAATAAAGTGGCACTGGGAGCTGTGTCCAGGTTCCCATTACTTTCAATTTTTTTTTTAAAAGAAAGGAATCCTGTCAGAAACAGAGAAATTTATGGGCCCTTAACTTAGTTTGTGTAGATTTTTTTCTAGTGTCTACGACGTTATTCCATTTCTTTTGGGGGAACGATACAATTTTAATTCTGTATACTTTTTTCCTAAACGTTTTCTTTTGACCTTGTATTCCACTCCGAGTCTACTAGGAATTGAGTGAGCTATAAATACTGTGAAAATAAATAAAATCCCGCCCGCTTAGATATATATATATATATATCTCCCATTGCCTTTATGGGTTTTCCATCTGGTCTGTGTCAAAATGTGATGTTTTCTGATTTTCCTAAGAGCTGATGAAAGAGGAGACATTCATCTTTTCTTTGCTTTTGATACTGTTGGAAGAAATGTCCTTCTGGGTTCAGTTCCAAGTGGGGAAAAAGACACTGGAAACATGGAGGCTGCTTGGAAAGATGGTTTTAATGGTGGACAGGATCCCATGCCTTGAAGATCTTGGGTGAAGGAAAAAAAGGGAAGAGATGCTGATAGTGCCTGGGTTTTATGCCCTCTCTGGGCTTTTGAATCTTAGCTTGTATTCTGATTGGTTGTCCGACTCCCGGTGGGCCATGCAGGGGCAACTTTGTAGGTTGTCCTGAGTCCCAGGCTTGGTTGAGCCTTGTTGGGTGATGTAATCTTCCCAGGTGCCATGTGGTGAGATGGATAGATGGCTAATCCTACCTTTGTTGGATCTTCTTTGAGAGCATTTCCTATGAATAGACCTAGCTATCTCTTATCTCTTAAGTGCGGACATCTACTGTGAGCTATTGAGGATGCAGATGTCAACTTGTAAAGCGTTTCCATGACTATTATCAAGTTGACATGGAAAAGGGAGGAGAATTCCTTGTATACCTTCGACCAGAGTCAGATCTCAGATTTCTCAAGCAGGCATGTGAGGTGCGAAAGTTCACAGCCTGTTGCAGCACTTCGTTGGTGATATGATTGATGACACAGACTGAGGGGACGGGAGACACTGGAGTAAAGGACAGACATCATTAACCGGAAATCAGATTCAGCTCCGCAGAAGAACATGTCAAAATGTTGCTCCTAATAAATGACTGGATTTCTTTTGAACTTTGTCTCAAGGCTCGTAAATTAATTAGGGCATCTTTTGGAAACGTCACAGCAGACTCACAGAGTGAGTCTGCTCCCTGCCTAAAAAACCACGTTTTTCCATTTCTCATCCAGGGAAATATAATATTTTGCCTTTTTAATATTTCCTAGAATATTTCATTTTTTTCTAGCAGAGGGTGGGTGCTAACTTCCTCAAATACCTTCTTCTTCCTGGTTGAGAAGAAAAGAGAGAAGTGAAGCTGTTGGATTTAATGCGTGATAATGAAGAAACATAAAAATCCCTATTACTCATTAGAGGAGAGCTCCGATGTGCACAGAGGAAAGAACTTAAATAGTTTTCTAAATGGGATTAGTTTTATGCATTTTGTAGAAAAACAGCCCCATTCCTTCTTTCAAAATTTGTAACAGTTGCCATCGTGGCCTCATTTTGTATTGGTACTTAAACACCCAATGCCCTGTGCTTTCTGGCCGAAATAATTGACTTTTCTCTGCTCTTTTTATATTTTAAAGAAAGACTTTGTTGTTGTTCTTAGTTGGAGAAGGAAACTTCTGTGTTTTTTCAAACAGTATCATTATCTTCAATAATTAACCACCCTTCATTTTAAAACAGGGGATGATGCGGTGGCTCAGTGGCAAAGATGCTGAGTTTGTCGATCAGAAAGGTTGGCAGTTTGGCAGTTCGAATCCCTAGTGCCGCATAATGGAGTGAGCTCCCATTACTTGTCCCAGCTTCTGCCAACCTAGCAGTTCAAAAGACGTAAAAAATGCAAGTAGAAAAATAGGAACAAAAAGTTTGCCAGTTGTCAAAAACGCTTGACAACTGACTCACGTTTATGACAGTGTCCTGGAGTTACGTGGTCCCCTTTTGCGACATAACAATGGGGAAGCCAGATTCACCTAACAAAAGGGTTACTAATTTAGCAACCGCCACAATTCACTTAACAACGGTGGCGAGGTAGGTCGTAAAGCGGGACAAAATTAACTTAACTGTCTTGCTTAGCAACAGAAATTTTGGATTCAACTGTGGTCGTAAGTCAAGTCATCTTTATATTCATGCAGCGTTCCTGGTCTTGGCCCTAACTTTTTTAAAGCAAACAAGAATTAAAGTCTTCTCTTTCTGAAAGGCCTTTGATCTGAATTCTCTACAATTTCCCCAGCTTGTGTTTCTGCGCTCTTCTCTGATTTCCTATGTCTCCTTTGGCCTCAGCTAATCTTGCCGCCTGCCCAATACTATCAGTTAATTGGAATGAAACTGCAAAAAAAACCGGAAAGCCATGTTATTAACCTGACAAGGCTCTTTCCCCGAGGCAGACAGTGGGTTGAGGCTCCTGGTAAAATCTCTGCTTTTTAATATCATTTTTTATTGAGATGGAACATAGTGTGTAAAACACAAATGAAAATAAGGACATTAGGGGAAAGGAAGGGAGAAAAATAGGATGACAGGGAACGGGGGGAAAGAAAAGGATTGACTTCCCTGTATAATCCTAGAGGTAGAGTCCTCTGCTTATGACCCCAGGAGAGCCCAACATTTCTGTTGCTAAGTGAGACTGTTTTGCCCCAATTTATGCCATTCCTTGTCACAGTTGTTAAATGAATCACTGCAGTTGTTTAGTTGGTAACAGTCATTGTATAAGTCAGGGGTGTCCAAACTTGGGAACTTTAAGACTTGTGGACTATTTATGTATTTATCCATCTAATAATTTTAATTGTTTTATGTATGATGTTTTTGATATGGACTGTACACCGCCCCGAGTCCCTTTTGGGAGAGGGGGCGGTCTAGAAGTGCTAATTAAATTAAAATTAAATTAAACTTCAACTCCCAGAATTCCCCAGCCAGCCATGCTGGCTGGAGAATTCTGGGAATTGAAGTCCACAAGTCTTAAAGTTCTCAAGTTTGGACACCCCTGGTATAAGGGATTGGGGGGAAAAATTTCATAATAAAATAAAATCAATTAAACTAAACTAATAAAATAAAATGTAAAACGAAATAATAAAATAAAATGTGCAATAAAATAAAATCACGGCTGTTAAGTTCATCTGGCTTCCCCATTGACTTTGAATTAAACTAAACTAAACTAATAAAATATAAAACGAAATAATAAAATAAAATAAAATAAACAATAAAATCAAATCACGGCTGTTAAGTTAAATTGGCTTCCCCATTGACTTTGAATTAAACTAAACTAAACTGAATTAAACTAAACTAATAAAATAAAATATACATTAAATCACAAAAACAAAACAAAATGAAATCAGGCTTGTTAAGTGAACCTAGTTTCCTCATTGACTGGTTGTCAGTCAGAAGATTGCAAAAGGTGACCCCATGACCCTGGGACACTGCAATCATGAAGTCGAGTGAGGATGCTGCAGTTATCATGTGTAAAAAGAGCCATGAGTCACTTTTTTTCAGGGCTGCTGTAATTTTGAACGGCCCCTAAACAAATGGATGTAAGTTGAGGACAGTCTGTACCCAAACTCTGACAAGACAGCTGATTAACCAGGATCGGTTACAGTCTCTCTAATAGCTGCAGAGAAGGAATAGAGGAAAGTCAGCGTTAAGAGTAATAAATTGCCAGCTTTGGTGGGCTTCCTTCCAAGCCACGGTGCTGTTTAAATGCCATTTGTGCGAGTAAACATGTTAGGAGCTGCTCGTGCAGCCATCTACTGAAAGGCGTCTTGTTCTTTTCCAACCCCGTCTTGCAGTGTGTTTAAAATATAAATGCGTGGCAATGTTTTATTTATGATACGATTAGATCAGCCTTTCACAAACTGGTCTCCCTCCAGATAGGTTGGAACACAACTAATTCCCGCTTACACAAACTTTGGCGTCTCAAGCGCAGTTGTCACTTCGAGCTGCTAAGCAAGAGAGGTGGAAGCATTGTGGGTGCAAGCCAATGACATTTATCTACATTCACTTATTGTATAGGTGGTCCTCAACTTACCATTCACACTTACGACCGGTGCAGCATCCCCATGGTCACGTGATGGTCAAATGCTTGGCGGGTGACTCATACTTATCTTCTTCTTTTAACGCCCCCATAATTGCTTGCGGGGTGGAGTCTGGGCAACTGAATGGAGCTGAGTATTTACTGGCCAGATGCCTTTCCCTGTTGCCAATGCGGAGTTCTATTCAGCAGACACATCCTCATTGTGCCCAGAGAGAGAAATATCTGCCTCTACCTAGGATCGAACTCACAACTTCCTGATTGTGAGGCGAGAGCGCCATCTCTAGGTCACCGTACCACTCAACTGACTCATACTTACGACAGTTGCAATGTCCCGGGGTCATGTGATTCCCCCTTTGCGACCTTCTGGCAAGCAAAGTCGACGAAGAACCAAAATTCATTTTACAAACGGGCTCCTAACTTGAGAACCGCTGGGATTCCCTTAACCACTGTGGCAAGAAAGGTCGTAAAACGGGCCAAAGTTCACTTAACAACTGCCTCGCTTAGCAACAGAAATGTCAGGCTCAGTTGTGGTCATAGGTCACCTATTCACTTTTATTTGACTGACAATCTTTGAGCGGCACCAGAAGGTTTCAGATTTAAACTTCCTATTTTTAAATTGATAACAAGTGCTGCCCCAGAGGCAGCTCAGGAAGACGATTGCTGATCTATTTCACGCTGCAGTAATCAGGATTTAGTCTTTGACAGAGTAATTCTTGCTGCAACATTAAATGTTTTACGCTATGACAAACAGATACTCAAATCTCTCTCAGCAGCTGAAAAGCACCTGTTACATACGGATTCATCGTCTACGAGCTTCATAACCCCAAATTCATAAATATGGTCTCACACTCCAGAAGAGAAATTCTTCCTTTCTATCTATCTATCTATCTATCTATCTATCTATCTATCTATCTATCTATCTATCTATCTATCTATCTATCTATCTATCATCTATATAGAGAGAGATCTATCTGGTATGTCCCTCTGTGTGTGTGGGATCTAGCATAACTCTGGAACGCCTTGAGCAATTTCAACCAAACTTGGTAAACAGATGACTTACTCTCTGGAGACAAATACGGTGGGGGGGGGGAAGACACCCCAACACTCCTAAGGGTGTGGGTTCTGTTAAGATACAGCCTGTTGTGCCTTCAAATGGCTTCTACTGTAGTCCTGTAAAATGGCTTCTACTGTACAGCGCAGTGGAGTTGCCATGGTAACGGCTTCACAGTACTCCACAAGGGGGGGATCCCTCTGTTAATGGGGGAAATCCAACATTAGAAATTATGTTTGGTCCCAACATTCCCCCCCCCTAAAATAAGTACCTGGGGAATGCCGGGTTATCCGCTAATTTGCATTAATTACTGCCTTCTCTTTTCTCCCTCCTCCCCCCCATGAGTTTTTGGACTATATTGTGAAAGTTGTTGTTGTTGTTGTTGAGTCGATAAATTATGCCCAATCTCTCGCAACCCCTGGACCACAGCAAGCAGAGCCTGCTCAGATTCATGTCCGCTGTCTCATTGTATTGAAGGGGAATAGTAATAAGGATACAAACTTGTTGGTTTTAGTAGAAACATTTGTTTTCTGTAACACACACATATTATGCCTTGTATTTGTGACGTATAAGCTTGCGTGCTGTAAGTGTCTTTTGTTCCCTGCAACTGACCTCCTGTGGCAATGTTATTAGGATCTGTAGAATATCTGGCAAATGCCGAAATGTGTGATCTTTGCCATTATCCATCTGCAATCTATGGGCATAGAACTTATCCCGGAATAGAGCTGTAAAGTGCTGTAAAACTGACGCCTTTGATCTGTCCCCCTTCTGCCTAAGTCCTTATCTCACCTTTGATCTGTGCCCTTCACAACAGGGGGCCAAATGGCCAGTCGTGGGAACAGGAAAGAGATAAGGTGATGATGTTTCTCACTATATAAACAGGAGCTACACCTTCTCTGAAGGGTAGTTCTCCCCTCCATATCCTTGGGGTACGTTGGGAACAACTGACCATCATGTCTTTAAACTTTGATCAAAGATTAAACGCTGATTGTGATTCAAGCCTCCGTTTAAGTCTCATGTTTGGCTCATTGTGACTCGGGTGTGTTCTCAAACTTCTATGGGTCTCAACGCATTCTCAAACCTTACAGTATAAAGAAAGAGACATCCTGAAACAGATGTCCTACGTTCATTTCCATGCATTTCCCAAGATTTTGTCTCTTGTTACCCGTTCAGCATTGGGCAGATGCTCTCCTAAAGCCCAATTAAATGGAGATCGGTTGGAGACTGAAGCAGCTGTTGCGTGCCTTGCGTGTCCGAAGGAATGAGTCATGCTCTCTTTGTAGTATGAAGAAGCCATCTTTATCATTTTAGTGACTCTCTGCTCAAAGACTCTCAGGATTGCTGGGCTTTTTGGAATGCTCCCCTGGTTTGGGTGGGGGGAGGAACCAAGTAGACAATTTCCTTTGGGTTTCTTCCAAGGCAGATAAGTTCTCCAGCAGTTTCTTAAGGAAGGCAGGAGATCCTCTGAATGGTGACAAAGGATCTGCTCCTGGAAAGATTCCAAGGCAGGCATGCCCTTCTGAGATTCCTCTTGTGATTTAATAGTAGCAGGGAAAAGCCGGAGATTGTTGGAGATTCTTCTTCTTCTTCTTCTTCTTCTTCTTCTTCTCCCCCCCCTCCTCTCTTCCTCTTCTTCTTCTTCTTCTTCTTCTTCTTCTTCTTCTTCTTCTTCTTCTTCTTCTTCTTCTTCTTCTTCTTCTTCTTCTTCTTCTTCTTCTTCTTCTTCCTCCTCCTCCTCTGCTTCTTTTTCTTCCTCTTCCTCTTCTTCTGCTTCCTCCTCCTCCTCCTCCTCCTCCTCCTCCTCCTCCTCCTCCTCCTCCTCTTCTTCTTCTTCCTCTGCTTCTTCTTCTTCCGCTTCTGCTTCCTCCAGTTCTCCTGCTTGCTTCCCTCCTCCCTCTCCTCTCCTCTCTCCTCTCTCTCCCCTCCCTCCTCCTCTACCTTCTTCTCATTCCTCTTTTACCAATTTAGGTGTGGAAGGATGAGACATCACTTGGACAACTAAAAGCAGAGCGTTCCTCCATGCTCCTGAGCTCTTTTGTTACCGCATTATAAAGTGGCATTCACACTTCACGTGATGTTGATTCTATCCCTCTGTTTATGCAGCCTAGAACGGTGTTGGCTTTTTGGGCAGCTGCTGCACACGGCTGGCTCATATTTAAATGGTTGTCCACTAGGACTCCAAGATCCCTCTCACAGTTACTACTGATTGAGCAAGGTACCACCTATTCTGTACCTGTGCATTTGGTTTTTCTTGCCTAAATGTAGAACCTTACTTTTTTTCACCATTGAATTTCATTTTGTTAGATATTCCCCAATGTTCAAGTCTGTCAAGATCCTTCTGTATCTTAAGCCTACCTTAATTAAATTGGTTTGTTAAATTGCCCCCTGGTGAGTTGACCCACAGCAAATTGGCCATGGCAAGTTCGCCGTGGTGAGTTGGCCACAGAGAGTCAGCTGTGACGGAATGTCCCTTTTAATGCCCAGAATCTCATCTGCCTACCTTTACTTGGAAACAAGCTTGGATAACTTGTTTGAGCTTATTGATAGAAAGAGGTCACCCGGGAGAAACGAAAACTAAAGCTTTTTGCTCTTTTAGATGATTATTGGAACATTTGGGAGACGTTATCCAAAATAGGTGTGCAAAGCTTAGCAGAAGCTTAACGCAACCATTTTCTCTTCTTTCTTTTTTTAAAATCCCAAATCGCATGGCCAATATTCAGTGTTTTTCCAGCACAATTTTGGGAGACTCTGGAGAGTGCTAAAATGTGATTGAAGAGCAGCCTGCGGCTTGCAAAAGCACTGCTGCATTTTGGTCTTGTCCCAGGCCAGGCACGTGCCTGAATCATTTACTTCTCCTGATTCCTTATTGCATTTGGTCTTGGTTTAAACCCATTAGGATCCAGAATCTAATAGTCGCTTTCCCGAGCTGACTTCAATCTTGCAAGTTCCCTTTCCCCCTTTTTTCTTTCTTCGAAGTTCAAACCCTCAAAATTATGTTTGCGGGAAGTAGATTTACAAAGTGGGAAGGGGTTCTTTGGCGTTCCACAATGTAACCTTCGTGTAACCGAGCATGCAGTCTTGCTTAAAGACGTAAGCATCTGCCAAGATCTGGCATCTTCGGCAAGACTCGAATAATCTGTAGTATCATAGAATCCCAGAGTTGGAATGGATCTTAGACGTTATCTAGTCCAAACTTCTTCTTCCCATTATAAGATCTAAGGCAGTGTTGGCAAACCTTTCCGGCACCGAGTGCTGAAACGGGAGCGTGCACGCGGGGGAGTGGGGGGAACACCCGAAACCGGAAGTGCAGTTTCCTGGCACGGATGTGTGCGCTGGGAAGTTGAGTTTCTGGTTTCCAGTGCACATATGCGCCGGTCACCTGGTCTTCCAGTTTCTGGTGCACATGCGTACGCGAAGACCAGAAACCAGAAGCTCAGCTTCCTGGTGTGCTCATTTGCGCCAGGAAGCTGCTCTTCTGATTTCCGGCGTTCCCGTGCATGCAAAGACCAGCTTGCTAGCGCGCATGTGCATGCTGAAACCTGGAAGAGCAATGGGCGATGGCTAGTGTGCCCGGAGAGATGGTTTTGTGCGACACTTCCGCCACGCTTGCCATAGCTTCGCCACCACGGATCTAAAGTGTCAAATTTGCTTTCATTGATGGACGCATCATGGTTGAGTTTGACTTTGTGGGTCGTGGCCAGGGGGCAGGACCAGGTCAACGTCACTCGTGTTGGGGGTGCCTATAGTGGCCCGAGCACTCTTCCATTGAAAATGGGCTCCCGAGCTCAGTTTTCGGCTGCGATGCCTCCTGCAATCCTCTGCTAGCAAAAACATATCTCCGGAGAGCTGCACACGGCTCTCCTGAGCTCCATTTTTGTTGGCAGAGGCACCACGGGCCAGTTCTTCACTGTTTCACTCTTCACGTGGACCAGATGTAAGCACCCCGCAGGCCAGATCAAGCCCCCAGGTCTGGAGTTAGACATCCCTGATCTAAGGCATCTCTGACAGCCAACCATCCACAAGATGTCCAGCAAAGGCGAAGTCAACGCATCATCTATGACAACCTCTCCTCTTGACTGAGAGCTCATATACAGGTAGTCCTCGACTTACAATAGTTCATTGAGTGACCGTTCGAAGTTACAACGGCACTGAAAAAAGTTCCTTCGGGCCATTTATTCACACTTAACCACTGTTGCAGCATCCCCGTGGTCATGCAAACAAAATTCAAATGCTTGACAACTAATTCATATTTATGATGGTTGCAGTGCCTTGAGGTCATGTGAAGTCTGGGATTTGAAGTCCAGAAGTCTTGCCAAGTTTGGAAACCCCTGGTCTGCCTCATAAGGCTAACAGACTTGAAAAAATTAATATCAATTTTCTAACGAGGGAGGGCAGATAACGAGAGTCCCAAAACATTCACGGTGTCGCACAGCTTTTGCGTTCCCTTCGTCTTTCTCTGCCCCTCTTTTGTTTAAAGCTCAGAAATCAGATTAAACGCAGCCCGGGAGTCTGCCTGACACACATATAACTTGGCCCGAATTGATTTTGCAACGGGGTAGTAAATCAGGCCCAGCGAGACGGTTTTTCTCCGCTTATCCTCTGTTAGTGCAGCGACTCCATCCATACCGAAGGCTAGTTGTGTTATCGGAGGAAGATTCCCTACAGGTTGGTACGGGAGGACGAGATGTTCTCTGCCAGGGAGCAGTGACCCATTTTAAAAGCTGCATATTGATACACCCCAAAGTTATGCCGGTCATGGAACTGGACTAGAACGTATCATGCCATCGGTGTGTGTGTGTGTGTGTGTGTGTGTGTGTGTGTGTGTACATTGTAAACCCCCCTTTTTGACCTCTAATAGCCCCCCCACACACATGAGAGTGTTATTGGCATATTGCCATGGAGAGTGCCAACCTCGGAAAGGAATATAGAATAACTAGAGTTGGAAGGGACCTTGGAGGTCTTCTAGTCCAACCCCCTGCTTAGGCAGGAAACCCTACACCACTTCAAACAAATGGTTATCCAATATCTCCTTAAAGACTTCCAGTGTTGGAGCATTCACAACTTCTGGAGGCAAGTTGCTCCACTGGTTAATTATTCTGTCAGAAAGTTTCTCCTCAGTTCTAAGTTGCTTCTCTCCTTGATTAGTTTCCACCCATTGCTTCTTGTCCTGCCCTCAGGTGCCTTGGAGAATAGTTTGACTCCCTCTTCTTAGTGGCAACCCCTGAGATATTGGAAGACTGCTATCATGTCTCCCTTGGTCCTTCTTTCTATTAAACTAGACATACCCAGTTCCTGCGACCGTTCTTCATACAATACAATACAATACAATACAATACAATAGTAGAGTTGGAAGGGACCTTGGAGGTCTTCTAGTCCAACCCCCTGCCTAGGCAGGAAACCCTATACCGTTTCAGACAAATAGCTCTCCAACATCTTCTTAAAGACTTCCAGTGTTGGGGCATTCACAACTTCTGGAGGCAAGCTGTTCCACTGATTGATTGTTCTAACTGTCAGGAAATTTCTCCTCAGTTCTAAGTTGCTTCTCTCCTTGATTAGTTTCCACCCATTACTTCTTGTTTTACCCTCAGGTGCCTTGGAGAATAGCTTGACTCCCTCTTCTTTGGGGCAGCCCCTGAAATATTGAAACACTGCTATCATGTCTCCCCTAGTCCTTCTTTCTCTTAAGCTAAACAGTCCCCTAAAGGGATGGAAAACCTATGACTAACCTTTTTGTTGTTGAGTGCCAAAAGTGCGTGCACATGCACGACAGTGCATGCGTGGCCACATCCATAATGCAATGTGCACATGACACCCCCTGTAATCCCCCCTCCCCTGCGCATACGTGCACGTCTCCCCACTGTCCCTCCCGTGCATGCGTGCGTTACTCCCCCACGCCTCATTTTGGGCCTAGCAGTCTTCCCTAAAGCCTCCTGGGACCAAAAAATGCCCCCACTCCCTGCACATGCACACGTATCTCCTGCATATGCCCTACCCCCATGCATGCGTGGCACAGACCCGAAAATCAGCTGGCCGGAGTAGGGGAGGGTAGCGCGCGCACATGCGTGGTGGAGCTGAGCTGGGGTGGTGACGGCTCGCATACCCCCAGAGAGGGCTTTGCATGCCACAGGTTTGCCATCATTGACCTATGACAGGGGTCAGCAAACTGCGGCTCTGGAGCCGCATGTGGCTCTTTCCTCCCTCTGCTGTGGCTCCGTCACCGGTCGGTGCCACAATTTTGAGAGGAGCTTCCGGTGGAGGAGGGGGGGAGAGAAGCACAGTGCGCCAGGAGAAGACTCTATGGCAAGGGGAGGGTTTTCCGGTTGTCTCCACAATTGATAGGGTTTTCGGTTATGACGGGTAGAGGAAAAAGGACGCCGCGCTAGGAGGAGACTCTATGGTGGGGGAACGGAACTTCCGGTCAGCTCCAGAACTGAACAGGGGGGGCTTCCGGTTAGGATCTTTGTGTCTCCCGGTGTTTTCTCTTCTGTGGGAAACGGGTCCAAATGGCTCTTGGAGTGTTTAAGTTTGCCGAGCCCTGACCTATGACATTAGGGTCAAAGGTGACACACCACAATCTTTTGGGTGACACCCTCGTGTTCATTAATATACAACAACCGCTGTTCTCATAAGAATGGCCCCATTCTTGCACAATTTTCGGATACAGATCGTGTTCAACTTGCAACAGTTCACTTAGTGACCATTTGAAGTTACAACCGCACGGAAAAGAGCGACGTAGGGCCATTTTTTCACACTTTCGACCGTTGTAGCGTCCCAATAGTCACGTGATTTATATTCGGAAGCTTGACATCGGACTCCTATTTACGACAGTTGACAATGTCCTGGGGGTCATGTGGTCACTCTTTTGTGACCGTCCGACCAGCCAAGTCAAAGGGAACAACTAGATTCAATTAGCAGCCGTGTCACTCATCGAACAACTGCAACGATTCACTTAATAAACGTGGGAAGAAAAGTCGTAAAATGGGGGCAAAACTCACTGAACAAATTTCTCACTTAGCAGCATAAATCTTGGACTCAATGGTGGTCGTAAGTTGAGGACTACCTGTACATGTAGGCTGCGTAAGGATAGGGCGTGCTCTCGCGCAGTTCCCAAACCTTCCAGAAGTTCCACAAGAGAGCTGGACCATCCCAAAATAAGTTAGTTTTAGCACCGGTGGCACAGTGGTTAGAATGCAGTATTGCAGGCTAACTCTGCCCACTGTCAGGAGTTCGATCCTGACTGGCTCACTCAACCTTCCATCCTTCCAAAGTCAGTAAAATGAGGACCCAGATTGTTGGGGGCTGACTCTGTAAACCGCTCAGAGGAAGATTGTAAAGCACTGGGAAGCGGTATATGTTTAAGTGCTATTTTTTGTAATTTCTTTATAGAATCCATAGCTCTACCTAAAGTTGGACTGTATTTTTTAAAAAATAAATATGTAAAGAATTGTTCCTCTTTTGTTCAGCGGGGTGGGAGGATAAGTGATGCGCCAGCAGAGTTATGTTAAGCATCTTCTGAAATTTTGACACCAAGCCAAAAGATCTGCCATCCTCCCGCTAATATGAGTAAGATGAATATACCATTCATCTTGATTAACGTATCTGCCATTCCCACCACGTAATTCCCACAGATATATTGGAGTTCTTTCCTCAGCATTTTGGAAGGGATGGGAAAATGACCTACCCCCACTTGGGAGTCCTTGGTGCTCTCTGTGCTTGGTTGTTTTTCTTGAAGAGAGCACCAAGGATGCCAAGTTCGGCTGAGCTACAGATATTCTCTCCTGTTGGTGTCAATTCCCACATCTCTGAAAAATTAACATTAGCTCCGACCAAGAGTAATGTTCTCGTTCTCTCTCTCTCTCTCTCTCTCCCTCCCTCCTTTTTTCCTCCCTCCCTCCCTTCTTCTTTTCCCCTTCCTTCCGCCCTCCCTTCTTTTTTCCTCCCTTCTTCCTCCCTTCTTCTTTACTCTTTTCTTTCCTTCCTCCTTCCCCTCTCCCGTCTTCTTTTCTCTTTCCTTTCCTTTCTTCCTTCCTCCCACCCTCCACCTTCCTTCTCTTCTTTTCTCTTTTCTTTCTTTCCTTCCTTCCTTCCTTCCTCCTTCCCTCCCTCTCTCCCTCCCTCCTTTACTTCCTTCCCTTTCTCCTTCCTTCCTTCTTTCCTTCCTCCTTCCTCCCTTCCCTTTCTCCTTCCTTCCTTCTTTTGTTCCTTCCTCCTTCCCTCCCTTCCTTTTCTCCTTCCTTCCTTCTTTCCTTCCTTCCTCCTTCCCTCCCTTCCCTTTCTCCTTCCTTCCTTCCGTCCTCCTTCCCTCCCTCTCTCCCTCCCTCCTTTACTTCCTTCCCTTTCTCCTTCCTTCCTTCTTTCCTTCCTCCTCCCTCCCTTCCTTTTCTCCTTCCTTCCTTCTTTTGTTCCTTCCTCCTTCCCTTTTTCCTTCCTTCTTTCTTTCCTTCCTCCCTCCCTCCTTTACTTCCTTCCCTTTCTCCTTCCTTCCTTCTTTCCTTCCTTCCTCCCTCCCTCTCTTCCCCTTCTCCTCTCTCCCTCCCCTTCCTCCTTCCTTCCTTCCTTCCTTCCTTCCTTCTTTCCTTCCTTCCCCCTCCCCCTTCCCTCCTCCCTCCCTTTCTTCCCCTCCCTCTCTCCTTCCCTCCTCCCTGCCTCCTTTCCCTCATCCCCCCTTTCTTCCCTCCCTCTCCCTCCCTTTCTCCTTCTTTCTTTCTTTCCTTCCTCCCTTGCTCTCTCCCCCTTCTCTCCTCCTCCTTCCCTTCCCTCCTCCCTCCCTCTCTCCTTCCCTCCTCCCTCCCTCCTTCCCTCCTCCCTCCCTTTCTTCCCTCTCTCCCCCCCTCCCTCCCTTTCTCCTTCCTTCTTTCTTTTTCTTTCCTTCCTTCCTTCCTTCCTCCCTCGCTCCCTCCCCCTTCTCTCCCCCCTCCTTCCCTCCTCCCTCCCTCTCTTCCCCTCCCTCCTCGCTCCCTTGCTCCCTCCCTCCTTTCCTCCTACCTACCTACCTACCTATTCTGATTTTCAACTACCCCAAATACTGCTTCATCCTACTTAGGTTAGCAAGATGTTCTTTTTAGTTGAGAATATTCTTTTTTTAAAAAAAACCCAAAACTTCAAAGTGTCGTTTCCCTTGGCCACTGCATGCCAGGATCTTTTCTTCTTCCTGGATACCCCCTCCTCTTTTATCGCCAGCAAACTCTCAATCCTTTCAGCCTCTTTGCCTAACACCGAGCATAACACAGAAGCTGTTCGACACCCCAGGTAATTTTTCCAGGACATTAATTTTAATATGAACGGAGGCATCGGATGCTCCTTTGGAAGTCATTAAATCCCCAGCCTGAATCTGTTTATAGAAACCTGAACTCCGTGGAAGAGAAGCTCTAATCAGATTGTAGCTACTGAGCTTTAGGTGGATCAATTACTTTGCAGCTCAAATTGATTGCTTTTCATTGCAGGCCTGAGTCTTTTGATTCCATGTTTTGAAAGTATGACATGAATAGCTTCGGACTTATTAATAGCCGTGGGTATTAATCAGCATGGAGTAGACAAATCCCAGTTGCCAAATCCACCTTGGTAACGTGCAAAACCCCTTTTTAAATCACCGGGAATCCTTTTCCTGCTGTCCCGTAACTGCATGCCGTTTTTCTTTTCTTTTTTTTCTCCCTAAATAGAATTTTAATTCAGGGATTATGGTTATGTTTGCAGAACAACGCTGTTTGGAAGCCGGACTCGTGCCAACAGTGTGGTTGCCATGGTGACGTTGTCCTGTGCGAAGCTGCTGCGGCGTGCAGAGACCCTCGCTGCAACTTTGAGAAGGTAAAAGAAGACAAGACAGAGACCTCCGGGCGGGAACCGAAGGAGTGAGAGGCTCAGAGGCTGAGTCGCGCTGGCGAAAGCTCAGGAGAAGAGCTTCTGCTGGAGATGCCAAAGGTTGCAGTAGAAAAGGTCCTAGATTGGAAAAGATCCTAGATTGAAACTCTAGGACGGTGACTTAAGTGTGGGTGACTTAAGACTTGGGGACGAATTAGACGTCGATGCTTCCTTTTCTTTCTTTTTCTCTTCCCCCTTTTGGAAGAAATATCCTTCTGGGTTCCAGGTCCAAGTGGGGGAAAAGAAATTAATAGCAATAGTTTCATTGTTTTTAGTGTGAGGTTTTATATTCCGTAAGCCGCCTTGAGTCACCACGTGTGACTAGGCGGCAATATAAATGAATGAATGAATGAACGAATGAATAAATAAAAATACAGACGCAAATAAACGCTGGTTGAAAGCGTGTGAGTGGCCGTTGCACCATATTTGTCTGTTCAACAGGAAATACTTCAAATTTCACCCAATGCTTGCTGCCCTGAGTGTGCTGAACGAACGGAAAGGTTTTGTGAGCACAAAGGACAACTCCGAGAAGTAAGTGCTATATTTCCAGGATTTTCTTTTACCGGCTGGGCCCCAGATGGGAACTTATATGGGTTCCACAGACAGAGTCTTCAAGGACCAGGCTGGGACCACGTTTCTATGCAAGATGAAGTTGGTCGCTGACCTCTTTCATAGCCATTAGATGTTTCCCATAAAGTGTTTTTTTTTCTATGATTGTTGGCTTCATGATGTTCTGGGTTAGATGTAAATGCACTAGAACTTTGAATGCTACTAGCCTGGTAACAGAGCATCTACAGGAAAACAACCTCAGAACAGAATGAATCCAATACTAGCAGTCCTCTCTCTCTCTCTCTCTCTCTCTCTCTCTCTCCATCCATCCATCCATCCATCCATCTATCTATCCAACTTTTCCATTTATTCATTTATTTATTCAATCAATATCTATCTATCTATCTATCTATCTATCTATCTATCTATCTATCTATCTATCATCTATCTATCTATCTATCTATCTATCTATCTATCTATCTTTCTATCTATCCCATTTATTTCTTTATTTATTCATTCATTCATTCAACATCCATCCATCCATCCATCCATCCATCCATCCATCCATCCATCCATCTATCTATCTATCTATCTATCTTTCTATCTATCCCATTTATTTCTTTATTTATTCATTCAACATCCATCCATCCATCCATCCATCCATCCATCCATCCATCCATCCATCCATCCATCTATCTATCTATCTATCTATCTATCCAACACCATTCATTCATTCAACATCTCTCTCTCTCTCTCTCTCCCATTTATTTATTTATTAATTTATTCATTCATTCATTCAACATCCATCCATCCATCCATCTAGCCCATTTATTTATTTATTTATTCATTGATTCATTCAACATCCGTCTGTCTGTCTATCTATATCTTTCCTATTTATTTATTTATTTATTCATTCATTCATTCATTCATTCATTCATTCATTCATTCATTCATTCATTCATTCATTCATGCATTTATTCAACATCATCCATCCATCCATCCATCCATCCATCCATCCATCTATCAGCAAATGCCAGCATTACAAATGTGGGGTGTGGTTTTCTTGGCAGGTAGCCCTCAAGTAAAACATAAGTGATTTTTCCCCCCTGTACTTTTCCTGCTCATTTCTTCTTTTTTTTCTTCTGGTCTTTCCTTGAAGCCTAACTCTGAATGGGCCGGTTCGGGATGCAGGACTTGCTCTTGTGCAAACGGAGGGGTCACTTGTGCCCCCAAACGCTGCTCTGCTCTATCTTGCGAGGACAATGAAGTGGAATATATTGGTCTGGGAGAATGCTGTCCCGAGTGTGTGAGCAGAAGAGGTGAGAAATTGTTTTATTTGTCATTTCTGAGAGACCGGGGCCTACACTTGAAGGCCCAGTTAAATTGTAAAGATAAAGGTAAAGGTTCCCCTTTATATGTGCTAGTCGTTCCCGACTCTAGGGGGCGGTGTTCAAATCCGTTTCAAAGCCGAAGAGCCAGTGCTGTCCGAAGACAGAAGGTTGGAAAAGGTGATCATACGACCCTCGTACACTGCAACGGTCATAAATAGGAGTCAGCTGCCAAGAGTCTGAATGTGATGGAGACCAACATTCCTCAAAATTGTGGACAAAGCCAATGCTCCTTTGTGTTATATTTACTACTGCGGTTTTGGCAGACGAGCATAGACATCTGCTCCTAAATGTGGTCCTTCCAAAGTGATGAAATATGCATCATTCTTTGATGATGCAAACTCCAACCTTTGGTTCTTGCATAACAAATGTTGCACACAAGTGCTTAAGTTGCAGCATTTTACGCTGGTACTGTTAAACATGACCCAGAAGTCCATTCTTTTCTTAGAGGGATTGCAGAAGTATTGTTGAAATGCTTGGCTGGGTATTGCACGTGAAGTATTAGTACCGCTTTGCAAAGCCTTGGTAAGCCGATGCTTAGAATATTGCATCCAGTTTTGGTCACCCTATTATAAAAAAAAGATGTAGAGACTCTGGAAAGCGTGCAGAGAAGAGCCACAAAGAGGATTAGGGAACTGGAGTCTAAAACAGTAGCAGGAATTGGGTTTGTCTTGTCTAGTGAAAAGGAGGACTAGGGGTGACATGATAGCAGTGTTCCAATATTTGGGGAGCTGCCACAAAGAAGAGGGGGACAACTTATTCCCCCCTGTTCTGACCTAGGCTTCCCAGAAGCATGAAATCAACTCCTTGTCCGGATAAAACCTCTTTTATTTAGTTTAAAGTGAATTCCTGTCCAGGAAAATCCCGGCCAACTGTCTTCCAAGAGATTTCACAACTACAGACCTTTATCAGGTTTGGAGAGTTGCCAGGCGGATATCTTCCAAACGCCACTCTGTAGCAGGCAATACTTGGCAAGATGTCACGAACAGATCTTCACCAGAATGAATTGAACTAATCGCTTCCTGCAAACTCCACTCCCCTTTCGCTCCTCTTTATTCCCTATGGGAGGGGCCATTCATTAACCCACCTGTGGCTTTACTCCTTGTTCCTTAGCTGTTTCCTTCTCCTGGCAGCTCTGCGCATGCGCACACTGGGAACAGGCTCCCGCTGTTCTTCTGCCCCACTGCTGTCCGATTCTAAAGGCAGCTGATAACTGTCAGACAGCCCTGGCCCCCTCTCTACCTCCGACACAGAGCCCTCATCAGAGCCTTCCCCAGACTCCAGGACTGGCCCAGGTTCCTCCCCAACCTCCTCACGGTCTGAATCCGCTGCCAGCTCCGTTGGCCACTGGCGGGCTACAGCACTTCAAAGTACCTGAAGGCAGGACAGGAAGCGATGGATGGCAACTAATCAGGGAGAGAAGCAACCAAGAACTAAGGAGAAACTTCCTAACAGTGAGGACAATTAACCAGTGGAACCACTTGCCTCCAGATGTTGTGGGTACTCCATGAGTGGAAGTTTTTAAAAAGAGATTGGAGAGCTGTTTGTCTGAAATGGTATAACAGGAGGTTGGACTAGAAGATCTTCAAGGTCCCTTCCAACTCTGTTCTCTTATCTGTTATTTGTCTTGTAGTATACCTCAAACACAGACTAAATTGGGCTGTCTTTGCTATCTTTTAGACTCGTGTTCTTTTGATGGCGAAATAATCCCAAACAAGAAGGAGCGGCGGTTGAGCCCGTGTGCCAAATGCGTCTGCCGGGATGGCTCTCTGCGGTGTTTCACTGCTTTTTGCCCACCTGCATTCTGTAATGCGGTAAGAGGATTATGCACGCTGTCAATTTCTTTGCATTTTATTACTTTTTAAAACTGTAATCAGGTGATGTATCCTCTCATGAGGAACTGCTGCCTGACAAAAGATGGGCCTTCCCGAAAATGTAAATTAAAACGGGATTACGGACCTGGCCCTATTTTACGTTTCCTCTACGTTGCAGTTATAGAGAGGTGCAGTCAAAGGAGGGAGTGGGCTCTACTCTTCTGCTTGGTCAAAGGATTCCTCGGTTTGCACAGCTGCATTTCCTACGAGGATAGGAATTGCTCTCCCTCGCTCTGATTTGGCTTGATGATGTCATCAGGAAGCGCATCGGCTCGGTTGCGTTGCCATAGAACATGGTTTCATGGTTTGCGATCCTGGCAATTGACCAATAGCTTTCTTGGTTGCCTGTAATGGTCATACATTCCAGACCTCACTTCCAGATCCTCCTCCTCCTGCTCTTCCCCCTTCTTCTCCCTCTTTAGTGTCCCTCTTCCCCTTTCCCTCATCCTCGTCCTCTCCCCTCTTCTCCCCCTCTACCCCTACACTTCCCCTCTACTTCTCCTTCCCCTCCTCCTCCTTTTCCTCCTTCTGCTTTCTCTTCTCCTCCATCCTCCTTCCTCCCTTCTCCCATCTCCCTCCTCCCGTCTCCTTCCCTCTTCCTCCTTCCTCCACCTTCTCCACTCTTCTCCCCCCTTCCACTGCCTTCCCCGTCCCCTCCCTCTCCTCCTTTCCATCTCCTCTTCTTCCTCCTCTTGCTCTTCCTCCTCCTCCTCTCCATCGCCGCCTATACCTCCTCTCCATCTCCTCCTTTCCATCTCCTTTTCCTCCTTTCCATCTCCTCCTCCTCCTCCTTTCCAACTCCTTCCTTCTCCTCTTGCTCTTTTTCCTCCTCCTCTTCCTCCTCCTGCTCTCTGTCACCTCCTACATCTCCTCTCCATCTCCTCCTCCTCTCCATCTCCTCCTCCTTTCCATCTCCTCCTCCTTCTCCTCCTCCTCTCCATCTCCTCCTCCTTTCCATCTCCTCCTCCTTCTCCTCCTCCTCCTCCTCTCCATCTCCTCCTACACCTCTTTTCCATCTCTTCCTCCTTTCCATCTCCTCCTCCTCCTCCTCCTCCTCCTCCTCCTCCTCCTCCTCCTCCTCTCAAGTTTCTGGAGCTGTAAACCTTTATACTTTGAGGGGAAAGTATGAGCTGGGTAGAGTTTTCGAGATGTGGGAGTGCGAAATATTTTGACCTGGCTATCGCTGCTTTTCCCAAACATAGAAAGCAACCTCCTCTTTACTCCCTCACAGGAGTACCATCCGCATATACCCATCTTGCATCTTGATTGATTGTGTGCCATCAAGCTGTGGTCAGCTCAACTCCCACTTAGCTAGATAAATTTCTCTGTGACAATTTGTCCCTAAGCGGGTTTTTCATTTCATTTTCATTTCTTCCAAGTGGGCATGCATTGTCACCATACCTGAGCCCAAGTTCCTAGATATTGGTTTTCCTCTTCTTGCCATTTCCTACCGTTGTTCCAGCATTAGAGCCTCCTCCAGAAAATCTTGCATTTTAACCCCACGCAAAATGCCAACCATCTAAAAATACAGGTAGTCCTCAACTTACGACGGTAATCGAGCCCAACATTTCTGTTGCGAAGTGAAACATTTGTTAAGCGAATTTTGCCCCATTTTTACGACCTTTCTTGCCTAGTTGTGAAGTGAATCACTGCAGTTGTTAAGTGAGTAAAAGGTTTGAAGTGCATCCGGCTTCCCCATTGACTTTGCTTGCCAGAAGGTCGCAAAAGGGGATCTCATGATCCCAGGACCGTCATAAATAGGATCAGTTGCCAAGTGTCTAAATTTTGATCAGGCGTCCAGGGGGATGCTACAATGGCCGAAAGTGTGAGAAATGGTCATAAGGCACTCTTTAGTGCCATTGTAATTTCGAACCGTCATTAAATGAACTGTTTGTAAGTCTAGGGCAGCGATGGCGAACCTTTTTTGGCTCGTGTGCCATAAGTGGGTGGAGTGCAGGGGGGTCGTGTGCAGGCGTGCCGCACCCATAATGCAATGCGCAACCTCCCCAGTGCGCATGCGCACACTACAGGCACGGCCCCCCATTTTTTGCATGCTTTTTTTGCCCTCCCCAGGCTCCAGAGGCTTTATAGGAGCCTGGGGAGGGCGAAAACAGCCTCCCCTGCCCTCCGGAAGCCCTCCGGAGGCTTCAGGGACCTTCAGGACGCTTCCCTGAAGCCTCTTGGGCTGTCAAAACAACCCTCTGAGCAAACCGGAAGTCCACTCCCGAACTTTCGGTTTGCCGTAGGGCTGTTTTTTGGCGCCCCGGAGGCTCCAGGGAAGCTCATGAAGCCTCCGGAGGGCCTCCGGGGGGGGGAGGCTCTTTTTGCCCTCCCCAGGCTCCTATAAAGCCTCTGGAGCCTGGGGAGGGCGAAAAATGGCTTTAAAAAAGGGTGAACTCAGCTGGCCAGCGCGCCCATGCAATGTCTCGCATGCCCTGACAAATGGCTCCGCATGCCACCTGTGGCACGCGTGCCATAGGTTTGCCATCACTGGTCTAGGGTGTATAATCACCCTAGAACCTTTGACTGTAAAGGTTCCCCTCGCACATAGGTGCTAGTCGTTCCCGACTCTAGGGGATGGTGCTCATCTTTGCTTCAAAGCCAAAGAGCCAGCACTGTCTGAAGACGTCTCCGTAGTAATGTGGTTGGCATGACTAAATGCCGAAGGCGCACGGAACGCTGTTACCTTCCCACCAAAGATGGTTCCTATTTTTCTACTTGCAGTTTTCTGTGCTTTCGAAATGCTTGGTTGGCAGAAGCTGGGAAATGTAGCCGGAGCTCAGTCTGTTATGCAGCGCTAGGGATTCGAACCGCTAAAGTGCCGACTTTTCTGATCGACAAGCTCAGTGTCTTAGCCACTGAGCCACCGCTCAGTTTTGACTGTGACACCACCCACTTTTGACTGTAAGAGCCCCCAATTAACGGACCCGGGATGGAACTGATTATCATGTCCCCAAATGAATCGTTTCAGTCTGTTATATCCAAAGTCGCCCAGACAATTTTCTTAATGTACCTTATTTCCTTTTGCATATTCATGTTGCACACATATTATCTCATGTAAAGGACATGGCGCTGCTTATGCCACTTCTAGCAACTGTGTCATGATATCATGATGCAAACGAGGTGAAATAAGGTAAATTAACCCAAATGAATAAATTTGGATTTAACGGACCTTTGGGAAAACAGGACATCCTCCCGCTAATGGTCCATTAAATCAGGGCTTTACTGCAGCCTTAATTTGCTCTTAGTGCATAATTGCATTTTAATGAATTTCTGAGTGTTTATAAGTCACTCTGCTTGTAATCAGTGACCAAATTGCGAGATTCTGTTATTTCAATAAAATATTGATGCCGTGTTTCCCTTTACTCCCTTCCCAGTTAAGTTAAATATTGATGTCTTTTTTTGCTTTACCTCTTAATTAAGTAAGAGAGCTAACGCTTTAGTGTGTGTGTGCTTAGTAGGCTTTAAATATTTAGGACAAGGAGCTATGAACCAGAGAATGGAACATACTTCTTATCTGACATTACGGCGTATTTAGGAATACCATGTCCTCGCAAAGGAAGGGAGTGAGCCTCTTTTGTTCTAATTCTATCATGGACAGGAGTTGTTCCATCATTCGTTGTGGAGTAGAGCTGGGAAATCACTAGACAAATCTACCTCTGCAGCAGAAAGACAGACAGAGCCTGGAGGGGTGGAGTCAAGAGAGGAATCGGCCCAGAATCACTAACGTACTCACAAGGTCTCCTAAATTTCATTAGCTCTTATCTAGTGTTCTCTGTTCTGACCTTGGCTTCCCAAAAGCACGAAGCCGACTCCTCGTCCCAATAAAACCCCTTCTATTTAGTTTAAAGTGAATTCCTCTCCAGCAAAGTCCCGGCCAACAGTCTTTCAAGAGATTTCACTACTACAGACTTTTATCAGGCTTGGAGAGCTGCCAGGCTGATATCTTCCAAACGCCACGCTGTTGCCTGACTTCTTGGCAAGAAGTCAGGAACAGAACTCTTCAGTCTAATGAATGGAACTAATTGTCTCCTGCAAACTCCACTCTCCTTTTTCCTCCTTTTTATTCCCTATCGGAGGGGGCATTTACCCTCCACTTGAGCCTTTATTCCTGAGTCAACCCTTGTTCCTTAGCTGTTCCTTTCTCCTGGCAGCTCTGCGCATGCGCACACTGGGAACAGGCTCCCGCTGTTCTTCTGCCCCATTGATCTCCGACGGCAGCTGATAACTGTCAGACGGCCTTGGCCCCAGAGATGGCATTCTGCTGGCAAACCGGTAGTGGCAGTGGCGTGAGGCTCTGCCCACCCACCCAGACATCATCATGGGCCTTCTGCACATGCCCAGACATGCCATGCTCGAGCGAAGTGAGCGTGCAGGCGTACATGCTCCAGCTACTGAACCAGTAGTAAAGATAATAGGATACCATTACTGCCTAGCCCCATCTCTGCCTCCGACGCGGAGCCCTCATCAGAGCCTTCCTCAGACTCCAGGACTGGCCCATGTTCCTCCCCAACCTCCATCCGAATCTGCCACTAACTCTGCTGGCAGGCCACAACTGCCACTCGCTCTCCTACAGCCACCCATCTCAGAAGCCACACAATTGTTTGACTATGAAATGAGTGTCTTGTCTTCTGGGCTTTCCTTTTATTCCCCATTTAAGAGGAATGGCTCTCCCTAAATAGGTGACTAGTCATTTGGGTTACTAGGAGGAACATGGCACAAAGCAGCAGGAGGCCAAACAACACGGATCATCAACTTCAGGCAGTAAACAATTTCTCCTTCCCAATGGCCTCTCTTCTCTCTTCCAACCTGAATTTAAAGAGCCAGCAGGAGTCACATTACAAATACGAAGGCCCTCTTGATGAGGATCGATCTATCTATCTATCTATCTATCTATCTATCTATCTATCTATCTATCTATCTATCATCTATCTATCTATCTATCTATCTATCTATCATCTATCTATCTATCTATCTATCTATCTATCATCTATCTATCTATCTATCTATCTATCTATCTATCTATCTATCTATCTATCTATCTATCTATCTACCTACCTACCTACCTATCTCATCTATCTATCTATCTATCTATCTATCTATCTATCTATCTATCTATCTATCTATCTATCTATCTATCTATCTATCTATCTATCATCTATCTATCTATCATCTATCTATCTCTATCTATCTATCTATCTATCTATCTATCTATCTATCTATCTATCTATCTATCTTTCTTTCTATCTATCTATCTATCTATCTATCTATCTATCATCTATCAATCTATCTATCTATCTATCTATCATCTATCTATTCATCTATCTATTATCTATCTATCTATCTATCTATCTATCTATCTATCTATCTATCTATCTATCTATCTATCATCTATCTATCTATCATCTATCTATCTCTATCTATCTATCTATCTATCTATCTATCTATCTATCTATCTATCTTTCTATCTATCTATCTATCTATCTATCTATCTATCTATCTATCATCTATCAATCTATCTATCTATCTATCTATCATCTATCTATTCATCTATCTATTATCTATCTATCTATCTATCTATCTATCTATCTATCTATCTATCTATCTATCTATCTATCTATCTATCGGAAGGAGGGAGCACGAGTATGTTCAGCTGTTTCTTCACTTTTGCTCAGTTTTGTAATGAACTTGAAGAGCAAAGAGAGGAAGAGCAAGTTGGGGAAGAATTTAAGTAAACTCATTTTCTTTCCTGTTCGTCAACACGGATGTTGATATTTTAATTTTTCTCCCCCTTTATTGACTTAATGAAGCGGAACAAAGGAAAAGCGACAGCGAAAGAAAAAAAGAAGGAAAAGGGACATGCCCACCCACACACATGCAGAGTTTGAATAAAGAATGAATCTTTTTCCTTGTAATTGTCCACACCTAATCTTTGCAAACAAAGAGGTCAGCCAGAGTTGGTATTTGCCGGTTTTCCAAACTACTCAAAATTTCCACTACCGGTTTGCCAGAACCCGTCCAAACCGGCTGAATACCACTTCTGACTGTAGGACTTCAATCCACTGAAGAATTGAAGCCGTACATTTTTCTTTTCCCAATGTTGAATGAATAGGTTTTTTTTTAAATCAGTAAGTAGGACACTGAGGTTCCATTTCTGCTTATGCAACCATCCGTTCTCATGTATTAGGCATGTTATTAAAAAAAATATGGATGCCTGAAAAGAAGGCGTATTCTTTTATATATTTATTTCTGAAAGACGTAAATCGTTTTCAAGATTGATGGATATCTAAAATCTCCAAAAATAATAATAATAATAATGGATGTGTGAAAATATTAAACCTGGTTGCAAAATTAAATTAATGCATGCAGTTATTTCTTCCCAGAATATAATACCTCCAGGATATTAACAAAAAAAATAATAATTTAATGAAGCATTACTCGCTTTGTAATTCCAGCCACACAAAGATTGCTTTTCTCCCGAATGAAGGCAAATATACTTGTCCCAGGATAATGTTGCAAAATCCAATCTGGATTGGTCAACGATGATACACACAAATTTGAGTGAGAAGACATACGCGTGGTGCTAGTACAGGATGTGCTATCACTTAAGACGTTATCGAGTGTGTGCTGGACATGGAGCCATCGATCTCTATCTGTTTGGTGCAATGATATGAGTGCGCGTATTAATTCATTTCTACGAAGCGAGGATAGGCGCAGAATGTGGGGATTCCTGGCGCTGTACATAGGAGCATTTTATATCATACTGATGATGATCATACCGAGCGACTGAGGCTTTGACACGGTGTAACAGTAACCTGGCGATATGTTAAAGCTTAGACCTACGAGCGGTCAGTTTTAGAAGAAGGTACAATCTCTAACATCTCAGCATAAATTTCTTGCAAATATTATCCTGGAATGGGAACTCCTCTCTAAAGACTCAAACACACATATTCACACTTCTTTGAGACCTTTGTTAGCGAGAGAATCCATTTAATATAAGATATCTGATAAGTGGATCTCTATGGGATGTGTAATCTGAGACGTGTGATACGGCGACGCGTGGGAGAGCGGCATTAGGGATAGGAGGGTGCAGGGCTGCCGCCGGGGCGCAACAGCAATCATCTGAGAGGAGCACACTGGAGCGAGAGAGTGATGTCCGGAGGTTAGGATCGGCGTTCAGTACATAGAGGAGGGGTCGAGGGTGGACCTTGTAGTATACTCCATAATAGGGAGCGCGGGTGTGTGTATAGGCGTTGCCGAGGTCTCGGCCGGGTGTGTTACGGCACATTGGAGCTGAGTACGGCGATGTCAGCTCTCGCGTCTTGTTGGTTTTTTGTTGTGGCACTGGTACAGACATATGCCGTGTACCTCGTAGCACACGTTAACACCACATCACATAGATCGGAGACAGTAGACACATTCCTAGCGCGGAGGCGTATATTGGTGATCAAATGTGGCTGGTTATCGTCGCATGAGGAGAGATACGTGAGAGGTTATATGTGCATGCATGGAGGCACACGCTCACAAGTTGATGAGTAGTGCCGGTGACTTTCAGATGGAGATAATCTTCGCGGCGAGAGGTCGGAGCGCTTGCGGCGTCTTACCCTTGGCGGATACACAACAGCTGTGAGACAGTCCAACTAGTATGAATTATATAGTGGGACTTTTGAATGTGAGTATCTTATGGGACTGGCGCGGGAGGGGCCTTACTGCTTTGTATGTATATGTGGTTTATAGGTCTTTCTAAAGAGTTTTATGGACACATTCAGATACATCCGGGGTGGGGGATGACGAGTATCACTCTGGGCTGGAGGACTATGAGTGTGTGGTGCGGCGTGTCTAGGTGACTATCGACATATTATAGACATTAGTATGTATAGTGTGTTAGGGTTGGGACTCTACTCACTGGGGTGGTCTGTGCCGCGTATCAATAGCAAGGAGTATAGGTACTTATTCACTTGCGCGTCTCGACATTTTGTGTGAGGAGGCTTACTTTGGTCTATGTGAGGAGTGGGTTCAAGACTAAAGAGAGATTGCGCCATTCTCTATCGTTATTGCGATAGTTACTCTGATCACATCGATTGGTACAGCCTGGGTGTTGTTGGAACATGATGAGAGGTGTATTAGTGTGGTCTAGAATATATGTAGCTAGCGATCAAGAGTCGGTCGCGGTTGGCTGTGGCGTATTCATATTATTCTATCGTGTCTGGTGTTTTTAATGTTGGTGGTATGGAGTTGGTGGGGGGATGCATCGGGATGTGCGAGGTTTTAGTATTTTCTAGCAAGACTCAATGAAAATGAGTAGGGGTTTTTAGGGCGCTGTATGGGATTAAAATGAGTGTGGGGGCAGTACACACAGAGAGATCTCAGAGGAGATACTGCTTCTGGCCACTAGTGAGCAACTTGAGCTCAAGATAAGGGGTGGTCATCGTATATCATGATGATTGCTTCTATGATGAGACATGATACCTTGTACAGCAGGTGAGTGCTAGGGTGGGTGAAGGAGAGAGGGTTCGGTAAGGTTGAAGTGAAATCAATAAGCGGATTTGCTGTCTGTTAAGACGATTTAGTTATTCGATCGGTAGAGATGTATTCAAGACTATCTAGGCGCATATAGTGCGATTGTGGGTGGCCGGCGAGGTATTCTGGGCTTCGGAGATCGGGTGGCTGACACCTATTTGATGTGAGGGTGAGTGTTGCAAGGCTCGACATGTTTCAGATCTTTATGTCATCACTCATGATAGTACGGGGGAGTTATGAACATAGTTGGCTTCTAGTGATGAAGGGAAGAAATTGTATTTATCATGCAAAGTATACTTTACTTAGAGAAAGAGACTATTATCTCAGACGAAGTTCGGGAGGTGTGGATAAGGATCCGTCAATAGGGGGAGAGTGAGTGTGCGTTGTGCAAGGGGTCAGCAGACAGATGCGCGGACCTCGTGGTGCGGTGAGCGATTGCGCTAAGAGGGGAGTACGGGTTCTGCGGGCGATGAGGATCCCGGATTCTCGTGGTCATCTAGGTTTGTGGTGTATTACATCGCTCTGCAACTTCGTTAAGAGACAGTGCTGCGCGACGAGCGAGTGTTATATTTAGTGGGAGTCACATTATTATACCTAATTAGCATGGCGAGGCAGGGTGATATTGTGTGTATATGTGAGCGGCTCGGTTGGAAGTAGTACTAGAGGTGAGCTCTGTGTTACTCTGACTAGTGACACTACTAGACAACTATTCCTATGCGCGTTCAGGTGTGTGCTTATGTTCTCTGGTCTCGTGTGAGTATACTATTAGTTCACGTCTCATCGGTCTGATTATCGAGTCTGCTGGATGTGTCTGTATGGGCGCGACTTCTAGAGAGTGGTTGTTGAGTAATGGGGAGAAGGGTGAGACAGCTGATTAGTCGCGCTCGTGTCCATTTATATTGTGGGCATGTGATGGTGTGGATTCGCGCCATGTATGAGCGAGTTTTTTATGCGAGCTGGACCAGAGTGGCGTTTTGCAATGTGGTCTTAGTCAGTGTGTGTCTTACATCTATCTTATCTGGGGTGCAGCTGCAGAAGGCTAGTTTCACAGGTAGGGATGACGCGGTGCGCCCTTTCAATGTCGTGTATGGTGGGAGGGCCAATATGCAGGATTGAGATACTTGTGATCGTGCCATCGATATTCAGACTTATTATCTTTATAGCGTACACTCTAAGTGAGAGACATGAAGAGTCTCTAGGTAGAATGGTGTATTGCTCGTGTATATGATGTTATGCGAGGGGGGGGTTGGCCGTGTGTTATCTCTGGGGAGCACATTGGGCTACGGGTTATGTTCCACAGAGGTGATGTTCGGTTATAGCAGGGGAAGGTGATAGGAGGCGACATGGAGAGAGTGAGATGATAGTCTGTGTAGGAAAGGGAATCCAACATGTATGGGGTTTGATGTGTATCATGATGTTAGCACAATCTGGATGTGTGATTATTATGCACTCATGTGGATCTGACAGCGATGTGTTATCTTATATATTGTGTACTACATACATGTGTGATGTGTAAGTCTACACTCACAGTGGTTGATATAAGGTGCTTAATGTAACTATCCTGGGTCGACTGGATGTTAGCGAAGCGGACTATCATCATAGGGAGAGGTATGTGACTCTGAGAGGTGGCTCTAGGGTGGATTTTGTGGCACAGAGGACAGCGCTGTCACGTTCTAATTTTATTAATCAGTTGATGAGCGCGGATTTATAGGTAAGTGGGTGGATGCTGTGGACGTATGGTGGAGGTTATTGGAATGTGGTTTGTGAGACTTGTGGGGTGTGGTTGTGGAACGAGGAATGGGAGAAGGTGGTTTGTAGTTGAAGAGTGTTGTGCACGAGTTACATGTCAGTTAGTCGGCTATGATGTATGAAGGGATGTGGGAATCACATTGTGAGTAGCAACTATAACAAGAAGCGATGTGTGGGTGTGAAGTAGTGTAGATCGGGTGAGAGAGAGTGGATCGATAGACACTGCTGGTCGGAATGGCTCAAGAAGGATTACTATTGTGTGAAGCGGGGTATTGTTGGAGTTGTTGGGATACTAACTTGAGAGTGCCGTGGTGTATTATAGGGGCAAGGTAGTATGGTGGAGTTAGAAGAGGTGGTATATATGATGCATTGTACTGTGTGAGTTGGGATGTACGAGGGCGGAGAGGTATGGAGAAGGTAGACAAGATCAATAGAGGCGAGGGTTCATCAATGAGATTGATTGAGAGTAATCTGTTCGGAGGGCCAACTATCATGAACCGATGGTAGACTAAGAGTTGATCAAGTGATACAATTGTTCTCTCAGAGAGTATATAGTGAGATCTATTCTCTTCTATCATATTTTGACCGCTCGATATCGAAGTCTCTTATATGCTATATGTGGGTTTCATAGCACAGAGACTCAGGGCAAGAGACAGGATGTGATGAGGTGAGGTAGATATAAGCTAGACATAGTCGAGCAAAGCAGGAGTGCATATATCTATCTGATCAATGACAGACACTACTTCAGTAGGTCTAGTCTCGGTACATGCATATTGCTACTGACAATCGATAGCTCAGCGACACTGTATATATTACAAACGTCTAAGCTCCATCAGTGAATGGTTAATGCGTCTAGTTAGAGATAGTAGATCGATTGCAGCTTCACGGCGCGGGTGAGCGATAGTGGATCGACCGAGTGCTGGTGATCTGTGAGCGATGTGCGCGTTGGGAGTGACACATAGATGGCTAGACCTATAATCTCAGGGGATCTTGTGTTCAGGTTGTTATATCAGAATGGGGGGGCCTGCACATGAATGGTGGTTGGGGGTGTTCCTGGTGATGGGGGGTGGAGGTTGGTATAGCGCGTCTGAGGTGTTTCGGCAGTGTTGGATGTGTGTAATGCATGTAACCGTGGGTAGTAGTAATAACATTAGAGTGTGTTGGTCATCTGATGTAACAGGACAATATTGCATAATCAGATAGGCAGTATGATGATTTGTGAGTGCTAGTGTCTTGCAGTAACATGAAGTGGCTAGCTACTCTCACATGGTTTACTCTGGCTCGGGTCCTGTGTGGGGATGGGTGGTGTGGTGGACCGGGGGATTGATTTGTAAGATAACACGGAGTTAGAGTATAGTAGGAGTAGAGAGATCCCAGCCTCATGGCTAGGAGTATCTCTAGAGGAATGATCAGTGGTCGACGGACGTGATATGACTAACCGAAAGAGCAGCCGAGGAGTTAGTCTCACTTCGGTGGCTGTCGCTAGAGTGTATACGGAGAATACAGTGTTATATATGAGGGGTAAGACCCCCTCAACAGATACCTATCATGATAGTGAGTAACACACTGTGAGGAGTCTGGGGGCATGAGGGACAGTAATTCACTTTTGAGTCTGTCCGCTGATGTGGTGTATATGTGACTTATAAAATAAGGCTATTATAGCTAACTCGTATGTTGGCCTGCGGAGAGAAGCGGAGAAGGATAGTGTGTTTTGGGGGTATGGTGAGAGTGCGTGAGAGAGAGAGTGAGGGTGTGGGTAGTACATGTATTCGGCGGAGGAGATTGGGAGGCGCGAGCAGCTTCCACACTATTTAGGTCGGGTAGTTAGGGAAAAGTTGGGGGTAGCCCCATCGGGGTTGTGTAGTTCTAGAGAGAAGAAGGAGATCGAGCGCGTTTCTACTGAGTGATGGATATCTAATGGGGACTAGCAGATCCGGTAGTAGTGCTAGGTTATGCTAAGATACAGAGATGTGGAGGGCTTGTATTGAGAGAGCGAGTGAGGGGGGGGGAATAACCACAGAAAGGAGGATGACGGTAACGTTACCTTGGCTCATCACTCGAAGACACAACATATCATAACTAGCAGGATTCAGTTAGAAAACGGCGACAGCAACACTGGCAATGTAGTGGCAGGCTAGGGTGGAGATATCTATTAAATAAAAACAGAGTCAAGTCATATGTTAGGTGAGCACTACACATGATGTGGGTATAGTCACGGTATCACAGTCATATACATATCGGTCATAGGAGTCTTTTGGTCCTCCGCGATATTCACAAGTGGGGGCCTTTGAGTGAGCGTAGGTGTGTGGGTGTGCGTAATATGAGCGTCGTGCATCGTATGCGTCTGCATCATTAGTTATGCTTCTTAGCTACCATGGGATGCGCGCTGTCTGGGGCGTTTCCTACACACCGTGATGACAGTCACATATTGCGAGATGTCAGATGAAGATGTCAAGAGTAGGACTAGATGTGCTTGGATCTCGGGGTTGGTACTCGACGCGGAGGGTATAGAGAAAGATTGGGGGTTGCATCGACAGTGAATGAGTCTGCTTACGAGAATAACGCCACAAGACTTCTTGTGTCATAGTCTTGGTGATCTCGAGGGGTGTCACACATATTACAACATAAACCTGATTGGAGCAATGAGTGGCTAAACAAATTAACACAGAATAAGAAACTTGTTGGGTGCGACTTGACACATCTATAAGTCCGGAGGATCTTGACAATAGATGCGTGTTTTATTGTTCTTGGGATTTCACTTGCTATGCATACTGGCGGTCTTTGAGGTCTCTACTGCGATTATCTCACTGTGAAACTGTGTTAGTGTGTATATTGTGACTCACGAGATCACACGGAGATAGGAACAGCTGTGTTGGACTAGGTGTGGAGGGGCGACGGTTGGCTATATATGCGGGATATGACATCAGAGGGCGACGAACTTGTAAGGGACTGGTTACACAGTTAGTGATTGCAAGGAGCTGAAGGATCTTGAGGGGATGAGAGAGAGTCCAGTCTTCTCGTTTGCTACTCTGTATGTTTCACAAACAGGCTATGCGCGTGTGGTATACTCTTGTATGTATCTATAGAGGTGAGTAGAGGTTATGGAGAGTAGAAGAAGGGGGCGCTGGAAGAGGAGAAGTTTACGTGTCCTATGGGCATTGAGTCAGATGTGGCGAGGTCAGTACTTATGGATGATAGTCTAGCGGACGAGAGCGCGAGCAGTGTCTTCAGACTCGATTTGCTAGGTTGAGGGAATGATGTGTTAGGAGAGGTGGCGAGAGTGCTCCGTAACGAGTAAAGACTACTGCAGGTTATCGTACTGAGCGATTGGACGTGCGGCTACTGACGGACATGGTGGTACTGATCTAGTGTGATGTGTCCAGAGGCTACACTACTTACGAGTTGGTCTAGGTGACGAGAGTGATGATCGAAGAAGCTAAATTTCTCAAGAGAGTCATATGAGATATTGCTATTATGAGACTCTCTATATGTGTAGACTACAACTTGCTAGATGTGTATGAGAGGGCAAAGTTGGGGGATAGTGAGAGGATGTGAGTATATATAGTCTAGATCGACTGTTGTCGTGCTAGTGTGATTCTTGATGAGATATATATGTATGACACTCGAGAGATTCTCTGTATGTGAGGGGAGTTGACAGTGGGATTGGAGTTTGAGTCGAGTTCTAAATGATTTTGCGAGAGATAGTCCATAGTGGGAATTATAGTGCGTATAGTGGAGGAATAGACATGGGTCTTAATATGAGTGGTGATATAGAGCGGACAGGATGTGAGAGTCACAGACTATGACAATATGAATTATCCCTGACGACGAAGTTGGAGTATTGCATAAGTTAATAATGAAGAGATGTATTTGTTTTTGGGTATGAAAGTGGAGATTTGGATTTGGATGTAGAGTGAGAGGGATTTTTATTCTATAGGACATATACACATCTGCGTATGGATAGGTCTGGATGAACTATGATACTTGTTATATTGGTACTTTAGGATACAAAGAACGTCAGTAATTACGCGACTATACAGGTCTCATTAGACATGATAGAGACATGGCGAGAGAGGCACAGGGAGAGGGAGACAGTCTAGTGACACAATATTAGGTCATACAGGGAATTCTTGTGAGGGAGGTGTGTGAGAGTATAGAGATCTAAGTGGTGGGCATACATATTGGTATGCACAGATGTGAACACGATACGATCACACCGTCTGGTACTCGGAGTTCTATGCTGGATTATAGGAGGAGCGGAGTATGAGGGTTCTAGGCGGGATCACTGTGTAACACATAACAATACAACGGACGACAAGGAGCGAGGAGTCGACACAGAGATACACAAGGCTGTCGGTGGGGCGGGAGGAAGATGGAAGAGAGACTCGGGTATAGCAAGACATCAGGGACTAGTATATGAGACACATTCATGCGGGACACTAAGAGGACTTAAGAGGAGATAAGTTTTATCTATACTGTAAACACAACAGGGTCAGATGAATCTGTTTTAAGACATATGTCTATATCTTTAGTTATTATTGATATCTATTCTTATCATTTACTGTGAGGGTCAGAGGGGATAAGATAGCGGATATCTATTCGGTATATGGTAGTGAGGCGCACAAGCACATGTGAGTCAAGGTGGACACATGGCTGAGGGTTATGAGGTTGATCTAGGGAGAAGAGACAAGGAGTGGAGGTGGCGATTTGTTAGGAGTGCACACTGGAACGGAGGACGCGAATCACGTGGGGAGAGGATCCGGGTTGATCTCTAGTTACAAGTAGCAGCGCTCATGATAAAGCTTCTGATTACGGTCACACAGGCAGGATTTAGACACGAGGTATCTCACTTTAGGTAGTTTAGATGATAGAGTGGAAGGGTATCTGAGGAGATGTGGAATGGATGAGTCATTAATTATGACGCGTGACACCTATGCAGCACAGACATCGAGGAGTCAGAGAGCATAGCGACGTAAACAGTTTGCCATGCCTTAACACTCTGCGAGACAGAACAGAGAGTGAGTGAGGGGTTAGAGGAGTGTAGTAGTAGTGTAGTGTAGTGGACAGAGTACACATGAACGAGAGTTACTCTACACACATCGACGCACTTCTACTATCAGTGGAATTGTGAAGAGAGAGATATTCTTATTTTGAAGGGGGGGATTCACTCATCTTTTGAAGGACACGCGAGGGGTTAGAGGCGGGACACACAGGGAGGACGTTACGGGTGAGAGATATCAGTGTGGTGTTAAGCAGTGAGTGAAGGAATGTGCTGATGAGGAGATTAGGGTACTTTTATATATGTGTAGCGAGCATATCTAGTGAGTCGACGTTGAGATAAGTATCGGAGATTAGAAATAGTAGTAAGAGTTTTTAGGCGAATCTGAGGAGTATCACAGAGATAGTTTTGGCTGCAGGAAGTATGTGTGATATCGGATAGGAGATACTGAGTTACATATAGCGTGGGATATAGGGTGTAGGGTGGAGGTGAAAAAAGAGAGCAGAATACAGCACAAAGGATGGGGCGTGTGTGTGTCGGAGGTGGGATACAGTAGCGTAGAGAAATCAGATGGGCTAAACATATAGATGAAAATTATGCGGAGAATATTGAGAACTAGAAATGGTCTTACGTGGAGTAGTGGTAGTATGACTGAGAGTCTATAAGTTACAGGCGTAAGGCACGATTTGGAGGCCCATTCACGAACATAGCGGGGAACATCAGGAGACGCAGGAGGACAACAGTCTGCACACACTACACACATATACATACATGATTTTTAAGTGAATCTGGCTTCCCCGTTGACTTTGCTGATTAGAAAGTCGCAGTAGGGGAATCACATGACCTCAGGACACTGCAACTGTCATAAATATGAGACGGTGGCCAAGCCCGCAAATTTTGATCAAGTAACTGTGGGGCTGCAACAGTCGCACAGTCTGAAAAACAAAAGCCACTCCCTTCAGTGCCATTGCAACTCCAAACGAAGGGTTGTAACTCAAGGATTACCTGTAGGTGCAGTTGCCAAGCATCCAAACTTTGACACGCGGGCCCAAGGGGACGCTGCTGCGGTCTGAAAACCGGTCTGAAAACCGGTCACGAGTCACTTCCTCCAGAGCTGTAGCTAACTTTGAACGGTCACTAAACAAATGGCTGTAAGTCAAGGACTAGCCATCGTTCCAATAATTTTCTTTCTTATGCAGCACGGCGAAGAGTGGAAGAAGGATCCTTGCACCACCTGCGTATGTGATACAGGAGAATCCAGGTGCATTACAAAGAGCTGCCTCCCACTGAATTGTCGGCAGGTAATTCTTAAGCTTAAAACTTGGAGATTTTCTAGGGGAATTTAGCAGTGGCTCAATGGCTAAGATGCTGAGCTTGTCGATCAGAAAGGTTGGCAGTTTGGCGGTTCGATTCCCTAGCGCCACATAACGGAGTGAGCTCCTGTTACTTGCCCCAGCTTCTGCCAACCTAGCAGTTCGAAAGCACGTAAAAAATGCAAGTAGAAAAACAAGAACCACCTTTGGTGGGAAGGTAACAGTGTTCTGTGTGCCTTTGGCTTTTAGTCATGCTGGCCACATGACCACGGAGACGTCTTCGGACAGCGCTGGCTCTTCAGCTTTGAAACTGATGAGCACCGCCCCCTAGAGTCGGGAACGACTAGCACATATGTGCGAGGGAAACCTTTACCGTGACCTCAATTTTCCACTTGCATCTTCTCAGGGGGAGAACAAAGTGCGTCGCCCTGGCAGATGTTGTGAAGAGTGTGTCCTTTCCAAGGGCAGCTGTGTGCACAATGGCACCCTCAAATACCACAGTGACATGTGGCACGATACGGACTGCAACTTCTGTAGCTGCGACGGAGGACGGGTGGCTTGTCGGAAAGCAAAGTGTGCCAAAGTGGACTGCAAGCAGGTAAAGAATTTCCCCCGTTATCTCTCTCTTTCCCTGACTCAGAAGATTTTTTTTTTTACAAGCTCCTGGAAACATCAGATACCGAAACAGTTGCTTTTCAGGCTGAATAACAGATTAACAGAGTTGGAAGGGACCTTGGAGGTCTTCTAGCCCAACCCCCTGCTCAAGCAGGAGACCTTATGTACCAGTGAGGGCTAACCTTTTCGTCGCTGTGTGCCAAAGCCATGTGCGCGCACCCATGAAGCGATGCATGCATGACCCAGTGGTGGGTTTTAATTTATTTTACTACCGGTTTGCTCGTGCACGCATGCGCGATGCTTCAGCGCATGTGGAGGAGCGTCCAGGCGGCGGGGCTGAACCTCCCGCTGCCGCCACTACTGGTTTGCGCAATCCGGGGCGAACCCTCAAAAACCCACCTTTGGCGTGCCCCACCCCCCGTGTGTGCCCTACCCCCCCCGTGCATGCATGTGCATCTTCCCTGCACTCCTCGTGCCCCCAGATGCGTGCATGATCCCCCTGCATGCGCCTTGCCCCCACACATGCACCTTCCACATGCGCCCCGCCCCATGCGCATGCATGGCAGAGACCGGAAAACCAGCTGATTGGCGGGAGGCGCATCCACATGTGCGGTGAAGCTGAGCTGGGGCGACGGCTCATGTGCCCTCAAAGAGGATTCTCCATGCCATAGGTTTGACAATACGGCAATAGGACAATTTGGGTCTTGTTCAGAAGGGGTGTCTTATGTCTCTGACAGAATCTAGGAGGCCATGTCTGCGACTCCTTGAAAACGTTAAAGACCCCCAGTCCTTCCCCTTCCAGTGCTGTTATTACACCATCGCCCTGCCTTGTAAAACTTTTCAATTATGAACTAATTCCTTGTTCGAGCCTTGTAGAAAAAGCAATTTTCTGTCCATTTGCTTGAACTCCAGACGACCTCTCAGGGTTTCTGCACTCTTCCCTTTCCCATAAAAGAGTAGCTTGTTCAAGAGAGATGGTGACCCTTTCAGGAGAGGCAAGAGAGGTCAGGACTTGAGCAGTGAAGCCAAATTGGGGGACCTGCAATGAATTGAAATGAAGCAGGAGAGCCGGGGGGGGGGGGGCTGTTATGGCCCGCCAGCAGCCAGAGGAGCTGGCAGCAGATTCGGACAGTGAGGAGGTCGGGGAGGAACATGAGCCTGTCCTGGAGGCTGGGGAAAGCTCGGATGAGGGCTCTGTGTTGGAGGCAGAGGTGGGGCCAAGGTCGTCTGGCAGTTCTCAGCTGCCTTCGGAGACAGACAGCAGTGAGGCAGAGGAACAGCTGGGGCCTGTTCCCAGTGTGCGCATGCACAGAGCTGCCAGAAGAAAAGAACAGCTAAGAAATCAGGGTTGACTTGGGATTAAAGCCACAGGTTGAAGGTGATTGGCCCCTCCCATAGATAATAAAAGAGGAGCGAAAGGGGAGTGGGCTTTCGCTGGAAACAATTCGTTCATTCGTTCGTTTCAGGAGTGTGAAGATCTGTCCGTGAATCTCAGAGACTCTGTGCCAAGTCTTTCCTTGCACAGCACTGTGTTTGGACAATATTTACACGGCAGCTTTCCAAGCTAGATAAGGTCTGCGGTCATAAATTCACCTTTGAAAGACTGTTTACCAGGCCTTTGCTGAATGTGAATGAGAGGAATTCACATTCATTTAATAAAAGGGGTTTTGTCAGGACCAGGACTCTGCCCCATGCTTGTTGTGGAAGCCTAGGCCAGAACACTGTTTTGATCACTCCATTATAAAAAAAAAAGATGTGGAGACTCTAGAAAGAGAGTGCAGAGAAGAGCAACAAAGATGATTAGGGGACTGGAGACTAAAACATATGAAGAACGGTTGCAGGAACTGAGTATGTCTAGCTTAAGAGAAAGAAGGACTAGGGGAGACAGGATAGCAGTCTTCCAATATCTCAGGGGTTGCCACAAAGAAGAGTGAGTCAAGCTATTCTCCAAGGCACCTGAGGGTAGAACAAGAAGCAATGGGTGGAAATTAATCAAGGAGAGAAGCAACCTAGAACTAAGGAGATATTGTCCTGACCGTGAGAACAATCATGGCTTGCTCTCAGAAGATTTAGATACTCCACCACTGGAGGCTTTTAGGATGAGACTGGACAACCACTAGTCAGAAATCATATAGGGTTTTCTGCTTGAGCAGGGGGTTGGACTGGATTGCCTCTATTCCAACTCTATTATTATGTTCTGTTCTCCTGTCCTAACCCCTTCGTGGAAATCTGGACTTTGTAAGATGAGGAATTGGAGGAATTGTGGAAACTAATCGATGGCGGCTTGTCTGGCAAAATGAGATCGCGTAAGACTAAGTCTTGAGGCCAGAGGTGGACTCCTACCAGTTCGGACATTAGGTAGTCACTTGGCCGCCCCCCCCCCCCCCGTTCTATCAACGGTGCCGTAGGTGCTGCCATCTTGTTTTTTGCTTCTGTGCATGCGTAGAAGCCATTTTGTTTTACTACTGTGCATTTGTATAGCAGTAACAGAAACCGGAATCCACCCTGCTTGAGGCCCTAACTCAGATTCTGTAGTATAACTTCCCAACTGCAGGAGTACAAGTCAGAGAAGTGAGAGGTAGAGAATTAGAATACACACACACACACACACACACACACACACACACACACACACACACACAATTGCAGTGGGAGTTACTGTTCCTTTTAATTGGATCTGGATTTTTATCACATCCAAGCCTGATGGACATGCTGGGAGAAGATCTCGAACCTTTCTGGAAGGCTCATGATGAGGTTGTGCGAATCAGATACAGGTGCTGTGTTCAGCACCCTACAACAGGAATCCCCAACCACACATCCAGGGCCTGGCAGGAGTCCGTGGCATGCCAGAAACTGGGCCACAGAAACCAGAGAAGACCCATCCGTGGGATGCAGGCAGCACTTGAAATCAGTCCGCAGGGGGAAAAGTATCTCCATGGAACCGGTGCCTGGTGCCCAAACGTTTGGGGGCTACTGCCCTAGAGCAGGAGTCTCCAACCTTGACAAGACTTGTGGACTTCAACTCCCAGAATTCCTCAGACAGGTGTGCAACTTTAAGACTTGTGGACTTCAACTCCCAGAGTTCCTCAGCCAGCTTTGCATCTTGAATAATAATAATAATAATAATTTTATTTGATTAGCCGCAACCCTCTCCCGAAGGACTCGGGGCGGCGTACAATCAAAGCAGATAAAAACAGATAAAGACAACATACATACATAAGAAACAAAGACATATACATGTGCATGGAGGAGGTAGATTAATAAGTGAAGACAATTAAAAAACACAATTTAAAATCCCATTAAATAAAATTACCAATTAAAAAACCCGTCAGGAGCGTTATGAAGTTATGGTTGAGCCAGGCCAGCTATTTGGAATAGGTGGGTCTTGAGCTTTACACGGAAGGAGCGGAGGTCAGTGGTGGTCCTAATATCCGGAGGGAGGTCATTCCACAGGGCTGGGCCCGCCACAGAGAAGGCTCTGCTCAGAAGCAAAGCTGGCTGAGGAATTCTGGGAGTTGAAGTCCACAAGTCTTAAAGTGGAGACCCCTGCCCTAAGAGTATTTCATGGAAGGAGGTAGTCCTGTGGAAAAGAGGTTAGACAAGCAAATTGCAACTTCCAGCAGATACGATTCAATCCACGAAACTTCATTCTCCACTTTCTCCCATGAGTTGACCTAGTTGTCAGCATTGTGGCATTTCAAGGAGAATTTGTGTTAGGGTCTTTGTAGAGCCACAGTGATACTTATCTTTTTGGAAGGGAGCTTGGTGATGGAATGAGACTGATAAAATAGGATTCTAAAGAGTGTGTTCCGGGGGAGGGGAAAAATAGCCAGCTTCCCTATCTCTTCTCTCAGCATCATTAAAAAAAAAGAGCTTATTCTAGGTATCTTATTGTAATGCTCAATTTCTCTGCAGGGTGAAGAATTATCTCATTTACCAGGCAAGTGTTGCCCAGAATGCATTTCAAGAGGGGCTCCCTGCGTTTACAAAGAATCTACCAAACACGTAAGTAGCTTGCTGATTTAGCACATGTAGAGTTTCCAAGGCAGATGTTGGCTAGAAAAAAATATATTTATTTTATTTAGTTTGTCAAGCATGTACAAGATAACGGGTACAAGTATAAACATGGACATGAACAAAGGAAATGAGTACAAATAAACGGGGACAGTAGGACAGGGACCGAAGGCACGCTGGTGCACTTATGCACGCCCCCTTTACGGACCTCTTAGGAATGGGGTGAGGTCCACGGTAGACGGTTTGAGGTTGAATCTATGGAGGGTTTGAGGATGTAACAACGGAGTCAGGTAGAGCATTCCAGGCGTTGACCGACTCTGTTGCTGAAGTCGTATTTTCTGCAATCGAGTTTGGAGCGGTTTACCTTGAGTTTGTATCCATTGTTTGCCCGTGTATTATTGTGGTTGAACCTGAAGTGGTTGTTGACAGGTAGGACGTTGTAGCAGACAATTTTGTGTACTACACTTAGGTTCGACTGCAGGTGGCGTAGTTCCAGGTTCTCCAAGCCCCAAATTTCAAGCCTGGTGGCCTAAGGGATTCTATTGTGAGCAGAGGAGTGGAGGACTCTTCTCGTGAGATAGCTCTGGACCTGCTCAATTGTATTAATATCCGATGTACAGTGTGCTGTTGAGTTTTTTCCAAACCGGTCCGTTAGTTTTGGAAGCCATGATGATCTTCTTCTGCCTGGGCCTCGTTTGCCTTTGGCCACTGACATCTTGCAAATGTAGAAATTTGTACTACAAGATTGTAGTTTGCACGCAAGTGGACAACTCCTCAACCTTCAAAGATTTTTGACTTTTATCAGCTCCAGTCAGCAAGCCCAAAGAAAATTCAACCCGGGTATTATGGAAATTTAAGTCCAACATATCTTGAAGCATCGGATTAAGGAACATTAATATATCTCAAAAGGGAATCAAATGGTCGTTTATTGCATCCTTCTGTCCAAATCTGGACCAGCCCACCTGATCTACGGTTGTAAGTCCTTGTCTTACGACCACAGTTGAGCCCAACATTTCCATCGCTAAGCAAGACAGCTGTTAAGTGAGTTTTGCCCCATTTTATGACCTGTTCTTGCCATAATGGTTAAGTGACTCACTGCAGTTGTTAAATTAGTAACACAGTTGTCAAGGAAATCTGGCTTCCCCATTGATGCTTGTCAGGAGGTTGCGAGAGGTTGTGAAACTGTCATAAATATGAACTAGGTTGTCAAGCATCTGAATTTTGATTATGACTTGCAAAGGTCATAAGTGTGAAAAATAGTCATGTCACTTTCTTCACTGCCATTGTAACTTCGAATGGTGACTAAATTCACTTTTTTTCCAAACAAATCTTATTTTTAAATTTATTTAAAATTCTTTTGTAAGAATACGAGTATTGTCCGGTTTTCCCACTTTAAAATTTTTACATATACATAATTCATTTTACATTATATTTCCATTTCCCATGTTAGCCATATTATTTTCTTCTCATATTTTCCAACTTTACATTTAATTTTTTTTATATACCTAAAGCATGTCATTTTTTATCCCTTTAAAAATAAACCAAATTTATCATTCCATTTCCATCTATTTTCTATAAGTAACATGTATCCAGTCCAGTTTTGTATACAATCAACATTTTACTTAATTAATTTGCACAATTAATAACATTAGTATAGTTCGCTCACACCTTAATTAGCAACATACCATTACCATGATTAACATATTTCATTTTATTTTACTAATCCCCTGTTCCTAGTTTCTTTTTTCTTCTTCTCCTTTTCTTCTTTTTATGTGTATTATTTCTTTTCTTCTGAATCTTTTCTCTCACTTTTCGATAGATTTTTTTGGCTAACCCTCCACAGGATTTTTCTTTTTCGCTTCCCACTGTTTCTCTCTTTATTTTTGGCTAATTTCTGTTTTGGATACCATTTTCCTTTTTCTCTCTCTACTCTTTCTATGCCTCTGTAACTCTCAATCGCATTGTCTAACTCAGGGGTCAGCAAACTGCGGCTCTGGAGCCGCATGTGGCTCTTTCCTCCCTCTGCTGCGGCTCCGTCACCGGTCGGCGCCACAATTTTGAGAGCAACTTCCGGTGGGGTGGAGGGGAGAGAAGCACAGTGTGCCAGGAGAAGACTCTATGGCAAGGGGAGGGTTTTCCAGTTGTCTCCACAATTGATAGAGCTTTCGGTTATGACAGGCAGAGGAAAAAGGATGCCGCGCTAAGAGGAGACTCTATGGTGGGGGAACTGAACTTCCGGTCCGCTCCAGAATTGTACAGGGGGCTTCCGGTTAGGACCTTTGAGGCTCCCGGTGTTTTCATTTCTGTGGGAAACGGGTCCAAATGGCTCTTTGAGTGTTTAAGTTTGCTGTCCCCTGATCTAACTGGTTTTTATTTTTTGTTTCTTTTTCAACACTGTTAACTTCTTGTTTTTCATTTTTGTTCCTTGCCAGTTCCCCTCCTATCTCCTGTTCTTTTGTCTTTCAACTGTTTTTTTTCTCTCTTTTTCTGTGTCTTTATTATCTTTTAATGTTGCTCGTGCATCTTTTAGCCTTTCAAGGAGTTCCTCAAACATTCCACCCTCCATGTTCAACTTTAGCTTTTAAGGTCTTTATATTTTACCACAGTTAATTAAGTCCCTCTTCTTGTTTCCACCTTTTAATATCAGGTCCCATATTAGGTCCAGTCCATTTCGAAAGTTTTTTGTAGTTCACTAAACTAACTGTTGTAAGTTGAGGTAAGTTGAGGACTGTGGGCAGTGGTGGGACCCTGCCGGTTTAACAATTGGGTCGGGGACTGCGCATACTGCACGTGCCTGACGCCCACTTCAAGCACATGCACAGTTTTAAGAAAACTTACCTTCCGAGTTACTGCTGGAGAGTAAAACAGCTGAGGCACAGCAATTTGCTCTGCCATGCGAATCAGCTGAGAGGATATAGGTCCGTATAGCGCAAGGGCAAGCGGGCGGGCCCATTTGATCGTCGGATCAAATCGGTTCGTTCCCAGCTGATCGTCGGAGCTACCAGTTCACCCAAACTTGTCCGAACTAGTAGAATCTCACCCTGGACTGTAGTCTGTGTGCACCCAGCTTGGAGTTCTCTTTTGCACCACTCTGTGAAGCGGGAATACGGAACAAGGCCCGATCCAGTTAGGAAATTTAATCATCTCAGCCCACTCAGTCTGCATCATGTACACTTCAAGGATATTTTCTTGTTCTGGGCTCTGCGTAAAGCATTGAAAGCCGCGCTGAGCAGAATACAAGTTGCGGAAAGCAGATTTCACAGAAGGAAACTAATCCCATCTGTAGGTTTGTAGGTTTTGCCAGGAAATCCAGCGTTTTAAAATCATTTACTTGCTCTCTTGGAGTAGCAGAATTTGCCTGCTTCATGCTGCTAGTCCAGGATTGTAAAAGAGCATCACACAACTAAACCCAATCCCTGTGCTCTGCAAACAGAGAGTACATACCTCTGGATGAAACCTGCTTAGCCGTCCTGTTACCTCTGTCTGCAAAGGCAGCGGGTTGGACTAGAAGACCTCTAAAGACTCCTTCCAACTCTGTTATTCTATTCTATTCTATTCTATTCTATTCTATTCTATTCTATTCTATTCTATTCTAAATCTCCTGGTTTTAAAAACAATCACGTGCATCCAAATGACAGATGGATAAGTTGTCCTGATTTGTAAGGTTGAAAAGGAAATGCAGGCGTGAACGCTATAATTTAAACAAAATTGATTCCCCGTGTGTGTGTGTGTGTGTGTGTGTGTGTGTGTGTATCGATTGCACTGTTTGTAAGTCATTCAGTTGTGCAAATAGAGCTGCTCATGTCATTATTCATTGGTTCCAAATTACTATAAAGCAACTATTTAAGATTAAAAACAAAAGTGCTGTAAAAGATTATTGAGCAGTATAAGCCCACTCAATCAAAGCAGCAATTCAGAGAAAACTTTTCAAATGTCTCTAAGAGCTCTCTGCCTGTGCCTTGGAGAAGTACTACTCAAACTTCACATGCCCCTCTGTTGATACAGCCTAGGACTGCATTGAAAATAGATCAATTTAAGCTAAACCTCTTGGGTTAGCACAGCCAAAGAAAGCTGAATGGCCGTCTGGCATGTTCAGACTATTCCAAGATTGCCCTACCTCTTTAAGATGATGCATAGGTTTTGATGGCAACTTCATGCTAGCACTGATGATGTTCCATAGTTTGGTAATGAAATGTCTGCAAGGACAACGGAACTAAAAGAAAGAGAAGAATCGGATTTTTTATAAAATACAGAATAAAATTTATAAGTAGCTAGAAAACAGAAGCCGAAATAGAGAATGCAAACATATGGTGATATAAATCATCAATATTATTATACATGTTAGCACTACTGTTGTTATATTAAGCACAGGCTTAAAGCAATAGGAAGGCAATGCAGAATGGAGAATTATAAGCCGATACAGAAGGCTGTATAATGACTTTATATTGTTATGTGTGTTTTGTGTTTTGTTTGTTCTTGTGGTGTTTTTCTTTCTGTTTTTAAAGATTAAAACATTCAATTTAAAATTATTTAAAAGAAAATAAATGTCTGCAAGAAAACCACCAAGCCGTCAAACCCCTGTGGGGGTTTGCCATACCTGGGGTGGGGATTGGGAGGTGGACTGCAGTAACGGCGGTGAGAATAGGTGGCGAATGATATGACAGTGGTGCTCCCGGCCGCCTAGAACAGCTTATGCCGGGAGCCAGGTTTCTCGGAATTGAAACTGAAACTAGTCTGTAAGCTCTGAGCCTGCTGCTGTGAGAAGTAAACTATCAGTCTGTCAGGGCTTGTCTGCTGAAATGAAACTAACTGCTTGTGTTTGCCTGTAACTCTCCTGCCTTGTGTTTCCTTGGAAGAACCACCTGTTGGCATAGTACATTGATTCCTCTATTCTTAAAGAAGTTAATGAATCCTGCTGCATCAGTTATCTGCTTGTGCTTTTGAATTTATGCAACAAGCTCTGATAATACGCTGCTCGGAAGACTGAATAATAGTCAATAGAATTGGAAAACTGTGATGTATTCCAGCCTTTATTGCTTTTTCTTTTTCTCATGCAGAGTGGCGAAAAATGGAAGGAAGGCCCATGCCGTGATTGCGAATGTTTGGACTCTAAAGTAAACTGCTATTCTCAGTCTTGTTCAACGTGTCCCACAGGAAGTGTGGCAGTTGCCATGAACGGAGAGTGTTGCCCTCAATGCAAGCCAGGTATTTGCAAAACAGCCGTTTTTTAAAAAAAAATTCAGATGCCTGCCCTTAACCTGTTTGTTCTCTTAACTCAGAAGAGGGTCTTTACGTTTTAAAGCGTGGGGTTTAAAAGCAGGCGTGTCCAACCGTGGCCACTTTTAAAGACCTGTGGACTTCAACTCCCAGAATTCCCCAGGCAAGAATATTTAAAGAGACGTGTCCATGAGGATCCCGGAGCCTCAAAACATGATTTCAAGGAGATGTAATCCCACTTCTTGTGATGGAATGTAAAGAAGATGGAGAAGAGGGGTGGGGGTGGGGGAAAATATCGACAGTACCATGTTTTCCCGAAAATGCAACCTACTCCGAAAATAAGTCCTAGCTTGATTTTTACATGTGCGGCCAATATACGTCCTGCCCCCAAAATAAGTTGTGATGAAGACCCCACCCACTCCAGGGTGCACAGATAAAATTTAAGCTAGGGTGGGGATGGGGGGTGGTGGAGCTGCCCTACTACATACCTTCAGACAGTTGCAGCCAGTCCTCGCACACCCCAACACCTGCCTTGTCGGCCCAGTTCTTCTGCAGCCGGCAAGGCCTGTAAAGCTTTCCTGAAGATCTCTGCAGGTTGATCCGGAGCTTTGTTATCGGCTGCGGAGGCCTTCGGGAAATTCTTGCTAGCCACAGAACAAGAAGTTCCTGAAGGCCTCTGACAGCGAAAAGGAGGCTGAGGGTGATGTATGCAAATGAGGTTAGTCAGTGGATGACACTCCCCAAAAATAAGACCTGTTGCCTTTTTTGGTGGTATGTATGTATGTGTATATAAGAATAAGGAAAGAACAGAACAGAACAGAATAGAACAGAACAGAACAGAATAGAACAGAATAAGGAAAGGATTAAGGAAAGAATAGAATGGAATAGAATATGAAAGAATAAGGAAAGAATAGAATAAGGAAAGAATAAGGAAAGAATAGAATAGAATGGAATAGAATAGAATAAGGAAAGAATAAGATAGAATAGAATAAGGAAAGAATAAGATAGAATAGAATAGAATAAGGAAAGAATTAGGAAAGAATTAGGAAAGAATAAGGAAAGAATAGAATAGAATAAGGAAAGAATAAGGAAAGAATAAAATAGAATAAGGAAAGAACAGAACAGAACAGAATAGAACAGAATAAGGAAAGGATAAGGAAAGAATAGAATGGAATAGAATATGAAAGAATAAGGAAAGAATAGAATAAGGAAAGAATAAGGAAAGAATAGAATAGAATGGAATAGAATAGAATAAGGAAAGAATAAGATAGAATAGAATAAGGAAAGAATAAGATAGAATAGAATAGAATAAGGAAAGAATTAGGAAAGAATTAGGAAAGAATAAGGAAAGAATAGAATAGAATAAGGAAAGAATAAGGAAAGAATAGAATAGAATAAGGAAAGAATAGAATAGAATAAGGAAAGAATAGAATAGAATGGAATAGAATAAAATAGAATTCTTTATTGACCAAGTGTGATTGGACACACAAGGAATTTGTTTCCAGAGTAGAATTTGTTTCTCAGCGTACATATAAGTAACAAGTGATAAATCATGAACACAATCACCATTAAAAAAAAAATAAGTTTTTTTATTAGATAAACATTAAAAACCTTGGCCATAGTGCAACATTTCTGGCATAAACATTTCCATATAATTTTTGAGTCTTACCACAATTACATTTTATATCTATTACATCGGTATGTGTAGTCAGTCAGATTACCTGTCCATTAATCCCTTCTTTTATCTGATTACTAACCATACAGATACATATCCAATTCCTACCTATCACACAATATTAATACCATATTTTCCCATTCTTAGCTTGTCTGCATTTTTCTGTTCCGACCTTTTCCTCTCATTTCTACCCATCGGTACCATTTGTCCCAGATTTCGTGATATTCCGTCTCACCCTTCTCTTTGACCTCTAGAGTCAGTCTGTCCATTTCTGCACATTTCTGCGCATCATAAATTCCAAGTGGGGCTCTAACCTGGTGGAAAAGAGGATTGCTTCTCTCTCTCTCTCTCTTTTTTGCCATGCAGCAAAGGCCTCCTTCTTACCTGAGCAGGTGAGTCCATCCTGCACTTCCTCACCCCGAATAAAGGTGTCTCATTTTCATGATAGGCCACTGCCACCCTGATTGCTTGACCTGCACCCGGGCGTTTGATCGTTGCGATGCCTGCCGAGAGTCCACTAAGTTTCTCCTGAACGGGCGTTGCGTCGACAGCTGTGGGGTTGGCTTCTATCCAGATGCTGGCCTTTGCGTAGGTAAGATTAGCCTCCGGCTTGCTTTGTGACATTGAAGCTTCTTGCTCTGTAGGTGATGCTGAGACATATTTCATAAGACGCCCGTGGCTTCTGGGTGTGAAAAGAGATAAAAATTATTTGGAAGATTTGTGTCTTTCTAAAATATCCTTTTTATTGCTTTGTTTCTCCTCTAAGGCAACTCCCAGCACAGGGGTGTCAAACTCGATTTCTGTTCTGACCAAGGCTTCCCAAGAGCAAGAAGCAAATTCCTTGTCCCGACCAAAACCCCTTTTATTAATTGACTGTGAATTCTGCTCATTCACATCCAGCAAAGTCTTTCAAGGGAGGATTTACAGGCACAGACCTTAACTGGCTTGGAGAGCTGCCAGGCCGATCTCTGCAAAACTTTGCAAGGAGTCTCGGAGAGTCACGAACCAATTAAGCGAACTAATTGTCTCCTGCAAACTCCCCTCCCCTTTCGCTCCTCTTTTATTTCCCCGGGGAGGGGCCATTCATCTTCCACCTGTGGCCTTACTCCCAAGTTGACCCTTGTTCTTTAGCTGTTCCCTTCATCTGGCAGCTCTGCACATGCGCACACTGGGAACAGGCTCCAGCTGTTCATCTGCCTCATTGATGGCTGACTCTGAAGGCAGCTGGTAACTGTCAGACAGCTCTGGCCCCCTCTCTGCCTCCGACACAGAGCCTTCATCAGAGCCTTTCCCAGACTCCATGACTGGCCCATGTTCCTCCCCAACTTCCTCACTGTCCGAATCTGCTGCCAGCTCTGCTGGCCGCTGGCGGGTCACAACACTCACAAAAGCCTGGCGGAACTGCAACAATAACCGATCACCTGTTTTCAGTTAAATCAAATCAACGTTTATTGCAGTCATAGGGCAGTGTACTGTACAATCTTCAGTATGCACTTGGCTTGTCAGCAATAAATTACCTTTTTTTTTTTACTGGTGCTAATACCTGGGGGATATTTGGAATCCCTGATTTCTGCGTCATGGATCCCAAACATCTGGCTGAAGAGAAAATCAAATCCGACACAGTTTTTTTTACAATCTTCTCTTTGTTTTTTTTTCTTCCCCGCCCTGGGCAGCTTGTAAAGAGATGTGCTTGACTTGTACTAATAAATTTGGATGTACTTCCTGCCAAGCTTCGCTGCATTTGAAGAATGCCCAGTGCGTGACGTCATGCGGGGAAGGGTTTTTCCCGGGACCTCTCCAGTGCACAGGTAAGAAATACCTGCGTTACGTAATCTGAACTCTATCCATCTCTGAAGGGAAAAATGCGGTCAAGGAGAGGTTGAATGACAATGAATGAAATTGCAGGAAAAGATCATGCACATGCTTCCTTAGTAAATTCTTAGCACAATACTCAATGATGCTGCTCCTATATCCCATTTGACATAATTGGTTAATAGAACCACCCTATCTCATCTGTTGTTGTCGTTGTTGTTATTAGTGGTGAAGTTGTGTCTGACCCATTGCGAACGTTCCTCCAGGCCTTCCTGTCCTCTACCATCCTCTGGAGTCCATTTAAACTCACGCCGACTGCTTTGGTGACTCCATCCAGTCACCCCATTCTCTGTTGTACCCTTCTTCTCTTGCCCTCAATCTCATCTGGACCTTCCCCTAAATTCTGTTTATCTAGGATGGAATAAAATAGTGTAGTGCAATTTAGTGTAGTGTAGAGTAGTGTAGAGTAGAATAAAGTAGAATAGAATAAAGTAGAGTAGAATAGAGTAGGATAGGAATTGGAATTGGAATAGGAATGGAAATAGAAAACTTTATTGGCCAAGTGTGATAGGCACACAAGGAATTTGTCTCCAGTGCATAAACTCTCAGTGTACACATGCAAAACAACAAAAGTAATAATAATAATAATGATGATGATGATGATGATGATGATGATGATGCCAAATCCGGCGAAACAACTGGCCGCTGTGATACAATTCTGTTGATGCAATAATAATAATAATAATAATAATAATAATAATAATAATAATAATAATAATAATAATATCAAAGTAATAATAATCATTATAATGATACCAATAAGAGAAGATAGTGAACAGATGAGAAGGATAAAATACATCCATACTACATGAGTAAATATACTTCGACATAAAACAATACCGTGAGAATTAGCTGTTCAGTAGAATGATGGCAGAAGGGGAAAATAAAACTTTCTAGTTGTTTTGGCATGCAATGCCCTGTAGCAGAGTCCCGAGGGGATGAAAATAAAATTAATTAGTTAATTTAGATGGGGGGGGAGTTAATTAGTACTAAGCTGATTTCCATCAAAGGGAAGAAACTTTTGAAACCCAGATCAAGTCGGTGCTAGCCTCTTCAAAATTATCCCAAAGCTATCTAGTGCTGCTGAAAACCAGCCACGAGAAAAAGGGAGCGCGTAGGGGCGCGGAAAGGTGTCATGGATCCCACCGTTCATCATTTCATTTCGCACCAGCCGTTTTATCAACCTTGCTAAAAGATTAGATTGGGTCTCCTTGCATTCAAACAGTGGACTTTCCATGGCCTTTCTCTGGGGTGACCCACATTCTTTTGGCTTGCAATTTTGCAAAAGCTTGAACAGGCATAACTCATTTTCACTGGAGGCTTCTGGCATCCTAAGAATGTCGAATGGGTTTTTGGCAAGGGCTAAGGTGAGAGGAGGGGGAGATAAAGAAGAAGCAGCTTAAGCCTGGACCACAACCGGAGTGGGGAAAGAAAACAGGCAAAGCTCAAGTCAAGTCAAATTCAGATTTGCTCATTTTAATATTGTGCGTGATATTGTCCCATGTTTGTCAATTCCCTTTTTAATAATAATTGTATGAAACATTGCAGTTAGAAAGATTAACATGTAATGCAAACTAACCAAATGAATAAAAGAAAAAAAAACTGAAAAGGCAAAAAGGGTGAAAACAGCCCCCCCTCCCCCCTCCGGAGACACTCCGGAGGCTCCAGGAGCTTTCCTGAAGGCTCCGGAGGGTGAAAAACAGCCCTACAGCCAAACCAGAAGTCTGTTCCCGAACTTCCGGTTTGCTGTAGGGCTGGTTTTTTGCCCTCCGGAGCCTTCAGGGAAGCTCCTGAAGCCTCCGGAGGGTCTCCGGGGGGGCGGGGGTGGAGGCTGTTTTCACCCTCCCTGGGCTCTTAGAAAGCCTTTGGAGCCTGGGGAGGGCAAAAAAAGCACACCAAAAGCAGGGGGGTGTCATGCGCATAGTATTATGGGTGTGGCACGCCCGGTGCATGACCTTCCCCCCTGTGCTGCCCCCTTCTTTTGGCACCCGATGCAAAAAAGGTTAGCCATCACTGACCTATAAAATAGAGCTAGGGACTTGCATGACTTCAGCAATTCTGTGTTGAATATTTTTCTCGCTTCTCGCTGGTTTTACAAGGGGTACGCTTCTACCTCAACGTTTTCAGCTCGATTACTAAATGTTCACTGTAGAACGAATGAGAGACAGGCTGTCCTTCTGCCCAATCGGTCCCTCTTAGTGTCTCCTTAAAGACTGTAATCGGGGTAGAGGCAGTTAAGGAGGGCTGATCGAGAAGTTACGATCCACAGAGAAGCGAGCATCTTTAGGACAGCCGTCTAAGCAAATGTGGCCAGGCTTTTCCAGGAATCTCCCTTCAGTTCGGGAAGCTTCCCTTTTAGGAAACATTTCTTTCCCTGCCTTTGAAACCGTAATGTCAAGTATGTGAAGCACTTAGAAAATGAGAACAAGGATTCCATCTGCCGCTTCTGAGGCAATTTGCATGATGCACGAATTAACCTTCAGGATGCAAAGCCGGAGACCAGATGCCAGCTTGGCATTTGTGCACCGAACGGAAGTAACCTGAGGGGAAATGTAGGAATGGAACGGAATGGAATGGAATGGAGCGGAATGGAACGGAAAGGAACGGAACAGAACAGAATACATTAGAAAATAGAATAGAAAAAAATATAGAATTAGAATAGAAAATTAGAATAGAATGGAATAAAATAGAACATAGAATAGAAAATAAGAATAAATAGAAAATAAAATAAAATAAAATAAAATAAAATTAGAATGGAGTGGAGTGGACTGGAGTGAAGTAGAGCAGAGCAGAACAGAACAGAATAGAATAGAAAATTAGAATGGAATGGAGTGGAGTGAAAGGAATGGAATGAAATAGAAATAGAAATAGAATAGAATAGAATAGAATATTAGAATGGAATGGAGTGGAGTGATATGGAATGGAATAGAAATAATAGAGGAGAGGAGAAGAGAAGAATGGAATAGAATAGAATATTAGAATGGAATGGAATGGGGTGATATGTAATGGAATGGAATAGAATAGAAATAATAGAGGAGAGGAGAAGAGAAGAGAGGAATGGAATAGGAATAGGAATAGAGGAATGGAATAGAGGAATGGAATGGAATAGAATAGAATAGAATAGAAGAATGCAATGAATGGAATAGAATAGAATAGAATGGAATGGACACAGTCCTCCTGAGTTTTGTTTTCACTGGCAGAGGCGAAGGTCTGTCCTTCACTGTTTCCAGGGCAGCCCTGTGGGCCAGATCTAAGCATCCCACGGGCCGGATCCGGCCCCCGGGCCTTGAGTTTGACACCCCTGGTGTAACGCATGCCTCCTTCCGGTCATCCTGCAGTGGAAAACAGCAACGGCTTTCATTTTAGTGCTGATTTTTCAGCTCCTTGCCTCCATATTTGTATGCGTGGGAATTTTTCCCCTGATCTTTTCTCCCGGGAGTTCCAACAGCTTGCTGGATTCTGCTTGGCTGCCCTTTCCATCACAGCAACAAAAAAGCAACAACAAAACAGCCCCGTTTTCAGAAAGGGCTTGTAACTCGTACGCTCCCCTTTTTCCCCTACTCCGAGTTCTGCTCTGTGACTTAAGGCACAAATACCACAGCAGCAGATCAAACTAGCGGGAAATACCGCCCAATCTTCTGATGTTGCAGGAAAACAAAAGATAATTAACCAAGCGCCCACGTCCTTTTGAAGAAATCTGCAATTCTGGGAAATCATTATTAATTATGATCCAACAAAGAGACATTCTACCGCATTTCAGTATGTAATCAAAACTCCAGAGGACCCCCACTCCCCTCAATGGAAAACAGGAAGGGATATTACAGGCAACCTGGCTTTCTACAGGAATATATACAAGGCATGGTGAATTATTGTTTTGCTATTTCCTTTGATTTCTGTTAAAATATACCTGTACTTTGCTGCTAGAAAAGATATTCAAATAGCTTAAAATAAGGATGCAAAAAATCATATGTTCAAACTCAAAAATCAAATTTGCAAACTTTTTTCTTCCTTCCTTCCTCCCTCCCTCCCTCCCTCCCTCCCAGCTTCCTTTCCTTTCCTTTCCTTTTAATTTTCCTTTTCTTTCTTTTCTTTTCTTTTCCTTTCCTTTTTTTCTTTTTCTTTTCCTTTCCTTTCTTTTCCTTTCCTTTCCTTCTCTTCCCTTCATATCTTCTTTCTTTCCCTTCCTTTCCTTTCCTTTTAATTTCCTTTTCTTTCTTTTCTTTTCTTTTCCTTTTTTTCTTTTTCTTTTCCTTTCCTTTCTTTTCCTTTCCTTTCTTTTCCTTTCCTTCCCTTCTCTTCCCTTCATGTCTTCTTTCTTTCCCTTCCTTTTCCTTTCCCTTTTCCTTTTGATTTTCCTTTCCCTTCCCCCTCCTGTGGTTTTTCCATCCTTTCAGCAAAAGTCTGTTTGCACATTTGCGAACCGGTAGGGAAAGTAAGTGAAATACCACCCCTGCAGTAGATGGACGAATAGAAAGGGGAAAGGACATGCCTGACTTACAATTACAGTATTTTTTCGGACTATAAGACGCACCGGTGTATAAGACGCACCAAGATTTGGAAGAGATAAGGAAGAAAAAAAATTTTTTGTCCTCCCCGGCCCCCAGGAGCACTCTGCAGGCTTCAGCAAGGCTGGGGGAAGGCAAAAACGCCACCCGTTTTTTGCGGAAAATGGACCATATTTTGCAAAAACGGAGGCGTTTTTGCCTTCCCATAGCCCAGCTGAAGCCTGCAGAATGCTTCTGGGGGCTGGGGGAAGGCAAAAATGCCAATGTTTTTGCGAAAAAAACAGGCAACAAATGGGTGAAAAACAGTCCAATTTTCACAAAAACGGAGGCGTTTTTGACTTCCCCCAGCCCCCAGGAGCATTCTGCAGACTTTGTGGGACGCCGGGGTGAGGCTTTGGGAGGCCAAAGATGGCTGTATTCGGTGTATAAGGCACACCAACATTTCCACGCTCTTTTAGGGGGGGGGAAAGGTGTGTCTTATACTCCGAAAAATACGGTAGGTTTCCTTTTGCAAAGAAGATTCTTTTTCCCTGACCTGAAGATACTTTGTGGAGTTTTCTTCAGCTGTTTTTCTCGTCCTCCCTGTCCCCCCTCCCCACCCTGTGTTCCCACAGGCTTTCTTCTAAAATGAAGATGATTGTGCAAACCAATTTGCTATGGTCCTTTCTTCCTTGACAGATATTTCTTTAGAGAACTGTGAATTAATTAAAAAAAAGGGGGAAATTGGAGATTTGTAGGGAACATTAACCGCTCAATTATTATTCATGAAGTCCACGGGTGATTTCAGCGTTGGGGTTCAGACGCGGAGAAATTGGGCAACAGCGTGAGGCTCACGTCTTCAGCAGGGCTCTAACAGGGCAGGGGGGGGAGGTGAGACCACAAGTATACAGGTAGTCCTCGACTTACAACGGTTCGTTTCGTGACCGTTCAAAGTTACAACAGCACTGAAAAAAGTGACTTACGACCTTTTTTCACACTTACGCCCATTACAGTATCCCCATGGTCACTTGATTTATATTCGAATGCTTGACAAGTGGTTCACATTTATGACGGTTGCAGTGTCCCAGGGTCATGTGATCTCCCTTTGCGACCTTCTGACAAGCCAAGTCAACGTGGAAGCCAGATTCACTTAACAACCGTGTGACTCATTTAAGAACTGCAGGGATTCACTTAACCAATGAGTCGAGAAAGGTCGTGAAATGGGGCAAAACTCGCTTAACAAATTTCTCACTGAACGACATACATTTGGGGCTCAATTATGGTCATAAGTTGAGGACTACCTTTATTCATTCAGTATTCTTCGTGCTGGGAGATTCTTGTGAAGTCCTGCAGCTGGAATGGGGAGACTACATTTAGTTCTCGACTTACGACTATCAGGGTTCCAAATAGCATCCCAAATGAAATCAGAGTCCGAGGCAAAGGATTCCTCAAAGTTCCAATTTATTAAGAGAGCCATGTTGGCACATCTGGAAAAATCTGAATCTGAAAGCTTCCAGGTTTCCCCACCCAGTTGAAAGTTCAAGATCTTGCCCCACACACCCACAAGTCCATCACATGATCCAGTCTCCCACTGCCACGAAGACAGATTCCACCCATCCAGTTCCAGCCAGGTGCAGAGACAAAGATGACCTTGACTTTCTAAGAAGAATGTTGTTATGGCTACACATCACCCAACTCCACATAACCCCCCCTCCCATTTTCCCACGGTAGAAAGTAGACAGTAGAAAGTGTGCCAGGCCTGAAACCTAAAAAGAAAAGACGGCTTGCGGGTCTGACAACAAACACAATTCAGCCCAAACAGCCCGCAATTCTGTTGTGGAGTGAAACAATTGTTAAGTGATATTTGCTCCATTTTACGATCTTCTGTGTTTATGACTGTTTTTCATACTTATGACCATTGCAGTATCCCCATGGTCACATGATAAAAAGACTCTTGGCAACTGACTCACATTTATGATAGTTTGTAGTGTCCCGGAATCATTTGTTCCTCTTTTGTGACCTTCTGACTAAGTCAACGGGGAAAACAGATTCACTTAACAATCGTGTGACTCATTTAAGAACTGCAGGGATTCACCTAACCAAGGAGGCGAGAAAGGTCGTAAAATGGGGCAAAATTCCCTTAACAAATTTCTCACTAAACGACATCAATTTTGGGCTCAATTGTGGTCGTACGTAGAGGACTACTTGGTATTTGTTTGTTTAGATCAGGGGTGTCCAAACTTGGGAACTTTAAGACTTGTGGACTTCAACTCCCAGAATTTCCCAGCCAGCATATGCTTAAAGTCTTAAAGTTCTCAAGTTTGGACACCCCTGGTTTAGATACATCCTTCAGAATGGTGTAGTTTGAGCACACTTTAAATCAGTCAATCAATCAATCAATCAATGTCTGCATTTGTGCAGGCATATATGTATATATAAGTCCCATAACTCTTTCCCAGCAAGCACATCACAGAAAGCACACCTTCTACGCCCCCTTCCTTATCCTGGGCCATTCCCTTTGTGGTCCAACCCCTGTCTCACTTTGTGACGGCAACAACATCAGCAACTGCCTTTGATTTGGTTCCCAAAAACCTGCCTTTTGAAACACTGCGCTGTGGGTAATCCTCAACATACGACTGTTAACGGAGCTTGCCTATTATGGTCGTATGTTGATGACGGTCGTAAATGCTGCAGTCATTAAGAGAATCCATTGGCAAGTGAATGGTCATAAATTGAGATGACCTGCGTTTTTTTTTTAATCCAGGCCAGATTCAGATGACTAAGGTTTGAGCTTTAATTAGTGTAGGGAAGGGATTTGATTTTAATGGTGCTTTTATATCAAAGATGGATTTAAATCCATAGTCCTCGACTTACAACTTCTATCTATATATATATAAAAATGGCTGTGTGTGTTTGTGTAAGTTCCAGCATAACTCTGGAATGCTTTGAGCAATTTCAACCAAACTTGGTACACAGATGACTTATTCTCTGGGAAAAAATACTGTGGGGTAAGACACCCCTAATACCCATCGGGGGGGGGGTGTTCTGTTAAGATACAGCCTGTTGTGCCTTAAAATGGATTCTACTGTACAGTGCAGTGGAGTTGCCATGGTAATGGCTTCACATTATTCCACAAGGGAGCTCCCTCTGGTAAGGGAGGCAAGGAGGAAAATCCAACATTAGAAATTACGTTTGGTCTACGAGTTCATATTACCATATGTGGTGGACTTGCATAGAAGCTAAAAGATATTGGACTAAAATCCATACTTGGTTGGAAAAAAATGATACAAAAACATATTGACTTTAAACCAGAGATCTTTTTGTTGGGAATCATACTGGAAACATACAATACAGAACTGAAATACTTGATTGTAAATGTGTTAACAGCAGCTAGAATTGTATTTGCTAAAAACTGGAAGAATGAGAAAACAGCAACGCAGGAGGAAGTTATTCATAAAATAATGGAATGTGCTGAAATGAGTAAGCTGACATTTGAAATTAGAGAACAGGAAGATAAACAATTTTATGGGAGATGGGATCTATTTTATCCGTGGTTAGATTAAAAAAAAACATGGAAATGAAAATTATTGAAGAATGTCACCAATATTAGAATAATAGAATGATTTAAGACATAAATAAGACATAAAAATACTTTATTATTGGATATATCGAAGATGATGTAATGAATTACTATAATATAAATGAACCCATACTCAGCATATCTCATTTAAGGCGAAGAAATAACAGTGATAGTCAAACAAATGCAATATTATAATAGTGATGTATATAAATATATTTGACTAAAAATATGTGATTCTATATAAAATGTAAGTGATTACTATGGAAAGGATGCACAAAAACTCTGTGACCAATCGACACACTGTATGTAATAGAAGATGCTTTTATGTTACATGTCTTGTCTGTCTATGTTCGTTGAAAAATATATATATATATATTGTATTTGTGCTGATAAATAAATAAAGGGAGACTAGTATAGATCTATTTCAAGCTATTTAGCTCTCATCAGCTAGCCATACCCTTGCTGGGATTTGAACCTGGGCTGTATTACATATTAGGCAGAAGTCTTAGCCACTAAGCAGTGTATATATACATACATACATACATACATACATACATACATACATACATACATACATACATACATACATATAAAGAAATTACATTTGGTTTGGATATTTTCCCCCTATAAATAAATACGCAGGCAACAACGCCTGGTTATTGGCTACTTATCTATAAATAAAAATAACTGGGTATATTCTTAGGCATCGACTTCATGACATTTTGTAACTTTTTAAAAAACCGTCATTTACGCCCGTTAATGCAGATTTAGAAACTTGTTTGACATTTGATAGATACGCGTTTTATGCTACACATAAATCATTTCTGCCTTCGTTCTGGTTTTATTTCTCTGTTGGCTTCTGTTAAGTTTGTTATTGGATTTCTATTGGTTTGCTCTTCATACATTTTGCTTTCTTTACCTCCTGTTTTGTGTGTGTGTGTGTGTATTTCTTTCTGTAAAGCAAATAAATAAACGCACTTAGAAATATAGCTGAGCCTAGATGGTGCAGGAAGTTAATAGCTTTCCTGGTTGCAACCCCAGCTAATCACCACTTCTGTTAAGAATCCTGCTTTTAAAGCGTTGAGGTATTTCATCGGAGACATTTGGTGTGTCTTCGCCAGCTGATCTTACTACCTTTTTCTCTCTCTTTCTTTTTTTTGCAACTTTTGCAAAGATCACCCTGGAGGCCTCTCCGATTTCAGACACCGCCTGGGCTCAAATCTGCTTAGCTTTAATAAAACAGCAAGATTTAACACACATGCACACCCTCCAGACTATAAAATGATGTTGTGCAGAATTGGCACAAGGAGCCACGTTCCACTTTGACCCGACTTTCACGATTTATTGTTATAGACTAGCCAGAAGGTAAACTACTAGATGACTGATCCTGGTTATAAATTGCAAATTTGGGATTTTCCTCCCTAGTCTTGTGAATTTATATCAGTGGGTATACAGCCTTCGCCCACACACCCAAGTCATCTTTGCCTCCCTGATGGCAAGCCGATACGTGCCCGGCTGTGGAATTAAAAATAAAGTTTAGAACATTCGGATGAGCGCGGGTATAATTATTTAAAAACAAAACAATAGCTAAAAAAAGCTCTGATCTAAATTCTGGCAGCACAGGGCTTAACATGCCATAAGCGCCATAAATAAAATTTCCTCGTTCCCCATGACTCCCCCACTGCTTTCTAAATATGGCCTGCAATCTGTACTCATCCCTTTATTTCAAGGAGTGACATTCAGCAGGAGTTACGGTATTAACTTTTCCAGGGAATGCAAAGCTATCCCTTGGCCCTTTTGGTAAATTCAGAGTCACTCTTCCATCCCTCCTGGGCTTGAGTGCCCGAAGGATGGATTTGGGCCAGCTGATTTTTGGTTGGCCCATAAACCTATTTTTAAAAAACAGGGGTGTTTAGCATGGCTTTAGTCAAGAGGGCATTAAACACACACAATGCCTGTGCTCTATATGGAGACAGAAAATTAAAAGATCTTTCTTTCTTTCTTTCTTTCTTTCTTTCTTTCTTTCTTTCTTTCTTTCTTTCTTTCTTTCTTTCTTTCTTTCTTTCTTTCTTTCTTTTCCACCCTCCCTTCCCTTTCTTTCTCTCTTTCCCTCTCTCACTCTCTTTCTTTCTTTTCTTCCCTCCCTCCCTCCCCCTTTCTCTCTCTCTCTTTATTTCTTCTTTCCTTCTGTCTCTCTTTCTTTCCCTCCCTCCCTTCCCTGTTGCCCGCCCTTCCTGCCTGCCTGCCTGCAAAACTAATTTATTTAACAGCATCATTTCCATGGAGCTATACAGGTAGGCCTCATTTAGCACCTGACTTGCTTAGTGACAGTCTGCAAATAAAGAGGATGATAAGAAAGAAACTTTAACTTCCTGCGTTTACAGGTTTTGCAAGTCTGTGTAAAGCAACGCAAAGTTGTAGGATAATAAGCACAGCTGTGGTTTTCCTCCCTCCCTCCCTCCCTTCTTCCTCCCTCCCTTCTTCCTCCCTCCCCCTTCCTCCCTTCCTCCCTTCCTTCCTTCCTTCCTTCCTTCCTTCCTTCCTTCCTTCCTTCCTTCCACCACCCATCTCACTCATGGTGACTCCAGGCAGCTTACAAAAATAAAACCCCAATACCACCCTCCCACCACTCCCCCACTCCCCCATCTTCCAGTTTAACCTCTGCTCAGGAAGAAACCATACACCATTTCAGATAAATGGCTATCCAACATCTTCTTAAAGACTTCCAGTATTGGGGCATTCACAACTTCTGGAGGCAACTTCTGTTCCACTGATTAATTGTTCTAACTGTCAGGAAATTTCTCCTCAGTTCTAAGTTGCTTCTCTCCTTGATTAGTTTCCACCCATTGCTTCTTGTCCTGCCCTCAGGTGCTTTGGAGAATAGCTTGACTCCTTCTTCTTTGGGGCAGCCCCTGAGATAGTGGAAGACTGCTCTCCTGTCACCCCCTCCTGCTTCCTTCCACAGTGCCTTTTCCAGATCCGAAGCTCCCTTCTCCTTGTTTTCCTCTCCTCTCCCCCTTCATCTGTCTAGGTGGTCTTTGAGCATTAAGAAGAATTGGTGCCTGCTGAGTACAGTAAAGGAGCTGCTCTAATTGACTTGGAAATGTTTCCCTTTGCCTCCAGCTTGTCACGAATCCTGCGCTACGTGCCGGGGTCCGACAGCAAGCAACTGCTCCACCTGCCGAGACCCATCTCTCGTGTTACTGGAAGGCAGCTGCGTGGCTAATTGCGGGCAGCGGTTCTACGTTATGGATGGAGTTTGCAGAGGTAACAGCTACCTCACAATGCCATGTCTTTTCATTCACTTTTTAGCAAGGACAGCTGTTGAGATCTATGCAGCTGTTTAGCCCATATCGGGGCTGGAGCAGTGGTGGGTTCCCGGTGGTACCGCCCGGTACGGACATAGGGGAAGTAGCCAGGAACAGCGGTTACCGTACCGGTACAGTGGCTCGTTTGGCCCGCCCACTCACATTCTATGGCTGTTTATAACACGACCGGCCAATTGCGCATAGCGTGTGGCGCCTATGCGACCACCGCCGAGCAGCTGGGTGTCACAGCTGTGCAGCGCATGTGCTCGACCAGGACGCCTGGCCCTGTGCACAGCATACTGGTTGCGATGGGATCCGGAACCCACCACTGGGCTGGAGGGTAATACTCATGGGTGTGTGTGAAAGCTCCCCTCCCCCCCATCCTTTGCTGGTGAGAGTACAGGGTAGTCCTCGACTTACAACCGCAATTGAGTTCTGTTGTTAAGTGAGTCCCGGATCCAGGTCACAAATCCCCTGTTTCAAGTTAGGTCGTCCCGTTGAATGGTTGCTAAGCAACCGGTCACAAGTCAAGGACCTGTACAGTGCTCACCTACAAGAAGATCCACAAGGAAGACATTGTATACAGGTAGTCCTCGACTTACAACCACAGTTGAGCCCCAAATTCCCTAAGAGAGTCCATTGTTAAGTGTGTTCTGCCCCATTTTGTGACCTTTTTGGCCACCGTTGTTAAGTGAATCACGGCAGTTAATTAGTTAGTAATTTGGTGGTTCAGTGAAAACGGATTTCCCATTGACTTTGCTTGTCAGAACGTCGCCAAAAAAAAGGGAGACCGCATGACCGCGGGACACAGCAATGGTCATAACTATGAACCAGTTGCCAAGCATGTGTCCATCAGGATGCCGAAAAGGTCATAAGTGTGAAAAACGGTCATAATATGTCACATTTTCGGCGCCGTTGTAACTTTAAACGGTCACTAAATGAACTGTTGTAAGTTCGAGGACTACCTGTAGGTGTGCATGGGAGTGCCTGTGGGAGAGAGAAAGCAAAAACCCCACAAAAGAGCCGAGGTGGCGCAGTGGCGAGAGTGCAGTACTGCAGGCTACTTCTGCTGCCTGCCGGCTGCCTGCAATTTGTCAGTTCAAATCCCACCAGGCTCAAGGTTGACTCAGCCTTCCGTCCTTCCGAGGTGGGTAAAATGAGGACCCCGATTGTTGGGGGCAAGAGGCTGACTCTGAAAACCGCTTAGAGAAGGCTGTAAAAGCACCGTGAAGCCTAAGTGCTATTGATAAAATGTATGAAAGCACCCTTTTTGGGGAAGAGTTTTTCATAGCACCTCCGATCTTCTCAAACAGACTCGCCCATTTCTCAGTTTCCCTCAGGGGTAAGGCATTCCTTTAAATTCATAGTCCCCCTTCTGGGGGGAAGACTTTGTTTACCCAGACAGCAAGCACAATATTATCTCGGCGTTAAGGGTGGGTTTATCAGCAGAAGAGGGCCACACCTGCTAGCATAAATATTTGGTGTTCAGTCGCCACTCCTTTTTCAAGCCCTCTTGGGGAATTTTCATAAGAGACACAGAACCATTTGGGGCCGGGGGGGGGTCATCTCATAATGAGGTCCGTCCATCGTGTTCAAAGAAACACGACATCGACATCTTAATGGGTTGTGGGCTGTCCACGGTGTGTCCGCAGGTGGCTGGTAAGGCCTCTACGGGCACGGAATGTTCTCCCACATGTCGGGCAGACATGTGTGGCAGGGGGGGGATGGAAAATGTTTAGCAACTAGTTCTCTGCCCGGTTGCTGGGTTGGTGTGGCCATGGTGGGCATGGCCTATTCGGCCTCCTGCCTCATGGCAGGGGGTGCTTTTGCCCTCCCCAGGCTCCGGAGGCTTTTCTCGAGCCTCCGGGAGGGTGAAAATGGCCTCCCTGGGCTTCGGAGGCCCCTTGCAGGGCGGAAATGGGCCTGTTTCTGGACTTCTGGAACTTCTGGGAGACCTGTTTTTTGCCCTCCCCAGCCTCCAGAGGATTCTTTTGAGCCTCCGGGAGGGTGAAAACAGGCTTCCCCAGTCTCCAGAGGTTGGAAACAGGCCTGTTTCCGGACTTCCAGAAGTTCCGGGAGCCCCGTTTTATGCCCTACCCAAGTTTCAGAGGATTTCCTCGAGTCTTTGGGAGGGCGAAAATGGGCCCGTTTCTAGATTTCTGGAACTTCCAGGAGGCCTGTTTTTCGCCCTCCCAGAGCCTCGCACAGGCCCTGCACTTACTGGCTCCAAAATGAGCTGCGTGGAGACTCCTGGGGTGGTGGTAGGGATGGATGGACGGGGCCAGCCAGTCCTTTCAACTACCGGTTTGGCGAACCAGATGTAAGATCAGCAAACCGGTCCGAATCGACGGAATCCTACCCCTGATGTGTGGGCACCCTTGTTGCAGAGTTTGCAGCTGTGGCTTTGTGGAGTGCTCGCTTTTCTTGTGCTGTGGTGGTTCTTCTGTCTTCAAATGTCTGGCAGCCTTGGTGGATCAGCCAGGGTTTCCCAGGAGGAGGCGGCGATATCGGGGGACTTGAAGGAGGCTTTCAACGTGTCTTTGTATCGCTTCCTTTGTCTCCTCGTGCGATCGCTTTCCTTGAGACAGCTCACCAAAGAGGAGCTGTTTGGGGATGCGGTGCTCTGGCATCCTTGCAACCTTGAGTGGGTTTATAAGCAGAAGACAGCCATGCCTGTTAGCATAAATATTTGGTGTTCAACGCCACTCCTTTTTAAAGCCCTCTTGGGGAATTTTAATAAGAGGCAGAGCCATTGTTTGTGTGGGGAGGGACTCACCCTCATACAGCATTAATGAAAGGATAAATGGTTTTTTTCCCCCAGGCATTTTACTGTTACCTACTACAGGTAGTAACGGTCAGCAGTTCAGCAGTTCAAATCCCTAGCGCTGCGTAACGGAGTGAGCTGCCGTTACTTGTCCCAGCTTCTGCCAACCTAGCAGTTCGAAAGCATGTAAAAATGCAAGTAGAAAAATAAGAACCACCTTTGGTGGGAAGGTAACAGCGTTTCGTGTGCCTTTGGCATTTAGTCATGTCAGCCACATGACCACGGAGACGTCTTTGGACAGCGCTGGCTCTTCGGCTTTGAAACAGAGATGAGCACCGGCCCCTAGTGTCGGGAACGACTAGTACATATGTAGGGACCTTACTTTTACCTGTGTCTAATGGGATTCTCCTCTTTGCCAGCTTGCCACGAAGGTTGTGACAGGTGTTACCTGGAGCAGCTGAGATGTTTGTCCTGTGCTTCAGGCCGAGTTCTGCTGGGTGGCAACTGCCTATCAGAATGTCCCCATGGCTACTACGCGGATGGTTCTCGCAAATGCAGAGGTAAGGGTCTTGGGAATGCTTTGTACATAGGTTTTGGAATGCTGAGCTGTTGTTTAACAGATTAACAGAGTTGGAAGGGGCCTTGTAGATCATCTAGTCCAGGGGTGTCCAAACTTGGGAACTTTAAGACTTGTGGACTTCAACTCCCAGAATTCCCCAGCCAGCATGGCTGGCTGGGGAATTCTGGGAGTTGAAGTCCACAAGTCTTAAAGTTCCCAAGTTTGGACACCCCTGATCTAGTCCAACCCTCACCACCCTAGGAGAAGGCCCTATAGCATTTCTGACCAATGGCAGTCCAGTCTCTTCATGAAAGCCTCCAGTATGAAGTTCTCACGACTTCTGAGTTGGCTCAGGGTCCCCTTTTGCGACTTTCTGACCAAGTCAGAGAGCAAGTCAATGGCAAAGTCAATGGGAAAACCAGATTCACTTCCCTACTGTCTGGCTAACCTAATAACCATGGGGGTGATTCCCTTAGCAACGGTGAAGCAAGCAAGGCCGTAAAATGGGGGCGAAATGCACTGAACAAGCATCTCACTTAGCGACAGGCGTGTTGGGCTCAAGCGTGGCCATAAATCGAGGAGTGTAGGTAGGTGCGCTCGTATGCACTGTATGTGTATGTGAGCATATCAGTGCGTGCAGGTCATAGCTTCATGCTTCGTCGTATGCAAACTCTACATAGTAATCAATGCTTTTAGGCTCGTTGAAATCAGTGCTGTTGTTAAGTGGTCGGGGAGTAGAAAATCTTATTTAAAAACAAGCTGGCTTGCTTTTTTAGCGTTGCTGTTTTGCATAACAAGTAGATCTGTTGCTTAAATCAGCTGCTGTAGTCTTCCTGGAATACTGATGAACTGAACTACTACTAAATAGTAGTCTTCCGGCATATTATCTGATTCGATAGAGCTGGGTGCAGGAATCAAGGGAGGAGGGAGGTTTCTGGAGGAGACAATCCATAGACAAGAGCCGCGGTGGCGCAGTGGTTAGAATGCAGTATTGCAGGCTGACTCTGCCTTCCACTGCCAGCAGTTCGATCCTGACTGGCTGGAGGTTGACTCAGCCTTCCATCCTTCTGAGGTGGGTAAAATGAGGACCCAGATTGTTGGGGGCAATAGGCTGACTCTGTAAACAGCTTAGAGAGGGCTGGAAAGCATTGTAAAGTGGTATATATATCTAAGTGCTATTGCTTGGGAGGGAAGGAAGGAAGGAAGGAAAGGAGGAAGGAAGGAAGGAAGGAGGGAGGAAGGAAAGGGAAGGGAGGAAGGAAACGGAAGGGAAGGGAAGGAAGGAATGGAAATGTGAAGGATGGATGAAAGCCATAGTGGCACAATAGTTGGAATCTGCTCACTGCCAACAGTTCGATCCTGACCAGCTCAAGGTTGATTCAGCCTTCCATCCTTCCGAGGTCGGTAAAAGGAGGACCCAGATTGTTGGGGGCAAGAGGCTGATTCTGTAAACCACTTAGAGCAGCGATGGTGAACCTTTTTTGGCTCGCGGGCCACAAGTGGGGGGAGCGCAGGGGGGTCGTGTGCGGGTGTGCCGCACCCATAATGCAATGCGTTGAGCATTCCAGGCATTGACTGCTCTGTTGCTGAAGTCGTATTTTCTGCAGTCGAGTTTGGAACCGTTTACCTTAAGTTTGTATCTGTTTTGTGCTTGTGTATTATTGCAGTCGAAGCTGAAGTAGTCATTGATGGGTAGAACATTGTAGCGGGTAATTTTATGGATTTTATAATTTTATGATAACAAATGTATATGTATGCGTTTGGTAAATATTTAAGTAGATCTTTTCATGTGACAACACTAAAGAAATAAGACTTGGCTATAATGTAAATAATAATAATAATAATAAATATTTATTTCTTAGCCGCACCCTCTCCTGAAGGACTCGGGGTGGCGTACAACAAAACATAGGAAATAAATATATCGGCATACATATAACAAAACATATACCAAGACATATACACGACATATACAAGGAGGAGGAGAACTGATAGATAAAAACAAGTAAAAATACAATGTTTAAAAACCCCTAAATAAATTGAATGCAATTAAAATACCCCAAATAAAAAACCCGTCAGGAGCAATATAGTTGGATCAAAGTTGAGCCAGGCCAGCAACTTGAAAAAGGTGGGTCTTGAGCTTTACACGAAAGGAGTGGAGGTCAGAGGTATTCCTAATATCCGGAGGGAGGTCATTCCACAGGGCTGGGCCCGCCACAGAGAAGGCTCTACTCCTAGTAGTGGGTATACAGCTTGTATAACAGTGCAAATGTGCTGTCCCCTCAAAATAATGCAACACGCAGCTACTAACATTTAACTGCTGGCAACAAAAGTGAGTACATCCCTGAGTGATAATATCCAAGTGGGACCCAAGTACCAAGTATCTTTCGGACTATAAGACGCACAGGAGTATAAGACGCACCAAGATTTTGAAGAGGAATTTTAAAAAAAACATTTGCACTCTACAGACCTCCCAAGCCCTCTGCATGCCTCATTTTTTGCCAAAACAAGGGCATGCATAGCCTTTAGGAGGTTGGTAGAGTGCTCCTAGGGGCGGCGGCGGCGGGGGGGGGGAGGCAAAAACGAGCAAAAACTGGCCCGTTTTTGGCTCATTTTTGCCCTCCTGATCCCCCTGGAACACTTTGCAGGCCTCCTAAATCCTCTGCACGTCCATTTTTGCAAAGAGGGGGGGCGGGGTTTCAGGAGGCCAAAAATGCTGTATCAAGTGTATAAGACGCACCCAGATTTTCACCCTCTTTGTGTGGGAAAAAGATGGCTCGTCTTATCCTTGCCGTTTTCCCTGCCTGGTACATTGTGACTTGTAGTGTTACAAGATCTCAGGTGTGAAGGGGGAGCAAGGGTGTTAAATTTGGCATTATCGCTCCCACTCTCTCATACTAGTCACTGGACGTTCAACATGGCGCAATGAACTCTCCGAGGATCTGAAAAAACGAATGGTTGCTCTACATTAAGATGTTCCCGGAGGGGAACCACAGAAACAGGCCTTGGAGAGTGGGTCCTTCCCGACTCTGTTACTCTGCTAATCTGTTATTCTAAGATCCAAATCGTGAAAGGTTTGACTGACATTTTCTTTCTTTCTTCGTTCCCAGTTTGCCACAGTTCGTGTACCGGCTGCACAGGACCTTTGCCCACCCAGTGTTCCTCCTGCTCCTTCCCTCGGGCCTTCTACCAGGGCCAGTGTCTCCTCGCCTGTGGAGAGGGCTTTTATCAGCACCACAACCTCTGTAAAGGTAACCCAGATATCTCTGTCTTGATAGGCCGGTGAATGAAATCTCTCCCGTTCATTCCCTCCTACGGTTTCAATGTATGGGAAGTTTTTCGTTTCTCCTGAAGTCTTTTAAGAGACTTTTTTCAGATACCGTATTTTTCGGAGTAGAAGACACAACTTTTTCCCTCAACAAAGAAGCTGAAAATCTGGGTGCGTCTTATATACTGAATACAGCATTTTTTTGCCTCCCGAAACCCCGTCCCCTTCACCAAAATGGCAGTGCATAGCCTTTAGGAGGTTTTCAGAGAGCTCCCGGGGGCTGGAGAGGGCAGAAATGAGCGAAAAACGGGCCATTTTTTGCTCACTTTTGCCCCCTCTCCAGTCCCCGGGAATACTCTATAAGCGTCCTAAAGGCCATGCATGCAATTTTTTTTTGTCAAAAAATGGGCCCATTTTCGTGACAAACTGCTCGTTTTTTGCCCCACCCCCACCCCCAGGAGCACTCTACAAGCCTCCTAAAGGCTATTCATGTTTTAAATGTTATTGTCATATTAATTGGGTTTGTTTTTTTAGATATTTATCTAATTTCCTTTTAACTTTTGTGATATGTGTTTTTTAATGTTGTACGCCGCCCTGAGTCCTTTGGGAGAAGGGCGGCATATAAATCCAATAAAACAAGAAGCAAACAAAACAAACAATATTCATGCTTTTTTTAAAAAAATGGGCCCGTTTTCACGAAAAACTGGCCATTTTTATGAGGTCTGCAGAGTGCAAAAACTTTTTTTTTAATTTGCCTCTTCAAAACCTCGGTGCGTCTTATACTCCGAAAAATACGGTAAGCCACTTTTGAAGTTGAACTGAAATTACTTCTTAGAAAGATTCTCCCGGGGTTTCGTGTCACATACACACAGACACACCGCCCTTCCCCCCCTCAAAAAAGAAACAGTGATGATGTTGGTTTGGGCGAACCAGGGCAATAATGCTGGAAGGAGAAGGAAGAAATCAGCTGTCATTGTCAATCACAGGAGTCCAGGCCGTTCAAATGAATATAGATTTATTGCATGCTAATGCTCTCTACAAGAATCTGAACCACTAACAGTCAAAGCAAATTGGCGGTGGATAAGAATGAAAGTGATTTGAGGTGGGCTGGACTTAGATCTCTCCTGGGAGCGAAGGGACTCAAGACTGTTGACAAGTTTGACCCTGCCCTCAGGCTCAGGCTGATCACCTCCTACAGCATGCACAGTGCAATTAAAATTATTCTGCACATGCAAAAACAATGGCACTGCCTGGAGAACTGGTTCAGGGGCATGGCAGGCCTGGGTCGCTGCTGGTTCCAGTGATCCAGGCCACCAAATCACTACTGGTTTGGCTGAACCGGTAAGAACCCACCACTGAGTCTGTTCGGTTTAGACTCCCGATTCTTCTTCTGCAGGTTGTCATCCATCCTGCAGGGCTTGCGTTGGCCCAGAACATTCGCACTGTACGCAATGCAGGAACCCAGAGGAGAACCTTCAACCACACCTGAGCCTTGAGGAGAGGCCCGTTGGCACCTGCTTGCCTCAGTGCAAAGCCCACTTCTACAGTAATGAGGACAGGATATGCAAAGGTGAGCAAAGATCCCATCTCAAAATGGGAGAAAAGCCGTTATCTCATATTCTTTAAAGCAGACGCATCTCTTCCCAGGATCACACGGTTGTCCATCACAGCAGCTGTATACTCTCAGGAAAAGACAGCTGGGTCAAAATGTCTCTCTCTCTCTCTCTCTCTCCCTCCCTCCCTCTCTCTGTGTGTCTCTTATCTCTGTCTCCCTCCCTCTTTCTGTGTCTCCTTCCTTCCCTCCCTCCCTCTGTGTGTGTGTGTGTGTCTCTATCTCTGTCTGTCTCCCTCTCTATCTCCCTCTCTCTGTGTCTCTCTCTCTCCCTCCCTCCCTCCCTCTCTCTCTGTGTTTCTCTCTCTCTCTCTCTGTCTATCTCCCTCTCTATCTCCCGTTCTCTCTCTCTCTCCCTCCCTCCATCCCTCTTTCTGTGTCTCTCACTCCCTCTCTCCCTCTCTCTGTCTCTCTATCTCTGTCTGTCTCCCTCCCACTTTCTGTGTCTCTCTCTCTATCTCTGTCTGTCTCCCTCTCTATCTCCCTCTCTCTGTGTCCCTCCCTCCCTCCCTCTCTCTCTGTGTCTCTCAATCCCTCCCTCCCTCCCTCTCTCTGTATGTGTGTGTCTCTCTCCCTCCCTCCCCCCCTCTGTATGTGTGTGTCTCTCTCCCTCCCCCCCTCTGTGTGTGTGTGTGTCTCCCTCCCTCCCTCCATCTATGCCTCTCTCTCCCTCCTTCCCTCCCTCTCTCTGTATGTGTCTCTCTCTCTCCCTCCCTCCCCCTCTGTGTGTGTGTCCCTCTCTCCCTCCCTCTCTCTGTATGTGTGTGTCTCTCTCCCCCCCCTCTGTGTGTGTGTGTGTGTCTCTCTCCTTCCCTCCCTCCATCTATGTCTCTCTCTCCCTCCTTCCCTCCCTCTCTCTGTATGTGTCTCTCTCTCTCCCTCCCTCCCCCTCTGTGTGTGTGTGTCCCTCTCTCCCTCCCTCTCTGTGTGTCTCTCTCCCTCCCTCCCTCCTCCCTCTATCTGTATGTCTCTCCCTCCCTCCCTCTCTCTGTGCGTCTCTCTCTCCCTCTGTGTGTGTGTGTATGTGTCTGTCTCTGTCTCCCTCTCTCTGTTTCTCTCTCTGTGTCTCTGTCTGTCTGTCTGTCTGTCTCTGTCTGTCTGTCTGTCTCTTTCTCTCTCTCTCTCTCTTTCTCTCAGACACACACACACACACGCACACAGAGAGAGAGAGAGAGAGAGAGACAGAGACACACAAACGGGTGGTATTCACTTACTTTCTACCGGTTCGCCAATGTGAGCACTCCGCCTTCCGCCTTAATTAAGGGCCTAATGGGATGGCAGTAGAGCCGGGGAAACCGCTACTGGTTTGGGCGAACCGTTCAGAACCGTCAGAACCTCTGACATACATGCAAAACACATACAACACACACACACACACACCCCTCTCTGAGCTCCAAATCTGAAGCAGCCTTCGTACAAATCACTTTGAAAGAAAGAATGCTGCAGATCTGGATAACTTCCACATCGGCAAAACACATCTCTGAGCCGACCAATAAACTGCCTTCGAGTGATGGGCTAATAAAAAGTGGTTTTGTCAAGTGATTTAGGTTGTCCTGACATTTATTGGAAGAAAATCCTGTTCAAAGGTAGTTCTCAACTCCTTTTTTTGTTGTGCTCAAGGGTGGGTGTTTTTTTTTGTGTGTGTGTGTGTGTGTTTTTTGTGTGTGCTTAACAATACCACATCACCTTCTCTCTCTTAAAAGCGCCAGTTCAGCATTTGTACCCACAATATGTACCACGAAGCAACAAAATTTGCTTAGGATATAGATTGGGGGAAATTGGATCGAGAGGGGAGGATGCTGAGACTAGCAGAATCCCGGCCATGTCGATGGCAAGAGGAGAGTCCGAAGACCAAATAATTCAAACCTCTGCCTGGAGCAGGAAATTCAGAAATAAAAGTATCCCCGTAGAGACAGCTTTTGAAGTTTCTGATCGCCCATAGCCTCTTTGGCAGCCCGACACACCCCCTGTCCCAAAATCCGGCAGTTGAAATTGGTTTGAAAATGGCCAAATGACAACAGTGAACGCCTCCATGCCTCCTGTCAAGTTTCTTTACTTATTAAGTGCCTTCAAGTCAGCCTTGTCCCCTGGCAACGGCCTAGAGAAATCCCCGCCGTTTCCTTAGCAAGATTTTCAGAAGCGGTTTGCCATTGCCTGTTTCCTAGGGCTGAGAAAGAGGCACTGGCCCAAGATCACCCAACCTGGCTTTGTGCCAGTGGTGGGTTCTGGATCCCGTGGCAACCGGTATGCTCAGACGGGGCCGGGCGTCCACCACCTGCACATGCGCTGCGCACGCATGCGCACCCACCGTCCGCGGCGGTCCAACTGCTCGGTGGAGTGTCATGCAGGCTCCCAGCAGGCACTGGTACGCCCGTACCGGGGCCTACCAGCCGGAGCCCACCACTGCTTTGTGCCTAAAGCAAGATTAGAACTCAGAATCTCCCAGGTCCACCATTACACCAAACTGATTCCCTTTCTGTCAATAAAATTCCCTTTTTACGACCATGTCATCCCTTCATTCAGGGAAGAGTCAGGTTGACTGGATGGACCTGAGCATTTACTGGCCGGATGCCCTTCCTGACGTCACAGGGAGTTCACAGCAGATATTTTTTCTTTGCACCCTGAGAGAGAAACATCTGCCATTGCCTAGGATTGAACTCTCAACTTCCGAGTGAGAGGCAAGCTTCTTTGCCATTTAGGCAACCATGCCGCTCCAGCTCTTTCTGTCAATACCAGTAGTAAACGAGTGACTTCTGATAGGATTAACAGAGATATTATGATTAAGTCCCCATCTCAAAATGGGAGAAAAGGGAGGTAAATTAATCTTTTACATCAACATCTGTAATAAGCCATGTGGAGGATGGAAGGGTGGAGAGAGAGATGATGGATGGAGAATGGATGGATAGATGGATGGATAGATAGATAATAGACAGACAGATGATCGATGGATATATAATGATGGATGGATGGATAGATGATTGATGGATGGATGGATGGATGGATGGATGGATGGATGGATGGATGGATAGATAGATAGATAGATAGAGAGATAGAGAGATAGAGAGATAGAGAGATAGATAGAGAGATATAATGGATAGACAGATGCTTGGATAGCTAGATGGATAGTTGGAGAGAGAGAGATGATAGATAGAGAATAAATGGATGGATAGATTGATTGGGCTTATTATCCGGGGAGATCTTATTTTGGGGAAAACAGGGTAGATGATGGATGGATGGATGGATAGATAGATAGAAAGAATGGATAGATAGAATGGATAGACAGGTGATTGGATAGCTAGCTGGATGGGTGGAGAAAGAGAGAGATGATGGATAGAGAATGGAGAGATGGATGGAGAAGATGGATGGATGTGGGCCAACCCATGGCTACAATAAGACTGTCCATCTTTATTCAAGGTAATGTGTTCTAATGTGGATTTCATGTTTGCTCAACCAGCGTCCGGCCCAAAACCAATAATGACATATGGTGATTCTTTCAAGCTGAGTTCTTTATTGTTTCACGCCTACAGACAAAATATTGCAAAACTGAAGACTCTCCTCTCTGTATCCACCATATACTCTGAGAACTATTAGAGATATCATGTGATATCTCTCCCACATAATATCTAGAGTGAGTAGCCTCTTACTCCTCTGGAGTTGCATCCCTTCCCTCCTGGAGTTTCATCCTTTTACATTCCATCATTCTTTTTTCGTTCTAGGTTACTCTCCTGCAGCTCAAGCCCTCGGGCATTTAAGGGGGAGGGGGGAAAACATGCGGCATTGAAAAAGAAAAAAAGACGATTGGCGCTTAAGGAAAAGCTGTTACCAGACTGTGTCGAATATGTAGCAAAATCCCCTGCAGCAATTCTCATGTTTAAAAAATAGTCCAAGAAAGTCAAATTTTTAAAAAGTAACTTGGGTAGCACACATGCTCTAATTAACTTTAGACTCAGGGTCTAATGCTATGATGGAGCTTCCTTTTTGGACATTTGCGCTCTTTGGAGTGATAGTTGTTTAGATCGGCGGCCCCCAATATTTTGGGCGCCAGGGATCGGTTCCGTAGAGTGAGATTTTTCCGCGGTGTGATGACCTGGTACAAGGCATGAAGGTCACACAGCCAGCTGAGAGTTCACACTCCCCTTTAATGCGCCAAAATTCCCCCTAAACGCCCCCATGTTCTTGGCGCGTCCAAGAACAAAGCATGCGCATGCACTCACACACATGGCAGCCGCTGGCTACGCCCAGTCCAGCAAAACAAAGGAACAGGGAAATGAGTCCACAAAACAAGGAACAAACAATGAGTCCGCGAACTAAGGAAAAAAATGATGAGTCCATAAAATCTGTTCCTGCCTTCTCTCTACTCTCCGTGCTCGTGGATCAGGAGGGGGCATTCCTTGTTCAATGCCTAAGCTCTGTTGCTCCTCATGTCCATTGTTTGCCCTCTCTCGGTCATCTTGCCCCCATCCCTCCTAACAAGCCATCCCAATTCTGAGGGGCCCTGGGCTGACTCCGCCTGTCTCTCCCCACATTCCTCCAAAGCCAACGAAACTGCCCCCTCACTCTCACATCGGCTCCAGCTCTGGATTGTCTTCGTCCGCAGATTCAGGCTCCAACAGGAGCATGATATGCAGATTGAAGGGGGCGTGGTTTCATGTGTTGGCTTTATCCCGCGAATGGGGCCTGGTTCCTAGCATACTGTGGCCCGGTGTTGGTCCATGGCCCGGGGGTCGGGGACGCCTGGTTTAGACGATTGTGTGTGTTGCTTTCTTCTGCAAATATGTGGCCCTGGAACCTTTACTCTGGTGTTTGTCAAACTTAGCTACTTCAAGAGATGTGGACTTCAACTCCCAGACTTCCATATATGGCTGGGGAATTCTGGGAGTTGAAGTCTACACTTCTTAAAGGGGCCAAGGCTGAAAAACACTGTTCTACTCACAAGTCCCACCATCTTGAAAAACTGTATCGTTTTATTGATGGACTCGCTTTTTTCTTCTTCCCGCCGCAGCGTGCCACTCCTCATGTCTTTCTTGCACCCGAGGGTCTCCCGAGAACTGCACCGCTTGTGCCCCTCCTCAAGTCTTTCATGAAGGCCGTTGCAGCTCAGAATGTCCAGAGGGATGGTATCCTCAAGAAAGCCGTTGCTACGGTGAGTGTCCAGAGCGGAACCCCTGGGCAGTAGAACCAAAGAGGCAATCCTCCATTTAGTGACCATGCAAAGTTCCAACGGCACTGAAAATGCCCACTTATGACCACTTTTCACTTATGACTGTTACAACATCCCCATGGTCACGGGATTTACATTCAAATGCTTGACAAGTGTCTCACATTTATGACCGCTGCCGGTTTTGGCTCGTTTTTGCCCTCCCCGGTCTCCAGGAGCATTTTGCAGGCCTCTCAAACTCACTGCGTGTCCTGTTTTTCACAAAAAAATGGGGCATGCAGAGGATTTGGGAGGCCTGTGGAGTGCTCCTGGAGACCGGGGAGGGCAAAACCTTTTTTTTTTTTTTTTTGAAATTTACCTCTTCAAAATCTTGGTGTGTCTTATAGTTCGGTGCGTCTTATAGTCTGAAAAATACGGTAGATCGTTTTGTGCTTCTATATCCTTAATTCTTTGGGCAGCTCATTTTTTGAGTTGTTTTCTTATTACGCAAGAGACAGGAAGGCCACAGCTTCTTAGAAAATTTGCTAGGTTTGGTGATCCAGGAGATTTCGGATTGCAATTTTATTTGCTCTGGTAGCAAATGACAGAATTCATAAGTCATGCCGGACTCTTGACGAGGTGACAGCTATGATCATCTGTCAAAATGACCCGAAAAGAGGTCCCCAGAACTCTTCCGCAGGCCAGGTTTTTATGAAAGAGATGGGAAAAGCATTCCATTTCATTGGACCCATTTTATTTGACTTTATTTGACTTTTATTACATTCTTTTATTTCGTCATTTTTATTTTATTTTATATTATTATGAAATGTATTTGCTGTCAATCCCAAAGGTGCTTTTTCAAGAGGCAACTGGACTTCCTTGTGTTTTTTTTCTTTTGAAGACATTTCACTTCTCTCCAGCTCTGACTGGATGTTGGGGGAATTGAAGGATTTATACTCTTTGCAGTCGGCTGGTCATTTGCATCCTTCTAGAGATCTGTTGAGGCCCCTTGGCGGTTTGTCTGTATCCTCAGGGTCACCCCGAGTAGTGCAAATGCGCCTGGAGCTTTCTTGGCTGCAGGGGGTTGCCTTCTGCATCGAATACCATTTTGAATGCCAGGAGTATCTAACACTGATTCTAAGTCCCATCTTCAATTTACAACTTAATTTTGAAGCAGCTAAAACAACTGGCACAGGTTTGAGGCCTTCCTCGCTTCTTCCTTCTTTGCCCTTGGTTAGAATTCAGATGCTTACCTGCTCTTTTGTGACAGTTTGATAGCGAAGGTATTAACCACCTATGGATTTGGCTGTGTTTTGTTTTTTTCTCACTCATCTTTTACTGCTGGCTTCTTAAAAATGATTTGTGTTGCTGACAGGGAAATATGCACAGGCTCCAGAAAACGAGTAAATAACAGATGGCAGGAGAGAGTTAGCAGCAAAGATCTGCATGAGAATAATGGGACTTTGCGGAAAGAATTACCTTGCCAGCAATGAAGATATTCTCCCTTTGTTTTTAATTGGCCTCTTAGCCATCTCTGTCCATGAGTGATAACGCGCATAGAAAGGTCTCCGTATGTAAATGTGTTCAAGTTCCATGCTCATCATAGATGACTATGATTTACATATAGGTGGTAGATGTCACTATTTTCCAGAGTTGTATCCAGGGGTGGGTTCCTGCCAGTTCCAACCTCTTCTATAGAAGAGGTTCCACAAATCTACAGTGCCGTTTAGACAAGGGTCCAGCTCCCTCCCCCCACCCGTCCACACATCATCAAGAAGAAGAGTGAGAGGAGGAATTCTGGGAGTTGAAGTCCACAAGTCTTACAGCTGTCAAGTTTGAACACCCCTGGGTTTTTTTTCTCAAAAGGGTTAGGGGTGCAAGGGTCTTGTAACTTGACAGCTTTAAGACTTGCTCACTTCAGTGCCAGAGTTCTTGAGCCAACATGACTGGAGGAGGAATTCTGGGAGTTGAAGTCCACAAGTCTTAAAACTGTCAAGTTTGAACACCCCTGGAGGTTTTTTTCTAAAGGGTTGGGGGTGCAAGTCTTGTAACTTGACAGCTTTAAGACTTGCGTGCTTCAAATGCCAGTTTCTGAGCCAACATTTTGGTTGCTAAGCAAGAGCGTTATTAAGTGAGTTTCACCACATTTTACAAGTTGGCCACGCCCACCCAGTCATATGACTACCAAGCCACTCCTAACTGGTCACATGGCGGCAAGCCACTCCTACAAAGCAGGTCACACCTACAGAAGAGGTTCTAAATTTTTTTGAAACCCATCACTGGTTGGAAGGTATCTGGGAGGTCTTCTAGTCCAACCCTCCTTCCTCAAGCTGGTAACCTTATACCCGGGATGGTGAAACTATGGCACACGTGCCACAGGTGGAGTCCTCCGCAGGCACGTGAGCCATCGCCCAGCTCAGCTCCACCGCGCCTCCTGCCAGCCAGCTGATTTTCAGGTCTCTGCTATGCAGAGGGGAGACGCCTACGCATGCGCGGAGAGGTGGGGAGGCCGTGCGTGCAGGCGGGGGGGGCATGTACATGTGTGTGAGGTGCAGGCCTACCCGCGGCCCGTTTTTGGTCCCAGGAGTCTTCAGGGAGGCCTGCTAAGCCCAAAACAGGTCGCGGGAGGTGGGGTGCGCATGCACGGGAGGGCGGGGCTGACACCCGCGTACGATTTTGGCACACAAGGAGAAAAAGGTTAGCCCTCACTGCCTTATACCGTTTCAGACAAACGGGAATTTTGATCACATGATCATGGAGATGGTCATAAGGGTGAAAAATGATCATCGGTCAGTGCCGCTGTAACTCTGAACAGTCACTAAATGAATTGTGGTAAGCTGAGAGCCACCCGTGTATGCAAGTGATCAAGATATGTAAAATACCATCAACGTTTTAATCCAGGAAGTACCACCATTGTTCCTCGGCAGACCATATGATTTAAATTCATGAGTATTATAGACTTGATGTCTTTAAGCACAACCGTACCTTTCCTTTAGCTATACCTTTCCCTTTAAATAAGGTATATATGGAACGGGCGAAATGTTATGAATTTAGACCATCTGAAATCCAAAATGATCTGGTTTGGTTCTTTTTGTTTGATAGAAACAGTTACTTGCAAATATGAAATATTTGTTGTGTATTTAAAGATGGGCTACCCTCAACGTTATGGGAGATTTTGCACTTGAAAGAAAGTGCTTTGAATGTCAAATAGTTCAGATTTGCAATGCTTTTTCCCCATCATCTTTCAGCCTAAAGCAGTGTTTCTTAACCTTGGTGACTTTAGGTCCTATGGACTTCAACTCAGCTATGCTGGCTGGGGAATTCTGGGAGTTGAAGTCCAGAGGACTTAAAGTCGCCAAGGTTGAGAAACACTGGCCTAAAGGGTTATTTTATTGAGTATTTTCAATCTCTAAAGAGACCTGTAACTTAAATGTGGAATGATAGAGAGAGAAGACATAATGTGGAGTGGCACTTATTATCCATATTAAAAGGCTTGGAATAAGAATAGAACCCTCTTAATCAGAGGTCCCCAAACGTTTGCAACTTTAAGACTTGTGGACTTCAACTCCCAGAATTCTCCAGCCAACTTTAAGACTTGTGGACTTCAACTCCCAGAATTCTCCAGCCAACTTTAAGACTTGTGAACTTCAACTCCCAGAATTCTCCAGCCAACTTTAAGACTTGTGGACTTCAACTCCCAGAATTCTCCAGCCAACTTTAAGACTTGTGGACTTCAACTCCCAGAATTCTCCAGCCAACTTTAAGACTTGTGGACTTCAACTCCCAGAATTCTCCTGCCAGCATAGCATAGCTGGCTGGAGAATTCTGGGAGTTGAAGTCCACAAATCTTAAAGTTGTCAAGTTTGAAGACCTCTGCTCTTAATGGTGATTCAGAAGTGTAAGATATTTTTAAAATTACTCTAACAGATTGCCTATTTACTTATAAGTAATATAGGTCACTCATCCTCAACTCTCCCATCTGAGGCATTTTGAAACCAAGGCCCCCCTCTGAATATAGCTGATGTAGGCCTGATTTATAATCTCCATGGAAACGGCGGTGATAAATTTTTGGCTGTAGCTCACGTAGCTGCATTGGGTGTTTCACCCAGCTAGACCAATCCTATCAAACTTACAAATTCTCTTAGCCATTTGATCTTCAGATCTGTTTTCTCTGAAGTAACCCCGGTTCTGACTCTGAGTTTGCTGTCTTCTGTGCCCTGGGATTTTATTACTTGGGATTGTATTACTTGACAAGTAACACTTGAGGTCTTTGTGACGGAGAATTTGAAGTCACTCTAAGCTAGTTTCGCTTAGCTAAACTAAGACAAGAGGACAACTAAAGAGCGCATCGGTCACCTGCTCACCTGCATGCACAAGCGAAAACGAGCTGGCTGGCACGTGCATGCGCCCCAGGGAGCTGCTCTTCCCCTTTCCAGCGCTCCCCTACACGCAAAGACCAGAACCCGCAAGAGCAACGGGCTCCGGCTGGCGTGCCCAGAGAGATGGCTCTGTGTGCCACTTCTGGCATGCATAGGTTTGCCATCACTGGTATATCACCTTAAAAAGCCTATGCATATCTTCCCAGTTTTTTTTTTCCTTATTAAAGCACATTGGAGTTTAAATTAAATACCGTATTGTGAGTAGAGTGAAGCTTACCGTATTTTTCAGAGTATAAGACGCACCTTTTCCCCTCAGAAAAGAGGGTGAAAATCTGGGTGCGTCTTATACACTTAACACAGCATTTTTGGCCTACCGAAACCCCGCCCCCTTTGCAAAAACGGACGTGCAGAGGGTTTGGGAGGCTTGCAAAGTGCTCCTGAGGGCTGGGGAAGGCAAAAAAAGCAAAAAATGGGCCATTTCGCGCCCCCCCCCAGCCCCAAGGACTACTCTACAAGCCTCCCATAGCCTCTGCATACCCTTTTCCCCAAACAAGTGGCCCGTTTTTGCAAAAAATAGGCAAATTTTGCTTTTTTTTTGCTCTCGCAGCCCCCAGGATCACTCTACAAGCCTCCCAAAGGTCTGCATGCCCCCCTCTTTTTTTTTTTCAAAAAACGAGGCATGAAGAGGGTTTGGGAGGCTTGCAGAGTGCAAAAAACATTTTTTAAAAAATGTACCTCTTCAAAATCATGGTGCGTCTTATACTCCGGTGCGTCTTATAGTCTGAAAAATACGGTATCTAACAGAGATTTATAGAGTACCCAACTGTTAGTCCATCAGAATATGAATAATTATACTCGTCCACAAATGCCATTTGTGCAGAAAAAGAGGTGGATTGTCCCTCGCACCATCAACAGAATAATTGGCGACTCCAAGAACTGAATCAGGGAGAACCAACATGTTCGAGGGCTCTGGAGCAGCCCCTTAGATTTTGCCCGCGTAACAGACAATGAGTCAGCCGAGTTTATGCTGTACCTGTTTCTATCCTCCTTAAAAGCAAAAAAAGCAAAGAGAGCTGGGAAAGAGCATGGGTGAGGGAGAGAGAATCCCGAACTTTGCTTTAGAGGAACTTTATGGAAAACTTCAAAGCTGTGACTAATGCCAACTTTAATCTCCCCCCCCCCATTTCATTTTGAGCTGAGTTGGTACCTAAGGAGGCATGCCAGGTGTGTAGCTGAAGAGATAAGCAAGTGCTGGGTGGTTGGTTTTTTGTTTTTTTTTCATTTTGTTCATGGAAAATGCTTGCTTGGACTCCGTTTTTGTTTTTGACGGGGGGGGGGGAGAGGTGGCTAGGGCAGCGGGAGTCGAGAAAAAATATCTACTTGACGAGGCAACAGGCGAGACAAATCTTTTCCGTGCCTGTATATTGGTGTTACTGGGCTTTTTTTTTCCATTTAGATTTGGATGTAAGACTGTAGGGAATTAGCACTAGAAGAATGAAATATTCTAGGAAATATTAAAAAGGCAGAATATTATATTCCCTGGATGAGAAAAGGAGAAACATGTTTTAAAGACAAAGCAGCTCTCTGCAGCTCCCCCCCCCTTTCAGCTCCAGGGTGATGGGATTAAGACATGGCCCTCAGGACATGATAGGATTAGCCCTCTACCCATCTCAGCACCTGGCACCTGGGAAGATTACCGTATTTTTTGGAGTATAAGACGCACCAAGATTTTGAAGAGGCAAATTTTTTTTAAAAAAAAAGTTTTTGCACTCTGCATACCTCCCAAAAATGGCCGGTTTTCTGTGAAAACGGGCACATTTTTTTAAAAAAAGGCATGAATAACCTTTAGGAGGCTTGTAGAATGCTCCCGGGGGGGGGGAGACACAAAAACGAGCAAAAATTAACCAGTTTGTCGTGAAAATGGGCCCATTTTTGTCCAAAAAAAATTGCATGCATAGCCTTTAGGACGTTTATAGAGTACTCCTGGGGGCTGGTGGTGGTGGTGGAAATGTTTTTGCTCATTTTTGCCCTCCCCAGCCCCCAGGAGCACTCTGGAAGCCTCCTAAAGGCTATGCATGGCCATTTTTGCAAAGGGGGGGGGGAAGTTTCAGGAGGCCAAAAAATGCTGTATTCCGTATATAAGACACACCCAGATTTTCATCTTATACTCCGAAAAATAGGATACATCACCCAGCAAGGCTCAACCAAGCCTGGGACTCAGGACAGCCTACAGCAGGGGTGTCCAAACTTGGGAACTTGAAGACTTGTGGACTTCAACTCCCAGAATTCCCCAGCCAGCCATGCTGGCTGGGGAATTCTGGGAATTGAAGTCCACAAGTCTTCAAGTTCCCAAGTTTGGACACCCCTGGCCTACAGAGTTGCCCCTACTTAGCCCCATGCGAGTCTGACAACCAATCAGAATACAAGCTCAGATTCAAAAGCCCAGAGAGGGCATAAAACCAGGGATTTTCAGCATCTCTTTCCTTTTTTTTTTCCTTTTTCACCCAACATCTTCAAGGCATGTGATCCTGTCCAACATTAAAACCACCTTCCCCAGCAACTTCCATGAATCGAGTGTCTTTTTTTCTCCACTTGGAACTGAACCCGTTCTCCGTTTCTCATCCAGGGAAACATAATATTCTGCCTTTTTAATGATTTCCTAGGCTATTTCATTCTTCTAGAAGAGGGGTGGGTGCTAACTTCCTACAAGACTAAAAAAGAAAAAAAGTTTATGGAGGAGGAAGTGTTGCAAAGAAACACAAAGAGGCAGGTTTTATCGGAGCTGGTTTTAAACTAGCCGCCTAGGAGTTAATTTAGACAATAACCGTCTCTCGTGGGTGGAGAAGAACGGAGCCCATATGTTTTCAGCAGATGGTTATATTTCAATTTGTAGCAGGAGGAACAGGATGGAATTATTAGCAGCTATTTTACGCACGGCAGCCCTCATATACAGGCAGTATATTCGACTTAAAACCATTCATTTAGCGACCGTTGGACGTTACAACGGCTCCTACGACCGTTTTTCACACTGATGAGTGTTGCAGCCTCCTTGTGGTCATGTGATCAACATCCAGATGCTTCATATTTATGACGGTTATACTATTGCAGGTTTACGCGATCCCCTTTTGCGACCTTCTGACAAGCAAGAGTCAATAGAGAAGACGGATTTGCTCAAGAAGCGTGTTACCGATTTAACAACTGCAAGGATTCCCTTAATTTCGCGGCATGAAATGATGTAAAATGAGGCAAAACTTGCTTGACAACTGTCTCGCCTAACAACACAAATTTTGGGCGCAGTTGTGGTCGTAAGGCTGAGGACTACCTGTAATTAGGGCCCAGGTCTATAGCTTACTAGTGTTCTGACCTAGGCTTTCCCAAAAAGCACGAGGCAGAGTCCTGGTCCCAACAAAACCCCTTTTATTAAAGGAATGTGAGTTTTTCTCACTCACATTCAGCAAGACCTGGCAAAGAGTCTTTCAAAGGAATATTTATGACTACAGACCTTATCTCTCTTGGAAAGCAGCCATGTCAATATTTTCCAAACGAGGTGCTGTGCAAGGAAAGACTGGGCACAGAGTCTCGGAGATTCACGGACAGATCTTCACACTCCTGAAACGAACGACTGAACAAATTGTTTCCTTCAAAAGCCCACTTCCCTTTCGCTCCTCTTTTATTTCCTCTGGGAGGGGCCATTCATCATCCACCTCTGGCCTTACTCCCAAGTCGACCCTTATTCTTTAGCTGTCCGCTTCGTCTGGCCACTCTGCGCATGCGCACACTGGGAACAGGCTCCTGCTGTTCTTCTGCCTCACTGATGTCTGACTCTAAAGGCAACTGATAACTGGCATACGGCTCTGCCCCCCAATCTGCCTCCGACACAGAGCCCTCATCTGAACTTTCCCCAGCCTCCAGGAGTGGCCCATGTTCCTCCCCAACCTCCTCACTGTCCGAAGATGCTACCAGCTCCACAGCTCCAGGCCAAAATAACAAGGTCTAGCCAAATCCCAGTGAGATGTAAATCCAATTTCCTTTTTACCACTTGTTTCGCCAAGTTAAATTTCCATGCCGGGATTTTTAATAACATATTCAGATATTTAAAGGCGTAAGGAGAATAATTTCCAGCTGCAATTCTTCGTCTGATCATGGGATCATACAATCGTTGTGGAAGGATTCCAACCAATGCATGAGAATGGAGGTATTTGGGCTCCAGTTAGCCCAGACGATCTAATTCATTTTTTAAAAAATCAATCTGATTTCTCTTCCCCCTCCTGGGAAGAATAAACGTTGGTCTGCTTCGTTCCTGCTTTTGTTTGTCCTGCTGCAGGCCCCCTGGGAGCACAAAACAGTAACAACCCCAAATACAATCTGTATTAAAATTGCTTTCCCAGCCGTGCACAGTCCTTCTTTTCACAGATAGAGCCTCTGTTGTCTTCAAGCATGTCGTGTAATTAGCGTTGATAGATTGTGTTTGTATCCCGAGCTTGGTGGTAGAAAATTCCCAGCAATGATCCAACGAAGGGAAACATCTTCAAAGATAGTTGATTTTTTTAAAAAAAAAAAAGATAACCAAACATGTCCTTGGAGATTCTCAGTCATCGAGGTCAGGGTTGTCCCAAAGGTCCTTTTTTTCAAGAGGCAACTGACTTTCTGGTTTTTCTTTGAAGGCGTTTCGCTTCTCATCCAAGAAGCTTCTTCAGCTCGGAATGGAAGGATTTATTTATTATATATCAAGATCAGTGTTCATACCACTTTATAAGGCCTTGGTAAGGCCACACTTGAAATACTGCATTCAGTTATGGTCGCCACGATGTAGAAAAGATGTGGAGACTCTAGAAAGAGTGCAGAGAAGAGCAAGAAAGAGGATGAGGGGACTGGAGACTAAAACATATGAAGAACGGTTGCAGGAACTGGGTATGTTTAGCTTACGAGAAAGAAGGACTAGGGGAGACATGATAGCAGTCTTCCAATATCTCAGGGGTTGCCACAAAGAAGAGGGAGTCAAACTAGTCTCCAAGGCACCTGAGGGCAGAACAAGAACCGTCGAATTGCCAACCTTTTTGATCGACAAGCTCAGCGTCTTAGCCACTGAGCCACCGCATCCCTGGCAGATGGCCTTAACGGCTGGCTAGAAGGATGCAAAGGACCAGCTGTCTGCAAGGAGTATAAATCCTTCCATTCCTCGCCAATCCAGTCAGAGCTGAAGAAGCTTCTTGGAGGAGAAGCGAAACGTCTTCAAAGAAAAACCAGAAAGTCCAGTTGCCTCTTGAAAAAAGCACCTTTGGGACAGCTTAAGAGAAAGAAGGACTAGGGGAGACATGATAGCAGTCTTCCAATATCTCAGGGGTTGCCACAAAGAAGAGGGAGTCAAGCTGTTCTCCAAGGCACCTGAGGGCAGAACAAGAAGCAATGGGTGGAAACTAATCAAGGAGAGAAGCAACTTAGAACTGAGGAGAAATTTCCTGACAGTGAGAACAATTAATCAGTGGAACAGAAATTGCCTCCAGAAGTTGTGAATGTCCCAACACTGGAAGTCCTTAAGAAGATGTTGGATAGCCATTTGTCTGAAATGGTATAGAGTTTCCTGCCTAGGCAGGGGGTTGGACTAGAGGACCTCCAAGGTCCCTTCTAACTCTGCTATTGTATTGTATTGTATCTCCTTGAGACGAGTGATCCAGAGGTGGGTTCCTACCAGTTCATAGGTAGTAACTCGGCCTGCCACGCCCCCGAACTTGTTCTATCGTTGGTGTCGACAACTTGATTTTTGGTATGCGCATGCTCAGAACAATCTTCATTGCAAATTTTTTTTTTCCTTTTCTAATGTTGTGCGCATGCTCAGACCTTTTTAGGTACAAATGCGCACGAGAATGGATTTTTTGCCTGCTGAACCTAGACGAACCTAGCTTTTGGGGTGGAAAACAAAGAAAAAAAAACCTGCCTCTGCCTCCCAGCAATTTGCCTCCTTGCAGCAAACAGCCTGTTTTAGTTTCAGCTTCAGCACAGACTCATTAGCACAAGCAGCTGATTGTCAGTTCGATCAGCCTCCTGATGATCAGTTGCGGGCAGCGTGGTTCTGAATGGGCAGAATATGGAGTGCACAGAGGCCAAAATGGGATGCGGAGGCCGAAAATGGGGTGCACAGAGGCGGCAATAGGCAATGGCAATCCCTGCAGCCTGAAACAGCTGATCATTAGGAGGCCAGTCCAACCGACAATCAGCTGCTTGTGCTAATCAGGTTGTGCTGAAACTGAAACAGGCTGTTCGCTGTTTGCTGCAAGGAGGCAAATTGCTGGGAGGCAGAGGCCAAAGGATGGGATGGCCAGGGCTACAGTGAGTGGTTGGGGCTACATGCCTTGCATATAAGACACACCCAAATTTTCATCCTCTTTTAGGGGGGAAAAAGTGTGTCTTATACTCCGAAAAATACAGCAAGTCCTTCTGTTCCCACTAGCCTGTCAGAGCTGAAGAAGCTTCTTGGATGAGAAGCGAAATGTCTTCAAAGGAAAACCAGAAAGTCCAGCTGCCTCTTGAGAAAGCACCTTTGGGACAACCAAACATTCACATAGCATGTTCTCAGCAATGATCCAACTAAAGCCAGAATGGGACAACTCGCTGCGTTGCTGAGGGACAATCCAAGACATACAAAAGTTGAATTCAATTCGATGGAACCACGCCCAATAATAATAAAATAAAGTCAATTCAGAAATACAAGAGTTATAATAATCTCGATGAAATCGTGGTCCCCAATAATAAAAGTCCCTGAATGAAGCAATAAATATAGTGTTGAATTGTCTTGCAGCCAGTGGTTCTGTGGCGAGCCGGCCATGGCGCGAAGGTCATGGCAAGTCGGCCGTGATGAGTTGGCCGCGGCAAATTGGTCGCCGGGAGTTGCCCTAGACCCAACTAAGGCAGGCGCTTGCAAATTTGGCAACTTTAAGGCTTGGGGACCAACCCCCAGAATTCCCCAGCCAGCATGGTTACCTGAGGAATTCTGGGAGTTGAAGTCCACAGGTCTTAAAGTTGCCAAGTTTGGAGATCCCTGAGCTAAAGGAAATATCTTCATAGTTAGTCATGTGACAAATAAATAAGCATGCACTTTTAGCAGGGGTGGGCTTCAAAAATTGTAGCAACTGGTTCGCTGCCCCATTGCTGGGTGGGCGTAGCCGTGGTGGGTGTGGCTTAGTCAGGCTCCTGCACCATGGCGGGGTGGGTGGTGTTTTTCATCCTCCCCAGGCTTTTCTCGACCCTCGGGGAGGGTGGAAACTGCTTCCCCCGGGTTCCAAAGGCCCTCCGGAGGCCGGAAACAGTAGGCCTGTTCCCCCCCCGAACCTCCGCGTGGGCCCTGCACTTACCTGGCATGATGAACAGGCCGCGTGGAGACTCCTGGGACGGGAGGGGCAGGGTGGGAGGGGTGAAGTGGGCGTGGCCAGTCGGGGTGGCACGTGGGGGTTTGCCGAATCCTAGCTAGACGACCGCCCGAACCCGTGCGAACCCCCAGCAACCCACCCCATGACTTTTAGCCATGTTTTGGAGTCTACAAAGTCAGAATTTTGCTTTTTATCAAAACCATCGGCTTCCGTAGCGGACTTCTTCTTTCTTCCACTTACTTTCTCGCGCTCTCTGTCTCTCCCAGCCTGCCATCCTTCTTGCAAGACGTGCAGCGGGGCTGAAGATGATGAATGCACGGCTTGTCATCCCCACGTCCCTTTCCTCAACGGAAGATGCAGAACTCCCTGCAAGAGAGAGCAATACCTCAATCTGGTAGGATACTGTGCGGGTAAGTGCATGAGAAATATTGAACCGCTCACCGAACAATTTATCGTTTGGCTCTGCCACATTTGTAACCCTGCCTCCTCCTCCCCCCCCGGAGTTCAGGAATAATGCAATTTTGTCTTCATTCTGAATGGAATTCGTTGGAAGTGTCTGCTTTGTTTATGGCTGCGATTGAGGCTAAATGCAGATTTGTATCCAGGCTGTCGCCATATACAATACAATACAATAGTAGAGTTGGAAGGGACCTTGGAGGTCTTCTAGTCCAACCCCCTGCCTAGGCAGGAAACCCTATACAGTTTCAGACAAATGGTTATCCAACATCTTTTTAAAAACTTCCATTGTTGGAGCATTTACAACTTCTGGAGGCAATTTCTGTTCCACTGATTAATTGTTCTAACTGTCAGGAAATTTCTCCTTGGTTCTAGGTTGGTTCTCTCCTTGATTAGTTTCCACCCATTGCTTCTTGTTCTGTCCTCAGGTGCCTTGGAGAATAGCTTCACTCCCTCTTCTTTGTGGCAGCCATTTAGATATTGGAAGACTGCTATCATGTCTCCCCTAGTCCTTCTTTTCATAAGATAGACCTTCCCAGTTCCTGCAACTGTTCTTCATATGTTCTAGTCTCCAGTCCCCTCATCCTCTTTGTTGCTCTTTTCTGCACTCTTTCTAGAGTCTCCACATCTTTTCTACATCGTGGCAACCAAAACTGAATGCAGTATTCCAAGTGTGGCCTTACCAAGGCATTATAAAGTGGTATTAACACTTCAGGTGATCTTGATTCTATCCCTCTGTTGATAAAGCCTAGAACTGTGTTGGCTTTTTTGGCAGCTGCTGCACACGGCTGGCTCATATTTAAATGGTTGTCCACTAGAACTCCAAGATCCCTCTCACAGTTACTACTGTTGAGCAAGGTACCACCTTGCTTGCTTGTGCTTTGCTACATTATGGTGACAGACTGCCATGGATCCGGGGGTGGTGGTGGGAATAAGGATAGCAAGGGTGGGAACTGAAAGTAAATGCTATGTCTATCCGAGACACTGCTTCAAGGTCTCTTACATACCTTCATGTGACTGGATTGACCATTACTAAAACATCCGTGGTGGCACAGAGGTTAGAATACAGTCCTGCAGGCTACTTCTGCTGACTGCTGGTGGTTCAGCAGTTCGATTCTCACCGGCTCAAGGTTAACTCATCCTTCCATCCTGCAACTTACAACCATCAGAACATACAATGGAAATTCTGGGATCTATTATGGTCGTAAGTCAAGGAACACCTGTGGTACAATGTATCTTCTCTGCTTTAGAATATAGAGTTCTTTTTTTTTAAAGTTGCTGTAGCATCGACAGTGGTTGGAGTGCAGTACTGCAGGCTACTTCTGCTGGCTGCCTGCAATTTGGCAGTTCGAATCTCACCAGGTTCAAGGTTGACTCAGCCTTCCATCCTTCCGAGGTCGGTAAAATGAGGAACCAAATTGTTGGGGGCAATAGGCTGACTCTGTAAACCGCTTAGAGAGGGCTGTAAGGCCCTGTGAAGCGGTATATAAGTCTAAATGCTATTGCTATTGCCATCCTGTCTGAACCTGACTGGTCGCATAGGGTGGTCAATGGGAGGTAGGCAGAGGTGGTATTCAGCAGGTTCTGACCAGTTCTGGAGAACCGGTAAGCGTAAAATTTTGAGTATGGTGGATTTTGCAGTAACCTTCCCTTGGAATGGGACGGGAATGAAGATTTTGCAGTATCCTTCCCCTGCCACACCCACCAAGCCACACCATGCCACGCCCACCTGTTGTGGAAATTAAGGACTCCAGACCAGCTCTATGCAATGCAAGAAAGTTTATTGCGCAGGTTCAAACAAAATAAGTGAGGTCTGAACCCCGAACAGTTTACTCAAACAATCCTATATAGCCAAATTGACGTAAGCATATACGTATACACATATTTGCCAAATATGGTAAAAGGATACATGGAAAAGTACAGAAAAGACAAGAATAAAGATACGTTAGTAGGCAGTTTTATAAACTACAGACATCTGCAAGAAAAATAAGGAACTGTCCCCTGTCCTTGACTGATAAGCAGGATACACCCCTCATGGTCTGTCTGTGCCTAAAGATAAAAATATAAATGTCATGCATCAGCTATCCCACCCTGCAGCTCTCTGCACTTTCCTTCTTCCTTGACCAAACTTTGCACTTATAATGAACCAAAGTTTGAGGCCTAGTTTTCCTCCTTCCTTACACCAAGCCACGCCCACAGAGGCACCGTGGTTTGGTCCTTTTGCTGTTTCCAGGGCAGCCCCGGGATCTGGCCCCCGGGCCTTGATTTTGGTACCCCTGCCTTAGTGTTTGGACACATTTTGAAAGTAGCCCCGTGGATCTCTTTTTAAGTATGATTAATGATTTGGTAGCAAGCAGCTATCACATAAACTTCATACAACTTCAGATGTTCTAATATGGATCCCTCCCAGCCCCACCTGGGCCACCACAGGCGCCCCTGGCCATGAGCGATGTCGAGCTGGCCACACCCATCTTTGCCACGCCCACATAGGCCACGCCCACACAGGCTCCTCGAAGTCAATCATAAGCCTGTTGTAGCCCTCAATGAAATCCAGTTTGACACCCCTGTTATAATACATGTATCAGTTTTCCTGAATTAGAAGCTTCTTGAAATGTTTTGAAGTAAAACGTTGAAAATAATTCAGGTTGAATTATATTGTCAGGGAAGGAAAAGATATCTGCAGGATGGGTGGAGTAGGAGCTTGACGTAAATACTACCGTACTGAATGTTAACGCTCCTGTGTGAGGAAATTTCAATTTCTAATGTATTTTTTATAACTGTCACTCAATCTGTCATTGATGCTTGTTTCATACAAAATTTTTTTCCTTTCCAACCCTGGAGGCAAACATTGGATATTACTTCTTCAAAGGAACTTCTTCTTCTTCTTCTTCTTCTTCTTTTTTTGTACCTATATAGACAAGAACGTTAAGTTTGCCAACTTCAGATTAATTGCAGCCAGAAAGCCAGTGGCAAAAAATGGGGAAAAAAACATTTTAATTGTGAGAAGCTGCACCAATTATTATCTCTCAGAGAGGGTACCTGCGTAAGTCAATTTAATTGGCAGGAAGGGAGTAATAGAAAAATAGTGCTATCCTTGGGAAGAATAACAGACCCAAAATAAGGTCTTTTGAAAGGCATTATATAATTAGTCAAGTTCTTTTCTCTGCAACCAGTTCCACTTTGAGATAATAGAGCCCGTTTTACATCGTCGGGAATCCTGTGGGGTTTGTCTAAAAGAATTATTTCTACCTTTCTTTTCTCCTCCTTTGATTTTTTTTCTTTCTTTCCCATTTTGAGAATCCAGATTCGTCTTTGTAACAGTCTGGCAACAGCAGCTGCTTTTAAATGTTCTTGTGTTGTTGAGTGGTGAGCCACAAATAAACCGGATTGTCTGTTTTTACGTGTCTTTCCTAGTCAGTTTCACTCACCTAAATTTACAGGTGGTGCTCAACTTACAACAGTCCGTCCATTGACCTTTCAAAGTTACAACTGTCTTACCTTGTAGCTTGGAGTGGAAATGAGGTTTAGGTTTAGGTTTATTGGACTTATATGCTGCCGCCCTTCTCCCAAAGGACTCAGGGCGGCGTACAACATAAAAACACATATTACAAAAGTTAAAAGAGAGATTAAATAGAATATCCCAAAAACCCAATAGACATTTACAACGAGATTTAGAAATTAAATTAAAAATAACAATTAAAATTAATAATTTATAATAAATTATTTTATAAATAAAATAAATTAATAATTTATTTTATTTAGGCCAAGCCAACTTTTTAGGGCGCGCCGGAAGGACTGGAGGTCAGGAATTATGCGAAGCTCCTAGGGCAGCTCATTCCAAAGGGAAGGCGCTCCCACAGAGAAGGCTCTCCCCCTGGGGGTCGCCAGCCAACACTGCCTGGCCGACGGCACCCTTTCGACACAACGCCGAAAGCGTACGGAACGCTGTTACCTTCCAACCAAAAGTGGTCCCTATTTTTCTACTTGCATTTTTTACATGCTTTCAAGCTGCTAGGTTGGCAGAAGCTGGGACAAGTAACGGGAGCTCACTCCCTTACGCGGCGCTAGGGATTTGAACTGTCGAACTGCCGACCTTTTTGATCGACAAGCTCAGCGTCTTAGCCACTGAGCCACCGCATCCCTGGCAGATGGCCTTAACGGCTGGCTAGAAGGATGCAAAGGACCAGCTGTCTGCAAGGAGTATAAATCCTTCCATTCCTCGCCAATCCAGTCAGAGCTGAAGAAGCTTCTTGGAGGAGAAGCGAAACGTCTTCAAAGAAAAACCAGAAAGTCCAGTTGCCTCTTGAAAAAAAAGCACCTTTGGGACAGCTTAAGAGAAAGAAGGACTAGGGGAGACATGATAGCAGTCTTCCAATATCTCAGGGGTTGCCACAAAGAAGAGGGAGTCAAACTATTCTCCAAGGCACCTGAGGGTAGAACAAGAAGCAATGGGTGGAAACTAATCAAGGAGAGAAGCAACTTAGAACTGAGGAGAAACTTCCTGACAGTTAGAACAATTAATCAGTGGAACAGAAATTGCCTCCAGAAGTTGTGAATGCCCCAACACTGGAAGTCTTTAAGAAGATGTTGGATAGCCATCTGTCTGAAACGGTATAGGGTTTCCTGCCTAGGCAGGGGATTGGACTAGAAGACCTCCAAGTCCCTTCCAACTCTGCTATTGTATTGTATTAAAAGGATAGAAGGGTGAAGTTCTATCAGCAAAGGAGACATCAAACAGTGAATCTGGATAGCAGCATCTCATTCTCCTCCAGACTGCCGCTGCTCCCCTTGTAATTATCTGAATCACCGCAATGAGGATTCATTTGGTGTCCAATATCCTTTCGCGTGTCCTGCATACAAAAGACTTCTTGTAAAGCCTATTTTCCCCGTAAAAATCTTTTGAACCATCTCAGTTCAGGAGACGGTCAGGAGCCCTTGGCTAATGGGCTGCTGAAACCGTCAGTCAACTGTCAGTCTTCTCCTAGTAATAAATTCCATTCTCGGTGGTGGTAGGTGAGCCTTGGACATGTTGCGAGGCAGCTATGTTCAGATGTTAGCAGCAGTACGAGATAGAAGATTTCACTGGGATTTACAGTCACAAAGAAAAAGAAGATAAAAGAGGAGATCTCCCAAAAAACGAAACCACAAAATAGTAAGGAAAGGAGGAGAACAGGGAAAAAACCCTGGGGAAAGTTACTAGGATAATAAAAGTAAATACGCTGAAGAAAAGATACAATAATCCCCAAAATAGGAAAAAGGAAAAGAAGAAGTTAGGGCAGGGGTGTCCAAACTTGGGAACTTTAAGACTTGTGGACTTCAACTCCTAGAATTCCCCAGCCAGCCATGCTGGCTGGGGAATTCTGGGAGTTGAAGTCCACAAGTCTTAAAGTTCTCAAGTTTGGACACCCCTGAGTTAGGGGAAAGGGGGAGAAGAAGGAAGAGAATTAAAACTGGAATTTTTGAGAGCCTAAGAGAAAATGGTTAAAAGAGGAAGAAAGGGGAAAAGAGTTACATTAGTAGACTAAAGAGAATAGTAGTCAGATTGTTATTGTGATGTAACTAATTAAGAAATAAAGACAGGATAGTATATTGTTAATTGTAGAAAAAGTTTGAAAGAAATGCTCCCTAGGTTTAGATTGAATTAGAGAATGTTTGCTGTTTATAGCAAAATATACCAGTGGACAAAATAAGAAATGAAAATTTGGTGTCACTTTGAAGGGGCAAATTAAGAAAAAATAACTAGAAAGATGGAAAATAATGGAAGAGAATAATTTGGCTGAAAGTGAAAATGAAACTATGATGTAAAAAGGACTGTGTAAATGAGAGGATGCAAAAGAAAAGACTCAGGCAACTCTTTGTTCCTATAATATGTATAATTCGTATTAGAAAATAAAAAAACTGTGAATGGAAAAAAAAGAAGACGTTAGCAGTACTGGAGATACAATGGCACCACTTCATCATTGCTTTTTGATTTTTAAAAAACATTTTACAGGCAGTCCTCAACTTACAACCGTTCCTTTAGCGACCGTTTAAAGTTACAACGGTACTGAAAAGTGACAGGACCATTTTCACACAGGCCTATTGCAACATCCTCCTGGCCCCGTGATCAAAATTAAGACGTAGCGGAAAGGACTCACCTTTATGATGGTTGCAACAGTGTCCTGGGATCCTGCGATCCCCTTTTGCGACCTGTTTACCAGCAAAGTCAAGGGGCAAGCCGGTTTCACTTAACAACCGTGCTACTAACTTATCAATCGCAGTGATTCACTTAACAACGGTGGCAAGAAGGGTTGTAAAATGGGGCAAAACTCATGTCAGGCCTGCAGCCATCTTTTCTTTCGGATCTTTGGCCTGCCACAAATTATTCTATTCTATTATTCAATTATGCATTTTCTATTGTGGGAAAATGGGAGGGGGGATTGTATGGAGTTAGATGCTATGTAGCCATAACAAAATTCTTTCTAGAAAACCAAGGTCATCCTTTGTCTCTGCACTTCTGCACCTGACCGGAACTGGATGAGTGGGAGCTGCCAGCATGGCAGTGGGAGATTGGACCGTGTGATGGACTTGTGGGTGTGTGGGCAAGATCTTGAACTTTCAACTGGGTGGGGAAAACCGGGAAGCTTTCAGATTCGGGTTTTCCCAGATGTGCCGCCATGGCTCTTTTAATAAATTGCAACTTTGAGCAATACTTTGCCTTGGACTCTGATTTACTTTTGGAGGCTATTTGGAATGCTGACAACTCACTTACCAAATGTCCCACTTAGCAACAGAAATTTGGGGCTTAATTGTGGTTGTAAGTCCTGGACTACTTATAATTTGTTGTGAGTTTACAACCAATTACAAGTTTAAGGAATTCTGGATGGTTGTAGGCAGCTAGATTAGAAGGGATTTGCTATTTTTGTCCATTCTAACTGATTCCCAAAGACCTGGGATAGCCAGGTGTTTCATATGAAATATGCAGGATGTCAGCTGCTCTAAATAAAGCTGCTTTTTGCAAATTATTGTTGTTATGTGGGACGAAAGCAGGAGATCCAACTGGCATTCCTTCATGTCTGTCGTATGCAGAGCGTGTGTGAAAACATATCTTCTAAGTGTGGCGGGAGTGATTTCTGTTCACTACCCTTCGGGCGCAGTGGTGGGTTTCTACCGGTTTCGGATCGGTTTGGCTAAACCGGTAGTGATTTGGCAGCCAGGAAACGGCAGCGGCCCAGGCTTGCCACATCCCTGAACTGGTTCTCCTAGCGGCGTCAAAGGCACCACCATCTTGTTTTTGGCTAATGCGAATGCACAGAGCAAACCGGCAGTAGCGACTTGCCAGAATCCACCTCTGCTCGGGCAGCCCTCGTGACAGTGGTGGGTTCCTGCCGGATCGCACCGGATTGCGTGCTCCCTTTCGGCGCTAAACCCGGAAGTACGGTCTTGCCCCGCCCCTGGCGACGGGACGACGCTTGCCTGCGCTCCACCAGCTCGGCTGGGAACGGAGACGTTTCCTCAGCGGAGCGGAGCGCCTGAAAGGGACGCAGGCACAGCCTGCCAGGCTGCCACCGCTCCACTGAAGACATTGCTGAGCAGAGAAACGTCTCCGTTCCCAGCCGAGCTGGTGGAGCGCAGGCTAGCGTCGTCGCGTCGCCAGGGGCGGGGCAAGACCGTACTTCCGAGTTTAGCGCCGAAAGGGAGCGTGCGATCCGGTGCGATCCGGCAGGAACCCACCACTGCCTCGTGAGCTCCGTTTTCGGTTGTGACTGCCTCCCGCAACCCTCCGCTAGCGAAAACGGAGCTCGGGAGAACCGCATGCGGCCCCGCCAGGCTCCGTTTTTCGCTGGCAGAGGCACTGCGGGCCAGTCCCTTCACTGTTTCCACAGCAGCCCCTCAGGCCTGATCTGGCCCCTGGGCCTTAAGTTTGACACCGCTGCTTTAGACCCGTGTTTCTTAACCTCGGCTGTGTGAAGAGGTGCGGACTTCAGTTCCCCAGCTGGCAACTGGGGAATTCTGGGAGTTGAAGTCCGCACGTCTTCACACAGCCGAAGTTGAGAAACACTGCTATCGAGTAATTGCTCTTCTACACTATTTATAAAGAAATCCCCCCCACCCTCATTCAAACTGAAAATGTGGTTTCTTACAAAAGTGAAATCATTCTTCCATGTCCTTCATCGTGTGCGATACAGAACAGATCTTGGTCTTCTGTAGGACCAGTAGTGGGTTTCAATGTTTTTTAGAACCTCTTCTGTAAGTTTGGCCTGCTTTGTGGGAGTGGCTTGCTGGCCATGTGACCGGGTGGGAGTGGCTTACCAGCCATGTGACTGGGTGGGTGTGGCCAACTTGTAAAATGTGGTGAAACTCACTTAACAACGCTCTTGCTTAGCAACCAAAATGTTGGCTCAGAAACTCTGGCATTTGAAGCACGCAAGTCTTAAAGCTGTCAAGTTACAAGACCCTTGCACTCCTAACCCTTTAGGGAAAAAACCCCAGGGGTGTTCAAACTTGACAGCTTTAAGACTTGTGGACTTCAACTCCCAGAATTCCTCCTCCAGTCATGTTGGCTCAGGAACTCTGGCACTGAAGTGTGCAAGTCTTAAAGCTGTCAAGTTACAAGACCCTTGCACCCCTAACCCTTTAGAAAAAAAAAACCCCAGGGGTGTTCAAACTTGACAGCTTTAAGACTTGTGGACTTCAACTCCCAGAATTCCTCCTCTCGCTCTTCATCTTGATGATGTGCAGACGGAGGGGGGGAGGGAGCTGGAACCGGTTGTAAACAGCACTGTAGATTTGTGGAACCTCTTCTATAGGAGAGGTTAGAACTGGTGTGTAGGACGTTCCTTTAACGCCTTTGAAAAAGTTGTCAGTAGAAGCAATTGCTAAAGGAAGAGGCCGAAACTGGACAACCACATCTGTCGGGAGGCTTTAAATTGGCTTCCTTTATGGAACGGGGGATTTGGAGGAGAGATCTAAGTCGGCTCTTGCAGTGTTGAGTCTGCGATGCTAAAATCCAGGCCTCTGTCAGGCAACTGTCATGTTTTGAAAGGTGATTGCAATCAATGTAAATGCCTCGGGCAAAGGGAAAATTTTGCTATTACTCTTTCGGCGAACTATTTCCTACGCTTGTTAGAGAAGGATGCAGGGAAGGATTTGATCCACAGAAGCACGGCCTGGATGTGGGAAGTGAAAGAATTGCATTCAGGAATGAAATTGCATGGCATAGCATGGCAAAGAATAGAATAGAATAGAATAGAATTTGGGGTAGAATTTGGAATAGAATTTGGAATAGAATTTGGGGTAGAATTTGGAATAGCATATAACAGAATAATATAGAATAGAAGAAGGGAATGCAATGGAACAATAGAATAGAATAGAATAGAATTTGGAATAGAATTTGGAATAGAATTTGGAATAGAATTTGGAATAGAATTTGGATATAAACAGAATAATATAGAATAGAAGAATGGAATGCAATGAAACAATAGAATAGAATAGAATTTGGAATAGAATTTGGAATAACATATAACAGAATAATATAGAGTAGAAGAATGGAATGGAATGGAACAATAGAATAATAGAATAGAATAGAATAGAATAGAATAGAATAGAAGGAGGCTGTGAGTTCAAGTCCTGCCTTAGTCATGAAAGCTAATTGAGTGACCTTGGGCCAGTCACTCTTTTTCAGCCCAATCTTCCTCAGGGAGTGGTTTTTGTGAGGGAAATAGGAGCAGGAAGGTGGGTTGGATTTGTCCTCCACCTTGAATTATTTCTGAAAATAATACAGCTAGTCCTGTATTGAGCCCCAAATGTATGTTGCTAAGTGAGAGATTTGTTAACTGAGTTAACAACTTTTCTTGCTGTATTTATTAAGTCAGGGGTGTCCAAACTTGGGAACTTTAAGACATGTGTACTTCAACTCCCAGAATTCCCCAGCCAGCATGGCTGGCTGGGGAATTCTGGGAGTTGAAGTCCACAAGTCTTAAAGTTCCCAAGTTTGGACACCCCTGTATTAAGTGAATTGCTGCAGTTGTTAATTTATTTAACATGGTTGTTAAGTGAATCTGCTTCCCCGTTGGCTTTGCTTGTCAGAAGGTCGCAAAAGGGGCCCCCATGACCCCAGCAATCGTCATAAATGTGAGTCCATTTTCAAGCCTCCGAATGCGAATCACACGATTATGGGAATGCTGCACGGGTCATAAGTTTAAAAAGTGTCGTACGTCACTTTTTTCATTGAAAAAAGAGTCACTAAGCGAACTGTTGTATGTTGAGGATTACCTGTAAGATGGGATATGAAAGAAGAGAGAGAAAGAGGGAGAGGGAGAGAGAAGGAAGGAAGGAGAGAGAAAAGAAAGAAGGAAGGAAGGAAAGAGAGAGAGAGAAGGATAGAAGGAAGGAAGGAGAGGGAAAGGAAAGAAAAGAATGAAAGAAGGGAAGGAAAGAAGAAGGAAGGAAAGAAAGAAAGAAAGAAAGAAAGAAAGAAAGAAAGAAAGAAAGAAAGAAAGAAAGAAAGAAAGAAAGAAAGAAAAGGTCACACTTATACCTTGATGATTCTGTTTTGACCATCCAGAAAGCTGACTTGTTATGAACTTTACCCAACTTTCTGTCCTCTATCAACAGGTTGCCACCCGCTTTGTGAGTTGTGCGTAGCAGATCTCCACACCGACAGAGGAAGCACCTGTCTCAGGTGCCACGACGTCCAACACCTGCTTCTGAAGGACCACTGCGTGCCAGACTGCCCCGCGGGATTTTACCAACGCGGAGGAGCGTGTCAGAGTGAGTAATGCCTGAGAAAACGGGGGCGCTTGCAGATGTCAACAGATTGGACGTGCCAATTAATTTCTCATCAGATAAATAATTTTTCCCTCCAACCTGTAGCATCTGCTCAGCCTTAATGATCAGATTTTTCATAGGGACATTAAAAAATATTGCCGGCGTCGGTCAAATCAAAAGCCTGTCTAAGTCTGTGGAATTTCAAGAGACTTTCAAAAGCTGGAGAGAAAGACATCCTCATGTTCTCAAGTGACCGATATCCACAACCATCCACCCTCTGGATAGCACATATATAATCGTCACAGTGAATAGATGTTTATGTAAATGGTAATTTTAAGGCGGTCTTGGGTGATTTTCTTCTATCGTTTCTGCGTCTTAATTGCCCCGATTCCTCCTCCATCCCCTGATGTTCTCCCAATGTATTTGATAGCGACTGCCCGTAATTGATATTAATAACAATGGATATTGCTGGCTGGGAAGGAGGAGGGGATTAGAGTCCATCAACATCTGGACGGGGCCAGGTATTCAAGCATATCAATTGGTTAGTCATTTAGGATGACCCCTGGTATGCCTAAATATGGGAGGAAGGTCACTACTCCCTCTTTCTGTCCTTCGGCTTATCACAGAAGACCATGCAGGCAGAAAACCATATTTTTATTTTTAATGTTGCCTTTTTATATTTGTGTTGTATTTGTACTGATAAATAAATAAGGGGAGAAATAGACCTTTTCAAAAAATTAAGAATAATATTTTTCTATATTACACAAAGGTGAGCAAATTCTCTTGAGAAATGAGGAAATTATCAACTGTACAATGAAGAGATTGGAACAGCTTTACCCAACTTGCCACTCCTACAATAATTCAAGGACAAACATATATTGGGTATACGGTCTTCATTATATTCCAGGACTATAAGAGAGTCTAGTGGTAAAGGCACCATCCTGGAAACCAGGAGTTCTAGTCCTGCCTTAGGCATGACAGCCAGGTGACTTTGGGCCAATCACCAGGAAGCAGTGACTCTAGTCCCACCTTAGGCATGAAAGCCAGCGGGGTGACTGAGCCAGTCACCAGGTTGCAATGAGTTCTAGTCCTGCCTTAAGCATGAAAGCCAGCTGGGTGACTGAGCCAATCACCAGGTTGCAACGAGTTCTAGTCCCGCCTTAGGCATGAAAGCCAGGTGACTTTGGGCCAATCACTAGGAAGCAGTTAGTTCTAGTCCCGCCTTTGGCATGACAGCCAGGTGACTTTGGGCCAATCACCACCAGCAGGCAGTGAGTTCTAGTCCCACCTCAGGCATGAAAACCAGGTGACTTTGGGCCAATCACCAGGAAGCAGGGACTCTAGTCCCATCTTAGGCATGAAAGCCAGCTGGGTGACTGAGCCAATCACCAGGTTGCAATGAGTTCTAGTCCTGCCTTAAGCATGAAAGGCAGCTGGGCATGTTTGGGACAGTCACTTTCTCTCAGTCCAATTCACCTCACAGGGTTGCTGTTGTGGGGAAAAGAGGAGGGGGAAGGTGCGTCGGATATTTTTGTTGCCTCTTTGCAACCCTCACATCTTACAACCATAATTGTGGAGTTGCATTACGGTCATAACTCGAGAACCACCTGTATAACAGGAGGAAGGATTACAAGGTAGGCTCACCGCCTTGAGTTATTTCTAAAAACAAGAAAGGCAGGGTAAAAATAAGTGAATAAATAAACATGCTTTGATTCAGGCAGGATCCAAGCAAACACCTGGGGGAATTGGCAGCATTTTAAAGGAAGATAATTGAGAATCTGAATGCTGCGTTATCTTTTTCTCTGTCTTCCTGTTCTCACTGCCAGCAGAGATGATAGAGTGAATTGAGACATTGGAAATCACCGATTGGGCAAAAACTACATGCATAATGTTTTGGGTAAAACTGTAATTAATAATTATCCAATTAACCCAAGGTAATGTTAAAGAGAATAGAAGCAGAGCCAGACAGAGTGGCTGTTTGTTCTGTAATAATAATAACTAGCTGGGTACCCGTGCTTTGCGACAAAACTATGTGATCGGGCAATGCAGGAGAAATCCGGTTCACTCCGGTGGCTCACTGGTGGTCGGTGATTGAAACACATAAGGGACTATAGCTCCCGCCGCCTTGAGCCCGGAAGCAGTTCCATAGGTGGAAGGCGTAGACATTTAGTACTGTAAGCCCCAGACTACCACTCCTAAGTGAAGAAGTGGAACGTCTGGCAGTTTGAACTGAGGTAACAGAATGTGAGGCAACTGGCAGTTGGAACAGAGTTCTTTTCAGGTGGGGAGGGAGAGTAGAACTCCTTAGCATCAGAACTTGTTAATTACTCTATGAGAATTACTAATGGTCTGATGGTCATTAAAAAAAAACCCTTTCTTAGTGAGTACCTAGAAGTCAAGAGGAACATACGTGCCAAATTTCAAGTTTGTAGGCTTTACGGTTCTGGAGATTTCGTGATGAGTGAGTGGTATTTGGCTTTTATATACATAGATTATTATTGTTGATATGTATCTTCTTGCCTGTCTTCTAAGCGAGCAAGATAATGGCACACAGGGATGTACAGATAGTTCTTGAGCTACGACCACAATAGAGTCCAAAATTTCTATTACTGAGACAGTTGTTGGTTAATTCATTCATTCAGAAAATGTATGCAGCCGCCTACTTGTTCACAGCGACTCTCGGCAGTTGACAAACAATAAAAAACACAATATTGCCCCATTTTACGAATTCTTTTGTTGTTAAGTTAGCCACATGGTTGTTAAGTGAATCACGCCTTCCCCATTCACCTTGCTGGTCAGAAGGTCGCAAAAGGGGATCATATGACCCCGGGCGTTGCAACCGTCATAAATATGAACTAATTGCCAAGCGTCTGAATTTGGATCACATGATCATGGGGAAGCTGCAACGGTTGTAAGTGTGAAAAATGGTCATAAGTCACTTTTTTTCAGTGGCGTCGTAACTTCGAACGGTCACTAAACAAACTGTTGCAAGTCGAGGACTACCTGTACTCATATTATTTTTCCAAGAATTCTGTGAGGATAATTTAGAGAAGAAGATCTCGTGATTCCATGGCTGAGTGAAGATTTCAACATTCATTTCCGAGTCCAACACATTTCTTGTTACCTATGCATGGAGTTTGAGAGTCTGCATTTTAAATGCCTTTGTCTCCTTCTTCTCTTCCAGAGTGTCACCCTTCCTGTAAAACCTGCACAGGAGAAGGCCCATTTTCCTGCACTTCCTGTGATCCCAACCTCGTCCTTTCTCACACTGGCTCGTGCCTCTCGGCCTGTTCCCTGGGATTCTACCAGGATGAGAACCTTCGCTGCAAACGTATGTGGTGCCTCAGTTTCTCATTTTTATTTGGGACTAGCCGATAACCTGGTGTTGCCCGGGTATTTATTTATAGGGGGGAAATGTCCGGACCAAACATAATTTTTAATATTGGATTTTCCCCTTTCCCAGAGAGAGACCCCTTGTGGAATACTGTGAAGCCGTTACCATGGCAACACTGCACTGTACAGTAGCCATTTTACGGCAGTACAGTAGAAGCCATTTGAAGGTACAACAGGCTGTATCTTAATAGAACACACACTCTGAGTGGTGCTAGGGGTGTCTTACCCCCACAGTATTTGTTTCCAGAGAGTAAGTTATCCGTGTATCAGATTTGGTTGAAATTGCTCGAGGCGTTCGTTATGCTGGAACACACACACACACACAGATAGATAATGTTTTAGATGTATAGTGGTTTGTGTGTCTAGGACAGGGGTGTCAAAGTCAAGGCCCGTGGGACGGATCCAGCCCGTGGGGTGCTTAGATCTGACCCGTGGGGCTGCCCTGGAAAAAGCAAAGACCCGGTCTGCGGTGTCTCTGCTAGCGAAAACGTGTGCGCCCTCGCCACCCCAAGCTCTGTTTTTGGTGGCAGAGGGGTGCAGGAGGCCATCACAGCCGAAAACAAAACAAACTACAAGCGGAACAAAAGGAGAACTGTTTCTTCCCCTTTTGCATTTCAACATGGAATAAAGGGCAGGAAAGGGGAAAGGCAAAGAGGAAAGTCAAAGAACAGGAGCAAAGATGGGAGGAGGGCAAGGAAGGAAAAATAAGGAAAGAGGGGAAGAAAGGAGAATGAAGAGGGAAGGAAAAAGAAGAAAAGGAAGGAGAGAGGGAGGGAGGGAAGGAAGGAAGATTGTAATGAGAGTAAAGGAGGGTCTGAGGGAAGTCCTGTCTTAGCACTTGAGTACCACAGGTGCCTTCGACATGAGTGATGTCGAGCTGGTCATGCCCCCCTGGCCATGCACCCCAGCTCCCCGAGGTCAAACTCAACCCTGATGCGCCCCTCAATGAAATCGAGTTTGACACCCCTCCTGGTCTAGGGCAACTTGCTGTGGCCAACGGGCCATGCCCAACTTACCATGGCCAAATCGCTATGAATGGTTACTAAATAAATGATTGCAAGTTGAGCACTATCTGTAAATTGTAGGGTCATTTGTTGCGTGGCTGTGTGACATTTGTGCATCCCAATTCGCGCACCCTACTCAAGACATGGCTTGCTAGATACACCACAATGATTGGTATTGTGCCAGCACACTAAGCCAGTGTTTCTCCACCTTGCCAACTTTAAGACGTGGGGACTTCAACTCCCAGAATTCCCCAGCCAGCACATTCTGGGAGTTGAAGTCCACACATCTTAAAGCTGCCAAGGTTGAGAAATACGGCGCTCAGCTATACATTTCTGCTTCAGAAGCTACAATGGCTGAATTCACACAATACACTAATTCAAACTGAGCAAATTGCATTATAGACTTCTCTAGGACATTCCCATGTTCGGGACATGTTAAATTATCATTACCTTGACTCCCACAGAACAGAAAGGAGAAACATCCAACTAAAATTAAGATGGTGGCATTAATTCAGGATCTTTAGAGTAGCACATTGTAGAATAGGCTGAGAAAGTTACGATTAAAAGAGACTGCCGAAAACAGGCTTGCAATAAATCCCAAACATTTCTATCAAGCGTTTCTAGTAACACTGCGGCCCAGACCAATCTTAAGTAGCTGACACTGTATGCTTTATATTGCTTCTACGCCGCCGTTTTGAATAATATGTCACTGGTATATTTGAAGTTGGTAAATGGTAATACAGCTCACAATTAGCCGTTCCTTCGCTCTGTTAATCCACAGATCTTCTTAATGTTACAGTTGTTAATTAATTAAGCCTTGTGACACTCTCTGGAATTGATAAAGCGAATGAGATGCTATAGCATAGAAAATTAGATACCAGCCATACGATAGGATGGATTAGATTGAGAGAAGTGGGCAGGCAGCGTGGAATTGTGTCTTCTTAAACTTAAAGGAAGAAAGTTAGGGGAGAAGGAAGGTTTAGTTTTTGACTGTGATTACGTGGAAGTTGTACTAACTCGAAGAGTTCATACAGGATGTTCATTCTTGTTTGCTCTATCATCTCCTTTTAATGACCCCATAATCCCTTATGGGGTTGAGTCTGTGCAACTGACTGGAACTGAGTGTGTACTGGCCGGATGCCCTTCCTGTTGCCAGTGAGGAGTTTTTTCCCCAGCAGATATATTCTCATTGTGCCCAGAGAGAGAAATATCAGCCTCTGCCTAGGATCGAACTCACAGCATCCTGATTGTGAGGCAACAGCTCCATCTCTAGGCCACCGAACCACTCTATTCTTGTTTGATCTATCCTGTTAATTAATCTGTTAAAGTCCCGTTTCTCAAACTTGCAAGTCTAAGATATGTGGATGTCAACTCCCAGAATTCCCCAGCCAGCTGCGGCTCTAGATTTCTAGGCGTCAGGTGTCAGGGAAATCAGAAGATCCAGACAGTTCAAATGGGTATGAAGATTCATTGCAAGCTTAAGCTCTCTACAAAAATCTGAGCTACTAACAGCCAAAGCAAATTGGCAGTCGATAAGAGTCGAAATGATTTGAGGTGGGTTAGACTTAGATCTTTTGTGGGCATGAAAGGACTCAAAACTGATGGTGCATTTGACCCCTCCCTCAGGCTCAGCCTGGTCAACTCCTACACTCGGATCTACATTGCTTTTAATCAATTCTTGTGCTTATGTTCAAATGTGGCTCTTGGTCAGACTTCCCTTGTAGATGCAAATCTAGCAGGTCAGGAGAAATCTGGAGCAGTGGTTCACCTCATTCCTCAGTAGTCTGTTCCAGTCCCGCGTTGAGTCTGTTCCAATCCAGGTGTTAAGGAGGAGAGAAGTCACACCCACGGCCCCTCACTTGTGTGGTGCCTGAGAGTTTGATGCATCAAACCCACCTCAAATCATTTCGACTCTTATCGACTGCCAATTTGCTTTGGCTGTTAGTAGCTCAGATTTTTGTAGAGAGCTTAAGCTTGCAATAATTTCACATTGACGTAAAACTGTTGGGTGATGTCATTCGTTGGAGTTGGTATCATCACTATGGATGTCTTCCCTGTTAGGATGTCTCTTAGATAGGTTGGGTTATACTAGGACAAGGGTGTCAAACTCAAAACTCGGGGGACAGATCCGGCACGCAAGGTGCTTAGATCTGGCCTGTGGGGCTGCCCTGGAAACAGCGAAGGACCGGCCCGCAGTGCCTCTGCCAGTGAAAAAGGAGATCAGGAGGGCTGTGTGCGGACCACCCCCCCCCCCCCACAGCTCCGTTTTCAGTGGCAGGGGGTTGCAGGAGACCCTGGCAACTGAAAACGGAGCTCGGGTGCCTGTTTTCGCTGGCAGAGCACTCATGCCTTCACAGCAGAGGTGGGTTCCTACCGGTTTGGCCCGGTTCGGTGAAGTAGGTAGTAACTCGGCCTGCCATGCCCCCAAACCAGTTCTCTGCAGGCGGCGGCGGAGGCACCGCCATCTTGTTTTTTGCTTCCGCACATGCGCTGAAGCAAATTTTTTTGTACTGCGCATGTGCGCAGCAAGCGTCCGTGTGCAACTGGCACCCTGAGCAAACTGGCAATAGCAGCAGTCAGAACCCACCCCCGTTCCACCTGCGCCCCTGACACGAGTGAAAGTCGAGTTGACCACGCCCACCCTGGCCACCCAAGGTCAAACACACACCCTAATGCGTTTCTCAATGAAATCGAGTTTGACACCCCTGTATTAGGGTTTCCCACCTTTTAGGACTTGTGGACCTCAACTCCCAGAATTCCTCCGCATGGTTGGCTGAGGAATGCTGGGAGTTGAAGTCCACATGTCTTAAAGTTGCCAGCACTTCCTTTTTCATGTACCCCCTAAAAAGATCTGTATTATTACACAGGAAGTTAATCAAATTCACTGCTGAATGAATGAAATTAAAAGCTAGGTTAACTTTTGGTTCAGGACTGTCCTCCGCAATGATGAAGTGAAAAAAAAAACCTTGTCTTTATAGAAATAAGAGCATGCCTACTTCTTATAATGCCTTGACTTATCCAAAGTGTTTTATATATGTAACTCAGTAATTTAGTTTAAAAAGAAAAATCTCTGTAATGCAAGTTGTCCCTCCATAGAAAGACTTCTGAAGTGTTCTTTCAAACGGAGATTTGGAACTTGTAAGTCTTACAGCTTTGTTTCTTCATGTGAAATCTGATCTGTCTTGATGTTTTATCTTTCTCTCCAGCTTGCAGTGACTCGTGTTTGAGTTGTGATTCGAGATCCCACTGTACATCTTGCAAAGACCCATCCAAAGTCTTACTGTTTGGAGAGTGCCAGTATGATAAATGTCCATCGCAATATTTCCTTGACTTGTCTACCAGGACGTGCAAAGGTGAAGGGAATTCCAAAAATGTTCATGTTGAGTCTTAGTAACAACTAGCTGATAAAGATGAATGCATTTAGCTTTGTAAATCCCTCAATGACCTCTTCCCCTCCCCTCCCCTCTTCTCAAAATTGGTTTATTTATTTATTTATTTATTTATTTCTTGGATTTTTAGACCGCCCCTCTCCCAAAAAGGGACTCGGGGCGGTGTACAGTCAATAATAAAATCATTCATAATAATCAAATACATTTAAACTACATTTAAGATACATTTGGAGGGGGAAATAGGCTGTACTAAGAAATAAATAATTCTAATCTTAAAACATCACAATTAAAACCCCAAACCCTAAAATAAAATAAATCCCTGGGAGGTAAAACTAAGAAAGTGCCAGGCCAGCTGATTGAAACAGGTGAGTCTTTAACTTTTGCCGGAAGGAACGGAGGTCGGTGGTAGTTCGAATGTCTGGGGGGAGGTCATTCCAGAGGGTTGGGCCCATCACAGAGAAGGATCTACTCCTAGGTGTCGCCCGCTGGCATTGACTAGCAGACGGCACCAGGAGGAGCCCCTCTCTGTGTGAGCGGATAGGTCGCAGGGACGTGTGTGGTAGGATGCGATCCTGCAGGTAACTAGGTCCACTGCCATGGAGCGCTTTAAAGATGGTGATCAATACCTTGAAACGCACCCGAAAGGCCACAGGTAGCCAGTGCAGCTCGCGCAGGAGAGGTGTTACGTGGGAGTAACGTGTACTTCCCATAATAACCCGCGCGGCTGTGTTCTGAACTAGCTGCAGTCTCCGGATGCGTCCCAAGGGAAGCCCCATGTAGGTTCATTTATTTATTAGATTTTTATCCCACTTTTATTATTTTTATAAGTAAGACTGTAAACATACATTATACTCCTTCCTCCTACCTCTTTTCCCCCATAACAACAACCCTGTGAAGTGAGTTGGATTGGCAGAATTAGAATTCACAGTCTTTTGGTGATTGACCCAGAATCAACCAATCGGCTTTCATGCCTAAGTGGGACTAAATCTCATTGTCTCCTGTCATTGGCCCAAATGTACCCAGCCGACTTTCATAGCTGAGACAGGACTAGAACTCACTGTCTCCTGGTCATTGACCCAAAGTCACCCAACTGGATTTCATGCTAAGGCAGAACTGGAACTCACAGTCTCCTGCTTTCTAGGGCAGCACCTTAACCACCACACCAAACTGGGTTAACCGGTTGTATAGATTAAAACTCAGCTGGTTTCATATATTTGCTGGAAATGTGGCAGGTGTCAGGGTTCCAAATAGCATCCCAAAGTAAATCAGAGTCCAAGGCAAAGTATTGCTCAAAGTTCCAATTTTTTAAGAGAGCCATGTTGGCACATCTGGGAAAACCTGAATCTGAAAGCTTCCCGGTTTTCTCCATCCAATTGAAAGTTCAAGATCTTTCCCCCACACCCACAAGTCCATCACAGGGTGCAATCTTCCACTGTCATGCTGGCAGTTCCACCCATCCAATTCCGGTCAGGTGCAGAGGTGCAAAGACAAAGGATGACCTTGGCTTTCTAGAAAGAATTTTGTTATGGCTACATAGCATCTAACTCCATACAATCCCATTTTCCCACAATAGAAAATGCATAGCAGAATAATAGAAAGTGTGGCAGGCCACAGACCCAAAAGAAAAGATAGCTGCAGGCCTGGCAGGAAGTGTCCTTCAGTAGAGGTAGATCTTCAGACCCACCAAGTGAGCCAGCAAGGTCCTGGTGTCATGTTCCAAAAAAAAAAAAAAAAAAAAAATCCACTATCAGAAGAAGATTGGGGTCTTGCTCTTTTCTGACCCGAACAAAATTGCATTATAAATACATTATCTAAGGGAAATTATTTCCATCTTCTTTAGTGACTTATCTCATAATTAGCTACCTTGAGACCGACTGATCTTATTCCTTTTTAAAGATTGCGACACGATGAAAATAAGGAGCAGAACCTCTGATTAATGAGGGCCTCTTTATTAATGAATTTGCTAGCTCAGGAAACGAACACGTTGGGGCAAAATGGAATCTAGAATTCATGGGAGTGGGATGAAGATGGAAAGCAGGGCCAAGAAGGGGTTGAAAATCAGTCTAGGGCCTAATCCCAATGACCCCTTATTTTTTGCTTTCATCTAATTCTAAATCCAACAACCTTCTTCTCCAGAACTGAAGAAACTTCTTGGATGAGAAGTGAAATGTTTTCGGGGAGGGGGGTGAGAACCTCAAGAAGTTGCCTTTTGAAAAGCACCTTGGGGACAACCAGGAATTGGATGATTGAGAATTCACGTAGGCAACTTTCTTCTAATGTCCAATAAATCCCCATCCTTTGCATCTCGAGAAAATGCATTGGATTGTTGTTATCCTGAGGTAATATTTAACCAGATGTTAAAATAATAGTGTTGGATTGAAATTCCATATGGTTATCGCAGGGACTGAGATAAGCTATCCTAGGTGAAATGCTGAGAATTTGGCCGAAAGATCCAAAGAATGTCTCTGCACTTCTGCTTATCACAGCTACTTATCAGAGAGATAATTTTTAATAATTTAGATCTCCAAAAAGCTCTAAAAACCATCATCATCTTCTCCTCCTCCTGCTCTCCTCTTCCTCCTGCTCTCCTCCTCCTCCTCCTTTCTTCCTCCTCCTCCTTCTCCTTCTCCTCCTTCTGTTCTCCTCCTCCTCCTCTCCTCCTCCTCCTCTCCTCTTCCTCCTCTTCTCCATTCCTATCTTCTCCCCCATTTTCTCTCGGCCAATCTGCTCTCTCCAATACAACAGAAGAGCCATTTCTGTGGGTGACCTCTTTCGTGACGGGAAGCCGTTTTCCATTTCTCTGTTTCTTTATTTGATACAGATTTTCTGCCTCAGAAAGTTGCAAGGAACAAGGTAGAAAGGAGTGGACAAGCGAAGTCAGTGGGGGAGACCAGATTTGTTTAATGACAAAATGATTAATTTAACTGCAATGATTTGCTTAACAAACCTGGCAAAAAAAAAACATAAAACCAGGCGTGACTCACGTAATAACTGCCTCACTTAGCAACTAGCCTTAGTTTGGACGTAAGCCTATCTATATTTTAGGGTTATGTCAAGAGTTGGAGAAGGTTCCTGTTAATTTCATTCAAAACAGTGTTGGTGGAAACTCTGGAGCAGTGTTTCTCATCCTTGACAAATTTAAGAGCTGTGAACTTCAACTCCCAGAATTCCACAACTTTTAAAAGAGTCTCATGCTGGCCAGGGAATTCTGGGAATTGAAATTGTGGGAATTGAAATCCAGACCTCTTAAAAGAGTCTCATGCTGGTTGGGGAATTCTGGGAGAATGTGGATAATTGTGGGAATGATCGACTCTAAAGGTCTCATGCTGGCCAGGGAATTCTGGGAATTGAAATTGTGGGAATTGAAATCCAGACCTCTTAAAAGAGTCTCATGCTGGTTGGGGAATTCTGGGAATTGAAATTGTGGGAATTGAAATTGTGGGAATTGAAATCCAGACCTCTTAAAAGAGTCTCATGCTGGCCGGGGAATTCTGGGAATTGAAATTGTGGGAATTGAAATCCAGACCTCTTAAAAGAGTCTCATGCTGGCCAGGGAATTCTGGGAATTGAAATTGTGGGAATTGAAATCCAGACCTCTTAAAAGAGTCTCATGCTGGTTGGGGAATTCTGGGAATTGAAATTGTGGGAATTGAAATCCAGACCTCTTAAAAGAGTCTCATGCTGGTTGGGGAATTCTGGGAATTGAAATCCAGGCCTCTTAAAAGAGTCTCATGCTGGTTGGGGAATTCTGGGAATTGAAATTGTGGGAATTGAAATCCAGACCTCTTAAAAGAGTCTCATGTTGGTTGGGGAATTCTGGGAATTGAAATCCAGACCTCTTAAAAGAGTCTCATGCTGGCCGGGGAATTCTGGGAATTGAAATGGTGGGAATTGAAATCCAGACCTCTTAAAAGAGTCTCATGCTGGCCGGGGAATTCTGGGAATTGAAATCCAGACCTCTTAAAAGAGTCTCATGCTGGCCGGGGAATTCTGGGAATTGAAATTGTGGGAATTGAAATCCAGACCTCTTAAAAGAGTCTCATGCTGGTTGGGGAATTCTGGGAATTGAAATCCAGACCTCTTAAAAGAGTCTCATGCTGGCCGGGGAATTCTGGGAATTGAAATGGTGGGAATTGAAATCCAGACCTCTTAAAAGAGTCTCATGCTGGCCGGGGAATTCTGGGTATTGAAAATCCAGACCTCTTAAAAGAGTCTCATGCTGGCTGGGGAATTCTGGGAGTTAAAGTTCACACCTCTTAAAATTATCAAGGTTGAGAAACATTGCTCTGGATGCTACAGAAAGTGGAGTTGTAGACCACACACAGCTATGGAGGTGGATTCCGTTGGAACAGAAACGTATCTGACTTTCCTAAAAAAAAATCCTTAGCCACCTGCCCACTTCTATTTGCTTATCTCTTGTCTCATCATTTCGGCTTCATGAAGACTCACCATCAGTGTCACACAAACTTCAAAGATCCCAAATCCATTGATTAGTGAGACATGAATGTCAAGTTGGCCTGGTCACAGTTTGATTCCTTTCCGTATGGTTCTTTTACTCTTCCCTTCAAACAATTCCTTTTTTTGTCTCCCTGATGTGGAAATGTGCAGAGATGAGGATGAACCTACAATCTACTTCGCCGCATTCCATTTCTGGAAACGGTGTTTGAACTGCTGAGCCAATGTCACCTTCCGTTGTCAATCTGGCTGGCTTTAATTAGCTGCGTTTGTGGGGAAATCCCACTGGCCCCAGTCATTGAGAGAGAAAAGACTGACGGCCTTCCCTGGGCGGCCTGCCGGGGCTGATCAGCGCTCTAGCCACTAGGGAGGATGGCTGTCGCACCTCGTGCATCTGGACGGCTGGGGAAAAAACAGAGCAGCCGCGACAATGTTAACATAATTGGGAAAAACGCGAAACTCCAAGGGAAGAATTTGCGTTATTTTAAGACCATCTCCTTTGGCGTTCCTTCCCCGAGTCTTACATCTGTTCTGCTGTTTTTCCTTTGCCCTTCAGTGCGTCTGCAGACGTGTAGTGGCGTGATGGATGAAATCGGGGAGGTATAAAGGGAGAAAGAATGCGGTGGCTCTGGGAGGAACGCTCTCTTTTATTGTCTTGTTCCAGAGTGCGACTGGAGCTGCAATGTTTGCCACGGCCCCAACCGTACGGATTGCCTGCAGTGCATGGAGGGGTATTTTCTCCAGCAAGGAGCCTGCATTGAGCATTGTCTGCCGGGATTTTACAGGGAATCCGAAACATGTCAAAGTGAGTCTTGGCACAGGGCAGTGGTGGGTTAAGGATCCCGTTGCAACCGGTACGTTGCAACGGGGCCGGGAGTCTCCAGCTGCTTGGCGGAGCGTTGTGCAGGCGCTGTATGCCCCGATTGGCTCAAATAGAGCTAAGGAGAGCAGGCAAGCAGGTGGGCCCTCCAGAGCATCTTACCGGAATGGTACCTGGTGCTCCCAGCAGGCACCAGTACGCCCGGTTGTATCCCACTACTGGCACAGGGGGACTTAATATTCAGCCAGTTCTCTCCGATTCGGGTGAACCGGTAGCAGCGGCTGTGGGAGGCTCCGCCTACCTGCCCCGACCTAATGCACGAGTACTGTGCATCCGCAGAGGTGGCGCGTGCGCTCACATTTGCGAACCGGAAGGGAAAGGAATCCCACCGCTGTACTTAAGGCACCATTTTGTGCGATCACCTTGAGAGGGCCTAGTTCAGAAATCACAACAAACAGTTGCCATTTAAAAAAAAAAACCTACCAGGATTTTTGATCGTTTCAAATTACAACGGAATTGGAAAAAAAGCGACATGATCATTTTTCATACTTAACGACCGTTGCAGCATCCCCACAGTGATGTGATCAGATTTCGGGCCCTTGGCAACCGACTTATGAGGGTTGCAGTCTCCTGGTGGTCACAGGATCACCTTTTGCGACTTTCTGATAAGCAGTGGGGAAGCCAGATTCACTTTAACAACTGTGTTGCTAACTTAGTAGCCTCAGGGATTCACTTAACGACTGTGGCAAGAAAGTGGTGTGGCCTGCCAGCAGATCTGGCAGCAGATTCAGACAGTGAGGAGGTTGGGGAGGAACATGGGCCAGTCCTGGAGTCTGGGGAAGGCTCTGATGAGGGCTCTGTGTCGGAGGCAGAGAGGGGGCCAGGGCCGTGTGACAGTTATCAGCTGCCTTCAGAGTCAGACATCAATGGGGCAGAAGAACAGCTGGAGCCTGTTCCTGATGTGCACATGTGCAGAACTGCCAGAAGAAGGGAACAGTTAAGGAACAAGGGTCGACTTGGGAATAAAGGCACGGGTGGACGGTGAATGGCCAACAGTCTTTCATGAGATTTCACAACTACGGGCCTTTATCAGGCTTGGAGAGCTGCCAGGCCGATATCTTCCAAACGCCACTCTGTAGCAGGCAATACTTGGCAAGAAGTCAGGAACAGATCTCCACCCGAATGAATTGACTAATTGCCTCCTGCAAACTCTACTCCCCTTTTTTCTCCTTTTTATTTCCTCTGGGAGGGGCCATTCACCGTTCACCTGTGCCTTTACTCCCCCTGTTCTTTAGCTGTTCCCTTCGTCTGGCAGCTCTATGCATGCGCACATCAGGAACAGGCTCCAGCTGTTCTTCTGCCCCACTGATCTCTGACTCCAAAAGTAGTTGATTAACTGTCAGACGGCCCTGGCCCTCTCTCTGCCTCCGACGCAGAGCCCTCATCAGAGCCTTCCCCAGACTACAGGACTGGCCCAGGTTCCTCCCCAACCTCCTCACTGTCTGAATCTGCCACCAGCTCCACCGGCCGCTGGCCGGGCCACAACAGGGCAGGAAAAGCATAGAATGAATCGCTGTATCCTATGTAAGTAGGGAAACACTCCTTTCTGAGTTTCTTCTGGGGCTTTGCAGGATGCGATGATGACCACTGCCTCCAGTGCGACGGGCCGGGGAAATGCGTGCGCTGCCAGGCTCCGTTCCTGCTCCTGGATTCCCAATGCGTCTTGTCTTGTGGGAAGCGGTACTACGGAGACCATGGAGGGCAGATATGCCTAGGTAAATGAGTTAGGGCGTTAAAAATTAAACATGCTTGATGCCCAGAGCAATCTGGGTAATTTTTTTTTAAAGTGCCAAAGAAGAACACACCTGAGATTTCACCCATCGGGACAAAATCCTTACGCGAGCAATCATGCTTCATTTAAACAGAACCTTTTAAAAATATATGTGATTTGCAGAACATGTCGGAAGAAAAAAAACGTTTGGTAGAAATCCACTAAGCATCTTCAATATGGAATGCCTGCATCAAGACCCCAGGCCCGGTTTAAGGGTTTTTAAGGCCCCTCCAGAGGCCAAGTGGGTGGGGACCAAACTCACCTTGGGGGACCCAATGTATCCAGAGGGTGGGAGCCATGCAGGGGTAGGTTCCTGCCAGTTCTACCCTCTTCTATAGAAGAGGTTCCACAAATCTACCGTGCCGTTTAGAACCAGTTCCAGCTCCCTCGCCCTGCCCGTCCACACCACGCTTGCCCTGCTCGCTGCTCACTGATTGGCTGGCTCACCAATCGCCCCGCCCGCCTCTAAAAGTCCTATTTAAACCTTAAAGTCTTAAAGCTGTCAAGTTGGCCATGCCCACCCAGTCACATGACTGCCAAGCCACTCCCATCCTGTCACATGGCTGGCAAGCCACTCCCACAAAGCAGGCCACACCTACAGAAGATGTTCTAAAAAATTTTTTGAAACCCACGACTGGAGCCATGGCAGGAAAGGATCTTCTCCTGGACCTCAACAGCTGTGAATTTCTTGACTGATGGGAGTCCACATTGTGCCAGAGTGAGTGGGGGGAGCCAATCCCATTGGGATGAGATGGTTCCTGTACCCACGCTGCAAAGGGCTTTAAAAGAGATCGCCAACCCCTGGAATAGGACCCAGAAGCAAATTGGCCTTCTGTACAGCTCACACAACAGGGGCATTATGCGGGCCACCCTATGGTCTTCGTGGAACTGCCCATGTAGCCGTATTCTCTACCAGCTGCCTAGAAATAAGGAGGGACTGTCTGACAGTGAGGGCAATCAACCCATGGAACAGAAGTTGCCTTCGGACGTTGTGGGAGCTTCATCACTGGAGGCTTTCAAGAAGAGACTGGACTGCCATCTGTCAGAAACGGTGTAGGGCCGCTAACCTATAGCATGCCTGCCACAGGTGGCACACAGAGCCCTCTCTGTGGGCACATGAGCCGTCGCCCAGCTTATCTTCACGCATGTGCGCACCACCCGCTGGCCAACTGATTTTTGGGTCTCTGCTGTGCATGTGGGAGATGAACGGGGGGGGGATCAGGAGTGTGTGTGGTGCCCCCAATTTTGGTCCCAGGAGGCTTCAGGGAGGCCTGCTAGGCCAAAAATGGGATGCACGGGGAGGTGCATCATCCCCCCCCCCGGGAGGCTTAAGGGAAGCCTGCTAGACCCAAAAAGGTGCGCGGAGGGGGTCATGCCACATGCACGGGGAGGGTCACGGGGGGAGCATGGGGGGGGTCGTGCGCAGATGCACGGGGGGCACATTGCATTATGGGTGTGGGCGTGCACAATTTCGGCACACGAGGAGAAAAGGGTTAGCCATCACTGGTGTAGGGTCTCCTGCTTGGACTAGGAGGAGTTGGACTAGATGACCTCCAAGGTCCCTTCCAACTCTGATAATCTAATCTCTTCAAGGGTAAGCCCATGTAGAGGCCATTACAGCAGTCCAGACGTGAGATAACCAGGGCACGGGGGGACTGAACATTTGCTCGCCTCACCTTGTGGAAATTTGAGTCCCAAGTAAAATAGGGTGGCTTTTTAAATGAGCCATCCGATTTCAACCCTCAGCAAGCCTGACGGCAAAAGGAGACGTGTTCAGAATTAACTTCCCTTGACTATCAATAAACATTGATAGTTACATAACCCCGGCCTTGTTTTCCCGGTTGAATTTGCCTCTCGTAGCATCTTGCTTTTCCTTTCATGCCAGCTTGCCCCGAGGGATGCTTGGAGTGTGACGGTTCTACCAGATGCCGAGTTTGTAATTCCACCACATTTCTCCAGAAAGGCCTTTGCGTGGCTGACTGTGGGCGTGGCGGCGTCTACAACAACCCCCGAAATCGGCAGTGCAAATGTAAGTTTCCCCCTCCAGCCATTTCAGGATAATCGGATTCAGCCCTTAGCTTCTCATGTTTAAGATTCAAAACAAAACAAAACAAAAAACAGTGATTTTACAAGGATGGAAACTGGTTCACGCTGCACTACTCTGGGACAATCAGGGCTGGATGACTGAGAATCTTCCATGGGCACGCTGAACCACAGTTTGTCTCAACCATGGTTTGTTGAATCAACCTCTCCAAACTTGGCCAAACTTTAAGACTTGTGGACTTCAGCTCCCAGAATTCCCTAGCCAGGATGGCTGGCTGGGGAATTCTGGGAGTTTTTAATTTTAATTATTTAGTTTGTCGAACATGTACAAGATAACAGGTATAAGTATAAACATGGACATGAACAAAGGAAATGGAGAACAAATAAATGGGGACAGTAGGACAGGGACGGAAGGCGCGCTGGTGCGCTTATGCACGCCCCCTTTACGGACCTCGTAGGAATGGGGTGAGGTCAGTGGTGGGTTTCAAAATTTTTTAGAACCTCTTCTGTAGGTGTGGCCTGCTTTGTGGGAGTGGCTTGCTGGCCATGTGACCGGGTGAGAGTGGCTTGCTGGCCATGTGACTGGGTGGGCGTGGCCAACTTGCAAAACGTGGTGAAACTCACTTAACAACGCTCTTGCTTAGCAACCAAAATGTTGGCTCAGAAACTCTGGCATTTGAAGCACGCAAGTCTTAAAGCTGTCAAGTTACAAGACTCTTGCACCCCTAACCCTTTAGAAAAAAAATCACAGGGGTGTTCAAACTTGACAGCTTTAAGACTTGTGGACTTCAACTCCCAGAATTCCTCCTCTCGCTCTTCATCTTGATGATGTGCGGACGGGTGGGGGGGGGGAGGGAGCTGGAACCGGTTCTAAACGGCACGGTAGATTTGTGGAACCTCTTCTATAGAAGAGGTTAGTACTGGCAGGAACCCACCCCTGGGTGAGGTCCACAGTAGACAATTTAAGGTTGAAGCTGTGGGGGTTTGAGGATGTAACAACGGAGTCAGGTAGAGCATTCCAGGCGTTGACCGCTCTTTTGCTGAAGTCGTATTTTCTGCAATCGAGTTTGGAGCGATTTACCTTGAGTTTGTATCGATTGTTTGCCCGTGTATTATTGAGGTTGAAGCTGAAGTAGTCATTGACAGGTAGGACGTTGTAGCAGACAATTTTGTGTACTACGCTGAAGTCAGACCGTAGGCCACAAGCCTTAAAAGTGGCCAAGTTTGGAGAGCCCTGGAATAAATCATCAAGCTTGAATACATACAGTGCACTAAGATATAAACCATGATTTGTAATCCGTGGTGACTGAGTCCACACATTAACATTCGCTGAAGTGCTTCCAACCACATGATGATTTATTGGGTTGGGAATTGTCAGTCTGAAGAAACCTGGCATATTTCTGCTTGTGTCACACTTGGGACAAATTTTAGAGGAAATTTTCTGCCGTCCTGCAAACTGCAGCTCTGAGAATTTAAGACGATAAAGCATTTTAAACAGAATATACCTTTACAGTACATGATCAGTCTACTGTAATAAAGCAGGATGTTCACTAACATTGGTTTTATGTCTCCTTATTTTTTCCCCCTCATTTCTCCTGAAGCATCCTGACTATTTTTAAATTGCTAGAAATTTCTTCTTGAGATTCTGGCTATCCTCTTTTCCCCATACAGTTAGTCCTTGACTTACAACAGTTCATTTAATGACTGTTCAAAGTTACAACAGCACTGAAAAAAATGACTTATGACCATGTTTCACACTTACGGATGTTGTAGCATCCCCACGGCCACATGATCAAAATTATATTCATATTCTATTCTATTCCATTCCACTCCTCTCCACTTTCTATTCTATTCTATTCTATTCTATTCTATTCTACTCTACTCTACTCTACTCTACTCTACTCTATTCTACTCTATTCTACTCTATTCCGTTCCTTCTTCCATTCCATTCCCTATTCTTCTATTCTATTCTATTCTATTCTATTCTATTCTATTCTATTCTATTCTATTCTATTCCATTCCATTCCATTCCATTCCATTCCTTATTCTATTCTAATCTATTCTATTCCATTCCATTCCATTCCTTATTCTATTCTATTCTATTCTATTCTATTCTATTCTATTCTATTCCATTCCATTCCATTCCTTATTTCACTTCATTCCATTCTATTTTATTCTGTTCTGTTCTATTCTACTCTATTCCATTCATTCCTTATTCTACTATAAATAATAATAATAATAATAATAAATTTGAATTTATTAGCCGCTCCCTTTCCAGACAGGACTCGGGGCGGCGTACAATAAAACATATAAAACATAAAACATATGTACAAACACATAAACATACACATATACAAAGACATACATGCACGGAGGAGGTAACAAATTACATCACATTTAGACAGTTAAAAATCACCATTAAAATACCCCATTAGTAATAACACAATTTAAAAATTTAAAAAATTTAAAAGAACTGTCAGGAGGAATAAGAAAAAATTTACGGTTGAGCCAGGCAAGATAATTGAAAGAGGTGGGTCTTCAGCTGTACACGGAAGGAGCGGAGATCGGAAGTAATCCTGATGTCACGGGGGAGGTCATTCCACAGGGCTGGGCCCATCACAGAGAAGGCTCTACTCTACTCTACTCTACTCTACTCTACTCTACTCTACTCTACTCTACTCTACTCTACTCTACTCCATTCCATTCCTTATTCCATTCTATTCTATTCCTTATTCCATTTCATTTCATTTCATTCCATTCTATTTTATTCTATTCTACTCTATTCCATTCCGTTCCATAATTAATAGAGTGAATTTTGATGAATTTTCTTTCTTTCTTTTGTTTTAGCTTCTGGGCCTTTAGCTCCTGGGTTCAATGCCAAGAGCCTCCTCTTGGTAGGAATTGGGGGGCTGAAACTACTAGACAGTTCCTTGCTGGGAGTAGAAAACTTAGAGAGCTATGGAGAAGACCTCCTCTTTCGCGTGGCAGCCCTTCCCACCAACGGCAGGCTGGTAGTCCTGGCTGAAGGGAAAGAAAGAGAGCAGAACTATTTCAGCTGGGAAGACGTGAAGGAAGAGCGTGTTTTCTTTGTCCACGACAAAATGAAATCCAGGTGATTTGGTGGTTCTTTACCTCTTCTGTATGAGGGGAATATGAGGCCCATGGGAGAAGGTCCTCCACAGAATTCTGTCAGAGTGTGCACAAGTCTTATTGCGTGTATCAACCAGGAGCAAGTACAGCCAACAGTGGCTTGTATCAAATAGTGGTTTTTATCTAAATGGGAATATAGGAATAGAATCTACAATAGGAACATAGGAATATTAGCTGGATACCCGTGCTTTGTGACGTAACCATGTGAGAAATTGACTCAGTGGTGATCGGTGATTGAAACGCATCAGGGAATATTGCTCCTGCCATCTTGAGTCCAGAAGCAGTTCCATAGGTGGAAGGCGTAGACATTTTGGTGAGGTACAGACGTTTAGTACTATAAGGTGCCCCAGACTGCTCCTGAGTGAAGGAGTGGAATGTCTGCCAGTTTGAACTGAGGTAACGGAACGTGAGGCAACTGGCAGTTGGAACAGAGTTCTGTTCAGGTGGGGAGGGGGAGTAGAACTCCTTAGCATCAGAGTGTGTTAATTACTGTATATGAAATGCCAATGATATGATGGTCATTTTGAAAAACCCTTTCTTAGCGAGCACCTAGACGCCAAGGGAAACATACGTGCCAAATTTCAAGTTTGTAGGTTTTACAGTTCGGGAGATTTCGTGATGAGTCGGTGGTATTTGCCTTTTATATATATAGATTATACATACAGCAGGGAAGAAACTCGATGAACAAAAACCACTCTAGTAGGGCCTCCTCTTATTACACAGGCTCTTAAAGGGATAACAGCCAAAGATCCTGCTGACTCATTCCCATCATTGCTTCAGCTGGTCAGCTGTCAAATTATCACCGTGACACCTTCAAACTGGGCTGACATTCTGAAAGCTGCATTGTAATTGATGTTCCTAAGCCTTTCCCATGAACACGGGCATTGTTTTAGATTCAGAATTCAAAATCTTGAAGGTCTTCATGAATACAGCGTTCCACTTTGGACCTTCAAGAAGATGTAAGGGGTCAAAAGTGAAAATTCTTTTGTGAAATCTACATTTATGGGCAGATTTGAAAAGGGCAGAAGAGGTTCATTTCTGGTTCTGAAACCAAGAGTCTGTCCTGGGTCAATACAGTCTGATGTAGTGGTTAAAGCATTAGCCTAGAAACCAGGAGACTGTGAGTTCTAGCTTTTTCTTAGATGTGAAAGCTGGCTGGGTGACGTTGGGCCAGTCTTTGTCTCCGCCCATCCCATCTTGCAGAGTGGTTGTTGTGGGCAAAATAAGCTGCACCGTAAAGAGTATTTTAACTTACTGCACCTGTGTCTGGTTTGCCAATTGCACAGGGGCAGATAGGACAGCGCTCCAGAGGGTCGACGCCATTGCCCAGAGGATCATTGGTTGCCCCCTCCCCTCTTCGGAAGAGCTTTATAGCTCCCGCTGCCTTAAGGAAATTCAAAACATTCTTAAAGATCCATCTCATCCTGGGCACCTTTTTTGTTTGAACTATTACCATCTGGCAGACGGTAATAAAAAACAAGGACAAATAGGCTGAAAAACAGTTTCTATCCCAGGGCAGTAACTATATTGAATTCTACCTACTGTATAGTGCAATATGAATGAAATATCAGAGGTTTTCAATTCAATTGTATAGAATGCAAAGGGATGTGTGTTTGTGTTTTATTTTATAGTCATAATGTACATTGAAGATGGCATTTAATTTCATTGCATGAGGTGCAATGACAATAAGCTAAACTAAACTAAACTAAACTAAACTAAACTGAGAATAAGAGCATTACTATGAGGCCTTGAATTAAACAATAACAAATAAAAGTAGGTTTGATTTGGAAACGCTTGAAAGCCCAGAAAAATAAACAGCGGCTGTTCTTCTGGATGAATGAAAATGTGTACCTCTCTACAGAGTAATAGTAATTCATTACATTTACCGGTATATTTTCCCTGTGGAAAAATCAGGTGGAACAACGGCTGATGACTTCTTTCTATCGGTCCACCATAGAAAGTGTCTTCACCTATTGCATTATATTATGGTACGCTGGTTTAACAGCTGCGGATAGGAAGGCCCAACAGAGAGCGATCAATTCGGCACAAGAAGCCATTGGTTGCCCTCTTTAACACCTCTGGATGACATCACCAGGTCTCGCTGCTTTAGCAGAGTAAGGAAGACTCATACTCAGAGATGATTCACACCCTGGTCAGTGTCCCTTTGCACTTCCACCATCTGACAGAAGACATCAAAAGTATATTCAGCCGAACAAATAGTTTAAAAATAGTTTCTATCCTGGTGCTGTCACACTTTTAATTACAACCACAATCATTACATGCACATGCGGAAACCTATGACTATTTTTTTTTCTTTCTTTTTTAATTCCTGCTATAATTTTGCACCAGTGAAGCTAAAACCAATTCCGTTGTATTTATTTTGTACAATGACAATAAAGACTATACTATACTATATCAATATAATACTGTATTGGGGTTTCCTCTAGGAATGGCCAGTTTTTCCTTACACTCAGCTATCAAGAATTCACATCCGAGCCAGTAATGTTCACTGTTCAAGCTTTTTCAACACAGGTAAGATAGAGGATGGATGGATTTATATTTTTGAACAGGCTGGGATGGGAGGGGGGGGGAAATGTACAGCATATTGGCAATATTTATCGGCTTGTGTGCAAGAATCCAGTAATGGTGAGATGGAAACATATAGATTTCTTACTTGTTTGATTGACGTGCCTTATCGGCATACATTTAAAGCAAAAGATGCAATATATAGAGCGAGCTTTATGGTCAAAACCAGGCCATCCAATCCCATCTGGAGTTAGCTGCAATCTAATTTAGCAATCACTGGGAAGCCCTGGGCACAGGTGTAATTTGTGCCCTCGCAATGTCATGTGCCAATCATTAGGCCGCAGTATTATGCACCAATGGCACTTTCTGGATCCTTTTCAGGATCAGCCCCTCGCATCTCTGATTAGGTTATGAGCATGAGTTACTGTTCATTTTTTTTTGGAAGCTACAAATGGCAGGATTTGGGCAGCTTACCAAGCCATAAACCGCAGCTTTCCAAGGGCAGTGTAAAGTTCACTACACATAGTCAACCAAAACGAAACCAAGTTGCTGTTATTATTTACTGAGGACAGAATAACTGAGTTGGAAAGGACCTTGGAGGTCTTCTAGTCCAACCCTCAGCTCAAGCAGGAGACCCCATACCCGTGATGGTGAATCTATGGCACGCGGGCCACAGCTGGCACATGGAGCCATATTGGGTGGCATGCCAGCCATCAGCTCTGGCATGCACCAGCTGGTTTTTCACATTTCCGCAGGGCCAGGGGAGGCCATTTTTGCCTCCAGAGGCTGGGGAGGGCAAAAAACGGCCCCAACAGGCCAACCGGAAGTTCGGGAACGAACAAACTTCAGGTTGGCCGGTTGGGGCCATTTTTTGCCCTCTCCAGCCCCCGGAGACTTTCCTGAAGCCTGGGGAGGGCGAAAACGGCCTCCCCTGCCCCACTAGAGGCCCTCTGGAAGTTGGAAACGGATCATTTCTGAACGTCCAGTTGGCCCAATGGGGCTGTTTTTTGCCCTCTCCAGCCGCCGGAGCCTTTCCTGAAGCCTGGGGAGGGGTTGCACACGCATGCGCAGGGGAGGGTGGTCGTTAAATTAAAGCCACGGTTGTTAAGTCAACGCTGCATTCATTAAGCAAACTCTTTGTCCGCTAGAGCATTTTTTTTTATTTACCGGAAACTGGTTTGCCACAAAAGAAATATATAAATCATAGTCACATGGGGTGCTGCAAATGACAATATGTGCCATCTGATGCCAAGTGCCCCAAATACAATCATCTACCATTGGGAAAGAGGGTGCCGGCAGAATTTTGAATCCAGGTTTTTTAATTACCGTTTTTTTGGGGAGGGGGGATCCGTTGTTAACTTTGAACCGGTTCTAAGTTGAGGACTAATAATAATAATAATAATAATAATAATATATTTATTTCTTAGCCGCACCCTCTCCCGAAGGACTCGGGGCGGCGTACAACGAAACATTCGAAATAAATATGTAAACAAAACAAACATATAACAAAGGTACACTAAAACATACATACATACAAAAGGAGGAGATCGATTGATAAAAACAATTAAAATACTGTATTTAAAACCCCTAGAAATTAAATGAATTAAAATACCCAGTTAAAAACCCGTCAGGAGCGATATGGTTAAATCAAAGTTGAGCCAGGCCAGCTGCTTGGAATAGGTGGGTCTTAAGCTTGATACGGAAGGAGCGGAGGTCAGAGGTATTCCTAATATCCGGAGGGAGGTCATTCCACAGGGCTGGGCCCGCCACAGAGAAGGCTCTACTCCTAGGCGCCGCCCCACGACATTGTCTAGCGGACGGCACCTGGAGGAGCCCCTCTCTGTGCGAGCGAATTGGTCGCAGGGATGTATGGGGCAGAATACGATCCCGCAAGTAACTAGGTCCTAAGCCATGGAGCGCTTTAAAGATAGTTATCAAAACCTTGAAACGCACCCGATAGGCCACAGGAAGCCAGTGCAGCTCGCGCAGGAGCGGTGTCACGTGGGAGTACCTAGTACTCCCCATAATTACCCGACTACCTGTATCAGCCACTTGGGAGTTGATTTTTTTTTGTGTTATTCTGTTTCAGCCTCCTTATGTCCTCAAGAACGAAGTCCTCTTGGTTAAGAAAGGAGATGCTGGAACCATCACCAGCCACTTCCTTGATGTCCAGGATAGGGATAATCCTCAAGATGTGACGGTGACGATTTTAGACCCTCCGAAACATGGGCAATGGGTCAAGCTTTCAGGAAACGGCCCGTTGACCCTGCGGGCGTTCAGCCTCGGCGAACTTTCAGGAGGATTCGTGCATTATGTTCACGACGGGTCTGACAGTTTGGAAGACGCGGCCGTTCTACAAGTCAGCGACGGGTACCACTTTCAGAATATACTCTTCCGCATCAAGATTGATCGAAAGGTAAGACCTCTGAAATTCTGCCAGGGGTGCTTAAAGATTTGAGGCCCAACAGTGTTGAGAGGATAATGGCCGTGATCCTTCACTGTTGGTCATGCTGGAGCCAGTTTGGTCTAGTACGGGGGTGAGCAACCCATGGCTCTGGAGCCACATGTGGCTCTTTCATCCCTCTGCTGCGGCTCCCTATCACCAGTCGGCTCCACAATTGATAGGGCTTTCGGTCAGGACAGGTAGAGGAAAAAGGACGCCGCGCAGGAGGAGACTCTATGGTGGGGGAACCGGACTTCCGATCGGCAGAGGAAAAAGGACGCCACACTAGGAGGAGACTCTATGGTAGGGGAACCGGTTCGCCATCAGGGGTCTAGTAGTTGAGACACCACACTAGAAAACGGGAGATATGAATTCTAGACATGAAAACCAACTGGGTGACTTTGGGCCAATCACCAGGAGACCCTGTGTTCTAGTCCCGCCTTAGACATGAAAGCCAGCTGAGTGACTTTGGGCCAATCACCAGGAGATCCTGTGTTCTAGTCCCGCCTTAGACATGAAAGCCAGCTGAGTGACCTTGGGCCAATCACCAGGAGACCCTGTGTTCTAGTCCCGCCTTAGACATGAAAGCCAGCTGAGTGACTTTGGGCCAATCACCAGGAGACCCTGTGTTGTAGTCCCACCTTAGCCATGAAAGCCAGCTGGGTAACTTTGGGTCAATTACTAGGAGTCTGTGAGTTCTAGTCCCAACTGACACATTAAAGCCAGCTGGGGGACTTTGGGCCAATCACTAGGAGTCTGTGAGTTCTAGTCCCACCTTAGCCATGAAAGCTAGCTGGTTGACTTTGAGCCAGTCTCTCAGTCCAACTTACCTCACAAAGTTGTTGACCTGGGGAAAAAAGATCGAGGGAGTATTGGATACGGTTGCCACCTTGAGTTATTTGCAAAGGTGATAAAGGTGGTTTATATATAAATAAAAAAGCATAGTGTAACAGTTGTACATCCCAATCCACGTCGTAGACCGAATACTCAGTGTTATACTTATTTACTTAGAAGTCATTTCAAGGACTCACTTCAAAGGAAATATTCATGTGCCTTTAAACCATCTTCTCTTTCCAGAAATTGCTGGGTACATTCATTCTGTCCCCAGGGGTATCTCCGTCAAAGTGTTTTTCATTTTTCCCCGCAGTCTGTAATTTGTAGGAAGTTGGAGGTGATAAAATCATGTCAGTTGAAAGCGACAGAAACGTCCATGCACTGAGAAAATCTCCTCAGGAAAAACCCATTCTCCCTTCCTTTTTTTAACTTTAAGAGTGTTATATTAAACTAATTAGCAAAGGTAAAGGTTCACCTCGCACATATGTTTTAGTTGTTCCTGACTCTAGGGGGCAGTGCTCATCTCCGTTTCAAAACCGAAGAGCCAGCGCTGTCCGAAGGCGTCTCCGTGGTCATGTACCCGGCATGACTAAACGCCAAAGGCGCACAGAACGCTGTTCCCTTCCCACCAAAGGTGGTTCCTGTTTTTCTACTTGCATTTTTTACGTGCTTTCAAACTGCTAGGTTGGCAGAAGCTGGGACAAGTAACGGGAGCTCACTCCGTTACGCGACGCTAGGGATTCGAACGGCTGAACTGCCAACCTTTCTGACCGACAAGCTCAGCATCTTAGACACTGAGGCACCCTTTTAATTAGCAAAAGGAAAGTGTAAATATATTTAATAGTATTAATGGCGGAATACAGGTAGTCATCGAGTTACAGCAGTTCATTTAGTGACCGTTCAAAGTTACAGCGGCACTGAAAAAAGTGACTTTTTTCACATTTATGACCATTGCAGCATCCCCAAAGTCCCGCAATCCAAATTCGGATGCTTGGCAACGGACTCATATTTATGACGGTTACATTGTCCCCCCGGGGGGGTCACGTGATCTCGTTTTGCGACTTTATTACAAGCAAAGTCAGTGGGGAAGCCGGATTCGCTTAACAACCATGTTACTTACTTTGCAACTGCAGCAATTCACTTAACAATTATGGCAAGTAAGGTCATAAAATGGAGCAGAATTCACTTAACAAATTTCTCACTGAGCAACATACATTTTGGGCTCAATTGTGTGTCGTAAGTTGAGGAATACCTGTATAACAAGAATGAGTTATCCTTATCCTAAAGAAAGGAGTGGAAGGGGAGGAGAAAAAAGAAGTGACCTAGAAAATAATAATGTAAACAGGAAAAAAATGTTGGTTCTCTCGTCCTTCGTGGAAATAATAGTGTGCATTACACGTGAATGGGAGATGAGTGAAGCATGTACTTTTTAGCTACCACGCTTGAGTGATGAATCCGCAGAGTGGATAAAATTAACACCAAGGGGTATAAACAATGTAGGGCTTTGATTAAGATGTCCATTAAGAGGAACAAATGCCTCCCAGAATTTTATGACACAGATATATTGTCTTGCAACGATGTGGCTATGCATTTGTGGAGGTGTGATTCAGTCCTAGGACAAACTCTGGAAAAAGTGATTGGATTATTTGGATGAGGGAATAAATGAGGAACTCATCAAATTTGCAGATGACACCATGCTGGCAGGAATAGCCAACACTCCAGAAGATAGGCTTAAGATACAGAAGGATCTTGACAAACTTGAACATTGGGCACTATCTAATAAAATGAAATTCAATGGTGAAAAGAGTAAGGTTCTGCATTTAGGCAAGAAAAATGAAATGCACATGTACAGTGTAGGTGATACCTTGCTCAGTAGTAGTAACTGTTAGAGGGATCTTGGAGTCCTAGTGGACAACCATTTAAATAGGATCCAGCAGTGTGCAGCAGCTGCCAAAAAGCCAACACAGTTCTAGGCTGCATCAACAGAGGAATAGAATCAAGATCACGTGAAGGGTTAATAACACTTTATAATCCCTTGGTAAGGCCACGCTTGGAATCCTGCATCCAGTTTTGGTTGCCACGATGTAGAAAAGATGTGGAGACTCTAGAAAGAGTGCAGAGAAGAGCAACAAAGAGGATTAGGGGACTGGAGACTAAAACATATGAAGAACGGTTGCAGGAACTGGGTATGTCTAGTTGAATGAAAAGAAGGACCAGGGGAGACATGATAGCAGTGTTCCAATATCTCAGGGGTTGCCACAAAGAAGAGGGAGTCAAACTATTCTCCAAAGCACCCGAAGGCAGGACAAGAAACAATGGATGGAAACTAATCCAGGAGAGAAGCAACCTGGAATTAAGGAGAAACTTCCTAACAGTGAGGACAATTAAACAGTGGAACACCTTGCTCCCAGAAATTGTGGGTGCTGCTTCATCACTGGAGGTTTTTAAGAAGAGACTGGACACCCACTTGTCTGAAATGGTATAGGGTCTCCTGCTTGAGCAGGGGGTCACTAGAAGACCTTCAAACCCCCTTCTATTCTAACTGATTGATTGATTGAGCTCTGGAAATCTTATCTTCGCTTGGATGCCGTGATTAGAAAATGCTAACTTGGATTTGGCATTTTAGGCACGCACTTCCATGGGTCCATGTGGGCTAAGTCCCTCCATCTATCCCATCTTTGTTTTCTTGCAATGGGGCTTGTGGGAGAATTAATGTTGAATTTATCCTGGATTCACACGTCTGCTAAGATGGCTGGATTTGTACAACACGCTTGAGGTATTGTGAACTTGCTAGAACGGGGTTTTCCAAAGTTCACACCTTTAAGCAGGGGTGGGATTGAAAAATGTTAGCAATCAGTTCTCTGCTGGGTCGGTGTGGCCATGGTAGGTGTGGCCTACCCGGCCTCCTACAATATGGGGGGGAGTTTTACCCTCCCCATGTTCCAGAGGCTTTCCTTGAGCCTCTGGTAGGGCAAAAACGGCCTCCCCCGGGCTCCAGAGGCCCTCTGAAAGCTGGAAACAGAGCCGTTTTCGGACTTCTGGTAGGCCTATTTGTTTCCCTCCCCATGTTCCAGAGGCTTTCCCCGAGCCTCCAGGAGGGCGAAAACGGCCTTCCCTAGACTCCGGAGGCCCTCCAGAGTCTGGAAACGGGCCCATTTCCGGACTTCTGGGAGCTTCTTTTTTGCCCTCCCAGAGCCTCCACGCGGGTGGATCCTGCACTTATCTGGCATGATGAATGGGCCGCGTGGAGACTACTGGGAGGGGCAGGGCAGGCAGGGGCAGGCGGTCTTCGCAACAACCGGTTCGGCGAACGGCTGAATCTCACTCCTGCCTTTAAGACTTTTGGGCTTCAACTTCATGAATTCTGGAAATCCACAAGTCTTAAAGTCACCCAGTTTAGAGACCCCCCGTGCTATAACCATGGCGCCTAGATAGACATGATTCTTAATCATACACATAAATATTGTAGGATAGTCAACGCTGACAAGACCTTCGCATCACCTTGTGGAGAATTAGTTATGTATCTTTCATTGATAGTGTCATACTTATGCATTAATTATCCTATTTTGATTCTGCGTTCCTTTAATCCTCCAGCCCTTCTCTTCTTCTTCGGTTTGTGAATTGGATTTTAATAGCAATTAGGCAGGAGCCCTAGCAGATGTTCCGAGTTTTGTTTTATAAGGTTTTAAGATATGATAAAACCTCTCCATTTGCCATCTTAACGTTTTGAGCTCCTTTTGAGTGACTCCACTACTTATTTGAAGATATTGAAAGTAATGAGGTGTTTCAGACTATTCCTAGCAGGGAGTCTCAAAAGATTTCATCTTTGTTTGATTAAATGTTAAATCTTGCCGTCTATAGGAATCATTATCCCTGCCAATCAATCTTACCACGTTACCTTTCATGAAAGTAATGTTTGAGCAAGAGACGATGAAAATTCTTTTACATTTATCTCACAGTTTTAATCAGCTATTTATAGGTCTTTTGAAACTCCTAACAGAATAACAGAGTTGGAAGGGACCTGGGCGGCCTTCTAGTCCAACCCTCTGCTCAAGCAGGAAACCCCGTACCTTTTCAGACAAATGGTTGTCCAATTTCTTTTTAATATTTCCCAGGAAATATTTCATTTTTCTAGGAGAGGGGTGGGTGCTAACTTCCTACAGTACCAAAAAAAAATAGAAAGCACCAAAATGCTGCCAATTACTTCGCATGTCTTTATTTGAGGATTAATCTTGACGTTAATCAACGCTCATCTGGGTATCGATGGCTGGATGGGACGTTTTGGTCTTTTTTGTTCCCTTTTTTGGCTTGTTGATTGTCTCTTTTGAAGACATATTGCTTATGTCTTTAATTTTCTCAGGTGTATGAGGACGTAACAGAACGTTCTTGTTTTTCCTCCTTTTGCGTACAACTTTTTGAACAGTAGATATATCCCAGACATTTACACTTAAAGAAACCACAGCGTTCATTTAACACAGATTTATAATCCAATCTAAAAGTGCGCTCAGGGATGGCTCAGAAAAAGGCGAGTTTGAACACTTTTATTATTCGTTCAAGCAAATATCAAATTGAAGTGCCAATTTGAGTTAAAGTGCTTCTACCAAACTAATTCAACTTCTGTTGTTTCTTTATTTGCAGTACGAAAATCCAGTAACGCATTATGAGATTATTTATTTGGTATTGAACAGAAAGCAACAAAAAACAGAACGTTTACATTTAGCTATGTATCTATTTATGAAGTAGATTTATCCAGATTTTTTGGGGGGGAGGGGGGAACCATTCGATTTGCAAAGGATCAAAAATCTCATTCTTCAATTCAAAGAAACAATTGAAAAAATAATTTGTTTCTTTCCGGTCAACCTCCTAGGATTTTTTTTTTAAAACAGCAGAGAAGTCATTTTTTTAAAAAGAAAAATCTCTTCCTAGAGGGAAAATAAGAGGAGCTGATTGTAGTGTAAGTAGTGATCTATTTTTCAAATAACATTCAGAAGAACAGAAGTATAGAGTTGAAGCAGCAACAGAATCTAATGGTGAATAAAGAAACAAAAATTAAGACAATTCATTATCAAGGATATCATTTGGAAGTAAATGAATCTTAGAAGAAGATGAATTTTCTTAAGCAGAAGTATTTCGAGAAAAATAATGAGCCACACAAATTGTTGGCCTATCAAGTATGTGTTTATTTTTTAAAAAAAATAAGCCACCCAATATTCAAAATTTTCTGAATAGTTCACAATAAAACACATTAAAATGCCATGGGACTATTAATTCAGATTGAGATGATATAGAAAGCAGGAAATAAAGGACATGATGGCGGGTGGGCGGCGCCACCTGATCGTCAGAGCTACCGGTTCGTCCGAACTGGCTGAATATCACCTCTGACTGTCATCAAAAAATGTGGTTTTTAGATAGGGTTGTCACATCTGACCTGTGACATTCTGAAAAACCCCTAGGTGGCGGAAAAGAATTAGCAATTTGTTTTGTATCTCTCTGTGGCCATCTAGTGGTCACTTGGTTCTTTTACAGTTCAGTTGTGGTAGCTTTAACTGAGCTGCATGAATATTATTATTCTCAGTTGAAAACTGATGCTGTGATAGGGATATTACTTTTTAAATTGACAGATACCCCCCTGCAGCTTTTACTTATGGTTGGAGTTAGGCAACTACCAGCTTGGAATTTTTCTGAGGACACTCTAGTGTGAAGTAAATGTATCCTTGCTTGAAAAATGGTACAACCTTTAACTCATACTTGTATTGCTCTTTTAACCCTTTCATTTTATTTACTGTGAATTCTGCTCATTCATATCCAGCAAAGTCTTTCAAGGGAGGATTTACAGTCACAGACCTTATCTGGCTTGGAGAGCTGCCAGGCCAAGATCTGCAAAACTTGGCAAGGCGTCTTGGAGAGTCGCGAACCAATGAAGCAAACTAATTGTCTCCTGCAAACTCCCCTCCCCTTTCGCTCTTCTTTTATTCCCTCTGGGAGGGGCCATTCATCGTCCACCTGTGGCCTTACTCTCAAGTCGACCCTTGTTCTTTAGCTGTTCCCTTCGTCTGGCAACTCTGCGCATGCGCACACTGGGAACAGGCTCCAGCTGTTCCTCTGCCTCACTGATGTCTGACTCTGAAGGCAGCTGATAACTGGCATACGGCTCTGACCACCTCTCTGCCTCCGACACAGACACCTCATCAGAGCCTTCCCCAGACTCCAGGACTGGCCCATATTCCTTCCCAACCTCCACACTGTCCGAATCTGCTGCCAGCTGTGCTGGCTGCTGGCAGGCATAACAAGAGTACTCTAAACACTGAGGCAATATATAATTTTAAGTACTATTGCTATTAACTACTGTCTTGCTTAGGAGAACTGTTTGTTATGATTTTGCACAGTTTGGAGAACTGATAAAATCAACCATTGGCTAACCCCACCCCCCGCCCCGCCCTATATAGAAGATGTTGCTTCTCTGTGCTGCGCACTTTCCAGATGGGATTTAGAGAAAAGCGGCGGCTCACAGTTGCTAAATTGCACAAGAGACGCTCTTTCTCCCAGCAAGAGCAGCAGCGGAGAGAAGCAGCCGCTGCCCTGGAGAGCAGAGATGACGCGGAGCAGGTCCCGAAAGGCTGCTCAGTCGGCCCTTACCGCTTGGCGGAAGTCACACATGTGCGGAAGCTGTGTGCATGCATGGAACCACACGCATGCACGGAAGCCACTCACACTCACATTTTCAGCGAAACAATTGTTAAGCGGGTTGAATCCTACCACTGCAGATAAGGGTCAACAGAATTCAAGAGGGGCTGATTGTTTGTGGCAATGTAAGGACTCTAAGCTGATGACACATTTAACTCCACCATCACCCCGGATGTGCCTGATTTTCCCCTACAAAAGTTTCCTTGATTGTTCCAAGACATTTCAAATCTCTCTGATTTTATCCGTAATACAATAAGGTAACCGTGGACTGATTGTACAGCATTGATTTTAGGAACAATCGATTTCTGAATAGGTTCCCTATTTTTTGCCGAGTAAAACAATCTACTTTAATGAGCTCATTGACCTACCATCCCAAGTCTTAAAGAGCATCCAGAAATGTTCCCCATGAGCTCGTTAGGCTTCTGTTAGCAATTAGAAGCACAGCAAAATTCATTATAATAATAATGATCAAGGACAGGGGTTTAATGGATTTACTCTGCATCCCTCTTTTGCAGATTTGCGCCGAGTTGTAACTTAAAATAGCCTCTTTGCTCTGGCTGCCTTTCACAAAGAGCTGTTGGAAAATCTCATTGACCACTTCATTGGGTCCACAGCGTTTGCTTAATTTGATTGAATAAGTCACAAAGTACAGGGTTAAACTCTGAATCGCTGGCTCTCGAAGTTTGACAACGAAACAATGGAATGTGGATATTTTCGAAGTATATAGAGATTCTCAATCATCCAGGTCATGGTTGTCCCAGGGGTGCTTTATTTCAAAAGGCAAATGGACTTTCTTTGTTTTTCCCTTCTGGAGAACCGAAGAAGCTTCTGGATGAGAGGAGCAAAATGTCTTCAAGCAAAAGAAAAAAAAAGAAAGTCTAGTTGTCATTTGAAAAAGCACCTTTGGGATATTTTCAAAGGTTTCTGGACTTTGAAAGACCCAAAGTGGCATTTTTATTACATGTATTGGATCCTCAGTAGCTGCATCACATGCAAATGAGGAGAGAGAGACAAATTATGTATGTATGTATGTATGTATGTATGTATGTATGTATGTATGTATGTGTGTGTGTGTGTAGTGGGTTGATCCTATTACATCCTGAAGGTCCTGTACCGTCCTTAATCCCATCAACTGGAGCTGAAGATGTTTTGTTTATGAATAGATTGGCCCGATTTCTTAATGGGCACAAAATATCCATCTCTAAAGACTTCAGGCATCTGCTGTTGAGGCTGCTTACTGCCTTTGTTAAGATTTTTTTTTCCCTTTGGGGAAATATAATATTCTGCCTCTTTTAATATTCCCCGAAATATTTTATTTTCTTGGGGGTGGGGAATTCCCCCAGAGTGTAACATTAAATAAAATTGTAGTGCTTTTGAACTCTATCCTGCCTTCTGATTTCTTGCACCTGACAAGTTCATAGAAACCATTGCCACCGTTAGAGCATTCTATTGGTCTATGGGTGATGGTATAAATTTCAACCCCTTTGGAAATTCAGCAGGTGCCTTGTTTGAAGATGTCACCTTAAGATCTGCCCCACAAATACTCAAAAGGCTCGGGCTATTCTTATCTTCCAACCTCGCCTCCCCATCCATAGCTTCATTTAATGACTTTATGCGTGTTCGATCTTCTTTGCAGAGCAGTGGCATTCCCCGCCTGGTGATCAGCTCTACTGTCTGGGTCCCAGAGGGAGGCATGTTGCAAATCACCAAAAAAAATCTGCAGGCCGAGATGTTCGGGGCCAGTGATTCTGCTATCATCTATACCATTAGGGACAAGCCACAATATGGTAAGTTGGGGGGTATGGAACTTCTTGAGTTATTAAGGCTTCCCTTTTGACTTTGCTTTTCAGAGGATCGCAATGTCAACTCTCAAAGCATCCCTGGGCTGCTCTCGAGTTGCCATAGGCAAGGGGGATGGGGAACTCATGAAGCAGCACAGCAGCCACAAACAAAAGCACATTCCATGCATATCTTTCTCAAGGCTGTCTCCCAGGTTACCCGCAGTAGCCGGAGGGGCATGATCTCTACAGCCTGAAAGTGCTCCATTGGAAAATGTGATTTATGACACACCCTGGGGGGAGAGGGGAAACAGGGCCATAATTAGTTTGTGGTGTCAGAGTTGGCTTCACTTGGGTACATGCCGACATGTTGCTCCTAATAAACAACTGGATTTCTTTTGAAGTTTGGCTTGAGGCTCACGGTTTAATTAGGGCATCCTTTGGAACCCTGACATGCAAAAGGTGATGACATAACCCCAGACACTACAACTGTCCCCTTCTTCTTTTGCCCTCCATCTTTCCCAGCATTAGGCTCTTCTCCAGGGAGTCCTTCCTTCTCATTAGGTGGCCAAAGTATTTGAGTTTCATCTTCAGGATCTGTCCTTCTAAAGAGCAGCCAGGATTGATCTCCTCTAGGACTGACTGGTTTGATCGCCTTGCAGTTCCGTGGTCTTATGGTCCAACTTTTCATAGCCACACATTGCAACTGGGAAAACCATAGCCTTGACTATACGCACTTTCTGGAAAGACTATATTGCCTATAATTATAATGATAGAAAGTACCTACCTATATTCAAACATACACGTGCCCTTGTGTCGCTGTGTGCCTTGGAAAGGAACATTTCTTCAGGCAGGGTCTGCACGTTTTTCATTGAAGTCACAAAGAAGTCTTCCAGATTTAAGAAAAACAAACTAACGCTACGTGATTAGACTTTGCAGTTCCCAGGAAACGGGCTAGAAACACAAGCATTAGATGTAATGGTATTCCATACAGGCTAAGCTCTTCAGTGTTTGATGTATATTTGTTTGCAGCTGATAAAATACTTTAATACTTAAAATGCAGAGTGTGCAGAGAATGCTGCTTGAAAAAGGGTGTTATTGAAAACATCTTTTGTATTGTCAAGACGAGGTGTTGTCGGCGGTCGCTCTGCTTGTTAATTTGCGTTAGAAAGATTAATGTAAATCAGAAGTGTCAAACTCGATTTCATTGAGGGCCGCATCAGGGTTGTGTTTGACCTCGGGGGAGGGCAGGGGGGCGTGGTCAGCTCGATGTCACTCGTGTTGGGGGTGCCTGTGGTGGCCCAAGCACTCTGCTAGTGAAAATAGGCTCTTGAGCTCCATTTTCGCTGGCAGAGGCACCGTGGGCCGGTCCTATTTCCAGGGCAGCCCTGTGGGTCAGATCTAAGCACACCGCGGGCCATGCACCAGCTCCTGGGCCTTGAGTTTGACACCTCTGATGTAGACGACAAAACGCAGGTGGCCCTTAACTTAAGACCTTAGTTGGAACCAGTAATTTCCATGCTGAAGCAAGGTAAGTGAGCTGTGCCTCATTTTACAACCTATTTTTTTTTACTGCAGATCACTGCAGTTGTTAAGTGAATCATTGTTCAGGAAATCTAGCTTTCCCCGTTCATTTTGCTTGTCGGAAACTGGATGGGAAGGTCTCAAATGGCGGTCACGTGACACTAGGGCGCTCTAATTGTTGTAAATAACTGCTGGTTGCCAAGCCTCCAAATTTTGATCCTGTGACTCTGGGAAGATTGCAGCGGTTGTAAATGCAAAGACCGGTTGTAAATGCAAAGACCGGTTGTAAGTCTTTTTTTTTCAGTGCCCCTGTAACTTAACAAATGGTTATCAGTCAAGGAATACCTGTATTTTATTTTCAGAGAGTTCTTATTACTTGCAGGGGGAGCTTGGTGGCTCAGTGGTTAAGATACTGGGCTCAAAGTCGACACTCGGGTTAGAGACCCGAGCTCTATGTGATGGGGTGAGCTCCCTTCCTTGCCTCAGCTCCTGCCAACCTAGCCGTTTGAAAGCATGCTAATGCAAGTAGATGAATAGGTATCACTTCAGTGGGAAGGTAAAAGCCCTCTATTACATCATGCTGGCCACATGACCACAGAAATGTCTTTGGACAGCTCAATGGCCTTGAAACAGAGATGAGTACTGCCCCCTGTAGTAAAATCCGCAGGGACTCCGTATTATTTGTACCTTTTCTTCTTTCTGAAGGTACTGTTCTGACCCAGGCTTCCTTAAATAGCAAGAAGCAGAGTCTTCGTCCTGGTCAAACACCTTTTATTTACATGACTGTGAATTCCTTTCATTCACAGTCCGCAAGACTTAGCAAACAGTCTTTCAGAGGAATGTTTATCAACATGAATCTTATCTTGTTTGGCGAGCTGCAAAATAACTAGTTTCCAAGCGCAGGGCAAGGCCAAACTTGGCACAGAGTCTTTTATAGTCAGAAACAGAACTTTCCACTCTTGAAATAACCAAAGGAACTAATTGTTTCCTGCAAAAGCTCACTCCCCGTTCGCTCCTCTTTTGTTTCCTATGGGTGCGGCCAATCACTTTCAAGGTGTGGCTTTACTCTTAAGTCATCCACCTTTCTTAGTTGTTCTTGACTTCCAGCAGTTCTGCGCATGCGCACACTGGGAACAGGCTCCAGCTGTTCCTCTACCACACTGCTGTCTAGCTCCTTCTCTTGCCTCCGACGCAGAGCCCTCGTCTGAGCTTTCCTCAGCCTTCAGAACAGGCCCATGTTCCTCCCCAACCTTCTCACTGTCCCACTCTGCTACCAGCTCTGCTGGCCACTGGCGGGCCACAAAAGGTAAACCTTCTCTGGTGGTATCTTCTCAAAGATCTATTCAGCCCCAAACTGATGACAAAACCCAGAAATTGTTCCTTCAGGATGGGAAGGATGATAAGTCACCTTACTCCCATCATCTCAGAAATTACCCGAAATTGATAGATTTGTATAATACGGTCTCTCTAGACCTAAAATTAAATCAACATTAGGGAAGCACAGAAAGCCGAAATGTTTCTGTGTAATCTTCCGTATCCATTTCTCTCATTTTCAGTCTCGCTCAATACCCAGAAGATATTTCGAAGTCTTTCGACAAGGACAATTAAGTCCATCAATAGTTTTTTTTTTTTGTATCTCTGCCTACCTCATTTGAGTTGAGAGTGGTAGATGTTGGGTGCTAAAGTAAAATGCCCCAACCTCTTTATTAATTGGCTCTATTTATAGCCACTGCAATAGAAAAAGAGACTCTTCGCATTTTCCGATACCTCCGTAAACCATCCAATAAAGAGTCTGCGGGTGTAATAAATAAAAATAGAAATCACAGTACAAAGCAGCACAATAAAACATCCTTAATATGAAGATCGGGACACGGTGACTCAGTGGCTAAGACGCTGAGCTTGTCGGTCAGAAAGGTCGGCAGTTTGAATCCCTAGCACCGCATAACGGGGTGAGCTCCCGTTACTTGTCACACACGCCACGGACATCACACAGACATCACAGTCTTTTTAACAATTTTGTAAAGTCAGATTTGCCCAAGATCAGTCTGGAAACAGTATATGACTGAACAGTATAACCTTTCCTAATGAGTATTCTTTATATACTGGCTGTACAACTTTTATAATCCCCAGCAATCAGAGGCTGAAAGTCTCTATGGGAGAAACAAAATTAACCTCATTTAAAGAAATCAAACATCTACCTGGAGGGAATCCTAGAAATGTGGCCTCTCCTAGGGTAATTTAATTTGGCTTTTTTTTTTTTTTAGATGCTAAATCTAGGCAGACGGTTGCTAATGGATACCTCTGTGGCTGCTAGCTTATCTAATCTAAAAGATTTCCTTTAATTAAAGGAATCCAATTAAAGGAAAATTGAAGTTGGCACGTAAGAAAGCAAAGCGTAACCCTCCTCGATTATTTTTATTAATGAGAATATCCTTGGACCTACCCAAACTCAGTAAAGCAAGGGGTGTGAAAAATTACAGATTATGGGGCTTAAGTTCTTTTTCTGTACTCCCCAGAACCTTTTGGTTGGGTGGGACATTTCTGAGCCTTGTTTGTTTACTTGCTTGTTCAGGAAGGTGAGTTAAGTTAACTTAAATGCCTTAAGTTCTCAGCCTCTTTGTCTGATGACATTTCTTAACCTTTCCTTGTTTTTTTTTTAAAGCAATGCTTTTCTTTATCAGTAGAGGGCGCTATAACATTAGCTGTAACACTACTCTAGTGCTCTTGCTCCCCCTACTGATGACAAAAAGAGCTGCAGTTTACTTGAGGAAAATTTTGTTGTGACCTAACTCCACAAAACTTTTTTTTTAAAATAAAGTAAAATAAAAATAATAAAGAGGAGGGCAGCATGAGGATATCCTGCTCATTTTTGAAACTCTGGATGGTACAATTCTTAAACCCGCCTCAGAACGTGCACACTCACGCAATAGTATTCTGAGGCGTCCTCGGTGCTGTCTGAGCTTGGTTATTTTCTTGAAGACATTTCGTGACCCAGCTAGGTAACGTCATCAGTGGTAGTAGGGAGTGGGTTTTGGTCTCTGTTTATATTCTAGAGCAGGGGTGTCAAACGCAGTTTCATTGAGGGCCACATCAGGGTTGTGTTTGACTTCTGGGGGCCAAGGTGGGCGTGATGAAGGTGGGCATGACTAGGGTGGGTGTGGCCAGCTCGTGTCAGGGGCGCCTGTGATTGCCCGAGCACTCTGCCACTGAAAACAGGCTGCAACCCTCTGCCAATGAAAACAGAGCTCGGGAGGGCTGTCTGCGGCCATTTTCACTAGCACAGGCACTGCAGGCTGGTCCTTCCCTGTTTCTAGGGCAGCCCCGCGGGCCAGGTTTAAGCACCCCATGGGCCTGATCCGGCCCCCGGACCTTGCGTTGGACACCCTTGTTCAAGAGCCGTGATGGCAAACCTGTCACACGTATGTCACAGGTGGCACGCAGAGCCCTCTCTTTATGTACGCGAGACATTGCCCCAGCTCAGCTCCACCACGCGTGCGTGCGTCTCAATACAATACAATACAATACAATACAATACAATACAATACAATACAATACAATACAATACAATACAATACAATACAATAGCAGAGTTGGAAGGGACCTTGGAGGTCTTCTAGTCCAACCCCCTGCCTAGGCAGGAAACCCTATACCGTTTCAGACAAATGGCTCTCCAACATCTTCTTAAAGACTTCCAGTGTTGGAGCATTCACAACTTCTGGAGGCAACTTCTGTTCCACTGATTAATTGTTCTCAATGTCAGGAAATTTCTCCTCAGTTCTAAGTTGCTTCTCTCCTTGATTAGTTTCCACCCATTGCTTCTTGTTCTACCCTCAGGTGCTTTGGAGAATAGCTTGACTCCCTCTTCTTTGTGGCAACCCCTGAGATATTGGAAGACTGCTATCATGTCTCCCCTAGTCTTTCTTTTCATGAAAGTAGACATACCCAGTTCCTGCAACCGTTCTTCATATGTTTTAGTCTCCAGTCCCCTAATCATCTTTGTTGCTCTTCTCTGCACTCTTTCTAGAGTCTCCACATCTTTTTTACATTCTCCTGCCGGCCAGGTGATTTTCGGGTCTCTGCCATGCATGGGGGTGGGGGGGGCACATGCGGGAGATGTGTGTGCATGCACGAGGGAAGCATGGGGGTGCTCACCCCCCCCTGCACCCTGTTTTTGGACCCCGGAGGCTGCAGGGAGGCCGGCTAGGCCCAAAACAGGGCACGGTGTGTGCGTTGTGGGCGCATGCGTGGGGGAGTATGGGGTGGTCACATGTGTATGTACAGGGGGTGGGCCACAGTGGGTTGCACGCGCATTGCATTATGGGTGTGGGCACACATGCGCATTCGCTTTCAACCCGCGATGACAAAAAGGTTAGCCATCACTGTTCTAGAGGCTTGTCCCGTTGGTGTCCATGTTGGTCTTGGTGGCTCTTTGGTTGGACTGTTTACCGTTAGCTTTTTTGACAGTACCTCAATTGGGGTATTGTTTACCGTATTTCTCGGAGTATAAGACGCACCTTTTTCCCTCAAAAAAGAGGGTGAAAATCTGGGTGCGTCTTATACGCTGCATACAGTATTTCTGTCTCCTGAAACCCTGCTCCCTTCACCAAAATGGCCTGTGTAGAGCCTGTAGGAGGCTTTCAGAATGCTCTTGGGGGCTGGGGAGGTCAGAAATTTTGCCCCCCGCAGCGCCCAGGAGCACTCTACAAGCCTCCTAAAGGCTATGCATGCAATTTTTTTGACAAAAAACGGGCCATTTTTTGCTTGCTTTTGGCCCACCTCCACCCTGCAGGAGCACTCTACAAGCCTCCTAAAGGCTACTTATGGCTTTTTTTGAGAGGAGGGAGGTTTTTGGGAGGTCTGCAGAGTGCAAAAACTTTTTTTTTTTAATTTGCCTCTTCAAAACCTTGGTGCATCTTATACTCCGAAAAATACGGTGCTTCTCGATTGTTGGTCTGAGGTTAATAGGTACTTAAAAATAAATGCACGGGTGGCTGTAGTTCTCTGCGCACAGGAATCCTTCCTGTAGAGAGAAAGAATTGCCTTTTGCTCCTCGGTAAGGCAGATGCTGGAATGATCCACATAAACCAATGATGGCTTCCAACAGCTTGCAGACCGTCAGTCTCAAATCAGCTTTAAAGCACAGACGTTGGGCGAAGCACTGGAAATAGCACCGGCAGATTCTCATAAAGCATTGGCGGAAAGAAAACAGTTGCATCCAGGATCCCGCTTAATGCTAAGATCGGTCCCCAGACTGTTTTGACGGCCTCGGTCAAAGAAGAGAATGAAGCCTGAATGACTGGGCCATTCCCAAGAGATCCATTCTAGGCTTATAAAACAGCCAGGAAGACTGTAGGAAGCTGAGCTGTACGGTTGCTGCAGTGTGTAAAGCGGGATTGTGATTTTAAGTACCGATACTACTACTGTCAACTTTGAAGCTGGGCTGACTGAGGCCATCTTGGACGCTTCTGCGTTGCTAGAGTGGTGCTGAGGGATAGGAAGGGGGAAATAGAGATAGCTAGGGTCTTGTAGGTAAAACAAAACAAAATAGTTTCTATTCGTTGCTTCTTGTCCTGCCTTCAGATGCTTTGAAGAATAGCTTGACTCCCTCTTCTTTGTGGCAGCCCCTGAGATATCGGAACACTGCTATCATGTCTCCCCCAGTCCTTCTTTTCATTAACCTAGACGTACCCAGTTCCTGCAACTTTGCCTGTTATCTACATGAAACTTAGCGTTATATAGCAAATGCTCAGTAGGTAAATATGAAGTAGTCACCAAATTTCACACATCTTGCCTCCCATGCCTGTTCTTAGAATACCATGAAGACAGCTAGGCTTCTATATTAAACTGTTTGAAAGTCTGGTGATAGACACACATATCCTTAATAAGTGAAAAAATGAAATAAATATTAAATAAATGAATTACATTGAACTATTCCATTAAAATTGTATGCCTTTGCATAAGAGAATGACCGTTCCAGAACTTTGAATGGTCATTTCATGAGTGGTTGTAAGAGCTTCATGTACTGCAATACTAGACATATCTGGTATCAGGGCAATTAGCCTTTTCATTTGACACTGTGGGGAAAAGAGATTCAAACAAGTTCCAAGAAACTCCACCTTAATGAATGTAAATCATAATAATGGGATGTGAATAGAAGAGAAGAGAGAAGAGAATACAGAATAGAGTAGAGTAAATATGGAATGGAATGGAATAGAATAGAATAGAATAGAATAGAATAGAATAGAATAGAATAATATGTCAGCGTTCCAAATATCATCCAGAGTCCAAGGCATGGCTTTCATCAAAGTTCCAATTTAATAAGAGAGACATGTTGGTACAGTCTGTGGAAACCCGAATCTGAAAGCTTCCTGGGGTTTCCACCCAATTGAAAATTCATGACCTTGCCCCCACACCCACAAGTCCATCGCATGGTCCAATCTTCCACTGCCACATTGTTTGTTTGTTTGTTTGTTTGGATTTATATGCCACCCTTCTCCAAAAGGACTCAGGGCGGTGTACAACGTTAAAAAACACACATCCCAAAAGTAAAAAAAAAATAAATCCATATCCAAAAAAACAAACCGAATTTAAAAGACAATTGGCATTTCCACCCATCTAGTTCCGGTCAGGTGCAGAGGTGCGGAGGCAAAGAATGACCTTGGGCTTCTAGAAAGGAATATTTTATTTTGACAACAACACATTCTACAATTCTACTCCTTACTATTCCCAATTACCCCACTAATGAAACAGCATAGTAAAATAATAGAGAGTGTGGCAGGCCAAAGATCCTAACAGGAATATGACTGCAGGCCTGACATAATTATTGTCACTTTGAAAGTACGTTAATCGGCATACATTAAAATTAAATTTCATTGCATACAGCAGTTGGAGAGAAACATAAAGAGGAAGAGTTATCAATGACATGACAGATCAGCTTGGTGTGTGAGGTTATTTAATTGAGATGTATGCATTGTACGTAACTCAGGCGTTCGGTCTTAGCCCCTTCCGGGAACTGATTTGTCAAGAGCGCAAATAATAGAGACAAAACAGCCATATCCAGACTGTCATGGTAATAGAATCAGTAACTCTGGTGTCAAAACAGATTAAAGGCAGGAACGACTGTATCCCATTTTAGCCCAGAGGACTTCTGGAGGCAGGGACATGAATACGGAAGCTCACTACGACTGCTGCTGTTTTGATCTGAATGACTGTTGAGAGCGGTCCAAATGTCTCTAAAAACAATCCGGTTTTATAAAGCTTCTAAGACGCATCGGATTCTTCTTTTGGGCGATTTGCAGTGGAATGTACTGAGAAAAAAAACCTAATGTCCTGACCTAGGCTTCCCAAAATCACCAAGCAGGCTCCTTGTCCCGACAAAACCACTTTATAATGCCTTGGTAAGGCCACACTTGGAATACTGCATTCAGTTCTGGTCGCCACGATGTAAAAAAGATGTGGAGACTCTAGAAAGAGTGCAGAGAAGAGCAACAAAGATGATTAGGGGACTGGAGACTAAAACATATGAAGAACGGTTGCAGGAACTGGGTATGTTTAGCTTAAGAGAAAGAAGGACTAGGGGAGACATGATAGCAGTCTTCCAATATCTCAGGGGTTGCCACAAAGAAGAGGGAGTCAAACTATTCTCCAAAGCACCTGAGGGTAGAACAAGAAGCAATGGGTGGAAACTAATCAAGGAGAGAAGCAACTTAGAACTGAGGAGAAATTTCCTGACAGTGAGAACAATTAATCAGTGGAACAGATTGCCTCCAGAAGTTGTGAATGCTCCAACACTGGAAGTCTTTAAGAAGATGTTGGATAGCTATTTGTCTGAAACGGTATAGGGTTTCCTGCCTAGGCAGGGGGTTGGACTAGAAGACCTCCAAGGTCCCTTCCAACTCTACTATTGTATTGTATTATTGTATAAAACCCCTTTTTATTAAGCGAACGTGAATTCCTCTCATTCACATCCAGCAAAGTCCCGGCAAACAGTCTTTCAAGGGTGAATTGACAACCACAGACCTTATCAGGCTTGGAGAGCTGCCAGGCCGATATCTTCCAAACGCAACGGCTGTACAAGAAAATACTTGGCAAGGAGTCTCTAAGAGTCACGAACAAATCTTCACACTAATTAAGCGAACTAATTGTCTCCTGCAAACTCCACTCCCCTTTTGCTCCTCTTTATTCCCTATGGGAGGGGACATTCACCGTCCACCTGCGCCTTTACTCCTGAGTCGGCCCTTGTTCCTTAACTGTTCCTGGCAGCTCTGTGCATGCCCACATTGGGAAGAGGCTCCAGCTGTTCTTCTACCCCACTGATCTCCGACTTTGAAGGCAGCTGATAACTGTCGGACGGCCCTGGCCCCATCTCTGCCTCTGACACAGAGCCCTCATCCGAGCCTTCCCCAGACTCCAGGACTCCTGGCCCATGTTCCTCCCCAACCTCTTCACTGTCTGAATCTGGCACCAGCTCCACTGTCCGCTGGCGGGCCACAACACCTAAATAAGGAAACAAAAGATGACTTTTGGAGATTGAAACCTATCTTACTCGTAGTAGATGCTACCAGAGAAAAGTGTCTTCTTTGAAACAGGAAAATCTGGTGTTGAAGTTTCACAACTGAGAGGGTTTTACAACAGAGGAGTATCTGTCCAAAGCCCTGGCTGAAGCAGAAGTTTTTAAAACTTTCCAATATGGGAAGCAAAGGTGACCCAAATTTGGGATATCCTTTAAATATAGGTAGTCCTAGACTTACAACAGTTTGTTTAGTTACCGTTTGAAGTTACAACAGCAGTTTAAAAAGTGACTTCTGCTCATTTTTCACACTTACGACCGTTGCAACACCCCGATGGTCACGTGAGCAAAATTCAGACGCTTGGCAATTGACTAAAATTTATGACGATTGCAGTGTCCCTGGGTCAGGCAATCCTCTTTTGCAATCTTCTGACAAGCAAAGTCAATGGGGACACCATTCACTTCATAGCCAGGTTACTAACTTGACAAGTGGAGCGATTCACTTAACAAATGTGGAAAGCAAGGTGGTTAAATGGGGCAAAACTCGCTCAACAAATGTCTCAACGGAAATTTTGGGACTCAACTGTGGTCGTAAGTCGAGGACTACCTGTGCAGGTGAGAGAGAGAGAGAGAGAGAGAGAGAGAGAGAGAGAGAGAGAGATTTGTGGATGACTGGATAAGTGTATGATTTGTTTAGTAACTGCAGTGATTTGCTTAACAGCATGGCAAAGAAACGGTAGCAAAATCAGTTGTGCCTCACTTAACAACTACCTTGATTCACAATGGAAATCCTGGCCCCAATTGTGGTCGAAAGTTGAGAACCACCTGCATTAGGTGGCGCAGTGGTTAGAGTGCAGTACTGCAGGCTACTTCTGGCTGCCTGCAATTTGGCAGTTTGAATCTCACCAGGCTCAAGATTGACTCAGCCTTCCGTCCTTCCACGGTGGGTAAAACGAAGACCCAGATTGTTGGGGACAAGAGGCTGACTCTGTCAACCACTTAGAGAGGGCTGTAAAAATACCGTGAAGCGATATATAAGTCTAAGCGCTATTGCTGTTATCTGTAGACTTACTTAGGAGCTGTGGTGGCGCAGTGGTTAGAGTGTAGTACTGCAGGCTACTTCTGCTGACTGCCGGCTGAATGCAATTTGGCAGTTCGAGTCTCATCAGGCTCAAGGTTGACTCGTCCTTCCGAGGTGGGTAAAATGAAGACCAAGATTGTTGGGGGGCAAGAAGCTGACTCTATAAACCATTTCGAGAGGGTTGTAAAGCACTGTAAAGCGTTATATAAGTCTGAGTGCTATAGCTATTGCTATTAGGATCCTTCACATCTCAAGGTCATAATTTTAGTGGTCTGTCAAAGTACCATAATTTTGAAAACTGCTAACTTTCACCACCTCTAAGTATCCTCCTGTCTCTTTTCTCTGGGCTTTCCTAGGTGAAGTGGTGTTTCTGGTTCCCATGCCCGCCGATGATTCTGGATTAGGATGGCAGCCTTTGGCCAGTGACGGTAGAGCCACCCCAACAACCACCTTCACCCAACAGGACATCAACGAAGGTGTCATTTGGTACAGGCACTCTGGAGCTGAGACGGAGAGTGACTCATTCCGCTTCCAGGTATGTTAGGTAAAGGTAAAGGTTCCCCTCGTACCTATGTGCTAGTCGTTCCTGATTCTAGGGGGAGGTCGTCCTCTCCGTTTCAAAGCCGAAGACCCAGCGCTATCCAAAGATGTCTCCGTGGTCATGTGGCCGGCATGACTAAGCACAGAAGGTGCACGGAACTCTGTGACCTTCCCACCAAAGGTGGTCCCTATTGTTCTACTTGCATTTTTACATGTTTTCAAACTGCTAGGTTGGCAGAAGCTGGGACAAGTAACGGGAGCTCACTCCATTATGCGGTGCTAGGGATTCGAACTGCTGAACCGCCGAACTGTCTCATCAACAAGTTACACCATCGTTAAGAATAACAAGAGCTTTAATTCGGTCTTATTTTATAATCCTTTAATTTTTGTTATGTGAATCCAAATTATCTCTCTCTTTTTTTTGCTGGAAATTGGGGGTGGGTGGGGGGAAAGGCCGTATATCGGGAATCACGTCAGCGCAGGATGTTGCAACTGTTAAGTAAGTAAGCTCCCCGTTAGGAGAGCGAGTGTGCAGAGAAGCATAATGAGAATGGTATGGAATAACACGCACAAACCAGCATACAGAGACACCGAATAGTATAAAATATAGTAGTTTACTATTTGGAAATATAGAGGTATTCAGAGTCCAATTTACAGTCCAAGTCATACCCAGTTCAGTCAGTCATTTATCAATGTTCTCAGTTAAGGAATGAGCCTTCGAACACAGTCCAGTATCTAATAATCAGTTTAGTACACAAAGCAGCTAACAGTAGCAAAAACACAGTACCTCAAAATACACCGATCAGCATCTAACGAACAGAGCTAACTGTCATTCTGGCTCCCTCTTATGGCTGCTTGAGGTAACGGCAACCAATCACATTACAGCAGTACAGTACTACCATCCTGGTTTATATATTGCTAACCCAACTGTTAGCTTACATTCCTAACAGCAACCAGTCATAAATGTGACCACAAGGTGGTGCAACAGTTGTAAGTGTGAATACAGGTCATATGTCACTTTTCCCAAAGCTGTTGTAAGTTCAAATGATTGTTAAATAAATGATTGTAAATTGAAGATTCTCTGTAATCTCTGTGATCTGTGATCTCTCTGTTCCAGTAATCTCACAACTGCACTAGGAACCTATCTGCCACGATGCACAAAAGTCTCACTGCCTCTGTTTCCTTTGTGTAATGTCATATTTGCAGGTCTCTGGTGCAGGTTTCCCACAGACGCATCTCGAGACCCACCTGTTCAACATTGCCATCTTACCGCCTCACTTGGCGTCATCTGCGTCCTCCGCCAGGTCTGCTTTTCACATGACGGTAAGTCCAGAATTATATTTCTCAAAGAAGGCATGTTTCTTTATTGGGAGTCACTAATAATAGAACTGTTCTGACCGAGGCTTCCCGAGAACTTGAAACAAACTCCTTGTCCCGACAAAAAAATTGTTTTATTAATTGACTTTAAATTCTTCTCATTCACATCCAGCAAAGTCTTTCAAGGGAGGATTTACAGTCACAGACCTTATCTGGCTTGGAGAGCTGCCAGGCCGATCTCTGCAAAACTTGGCAAGGAGTCTTTGAGTCACGAACCAATAAAGCGAACTAATTGTCTCCTGCAAACTCCACTCCCCTTTCGCTCCTCTTTTATTTCCTCTGGGAGGAGCCATTCATTGTCCACCTGTGGCCTTACTCCCAAATCGACCCCTGTTCCTTAGCTGTTCCCTTCATCTGGCAACTCTGCTCATGTACACACTGGGAACAGGCTCCAGCTGTTTGTCTGCCTCACTGATGTCTGACTCTGAAGGCAGCTGATAGCTGGCATACGGCCCTGGCCCCCTCTCTGCTCCGACACAAAGCCCTCATCAGAGCCTTCCCTAGACTCCAGGACTGGCCCAGGTTCCTCCCCAACCTCCTCACTGTCCGAATCTGCTACCAGCTCTGCTGGCGGGCCACAACAAGAGCTGCACTATATGCTTTTATTAGAGAATTATACAGACTTTGTGTATATAACAGATTACACAAGCTTCGTATATTTAATGGACCAACTGAGGAGTATCGTAGCTCGTGTGGTTAGGATGCTGGGTTGACAAGCATCAATCTCACGTCCGAGACCTGGGGGCTGTGGGGAGGGGTGAGCTCCGATCCTTCGCTCCAGGTCCTGCTGGGGATATGAAAGGTGGCCCCAACTGGGCATCCCCCAGTCAACAGTGATCTCACCTTCTGACCCTTTCAACCCAGAAGTCGATCCGATCCGACCCCAGTGCGATGCAAATGGACCAGCGCCAGCTATAGGACGAAGGTAGTAAAAAAAAAAAAGGCAAGACGGTGTATAAGTACACCTTTATCTATCTAAATATCTATCTTTCAGGCACTAGAAGATCGTGTGACCCCCATTCAACCCCATCAACTGTCTTTTGTCAACGCGCAGACTCCAAGTGAAGAAATCACGTACAACGTGACTGTACCCTTGCCTCCAAATCAAGGCATGATCATTTCACACACACACACATATATATATATTTTAATGTGATTCTTTTTACAACTGAAACCAATAGGTTGGAAGGGTCAGTTGAAGGATACTGAAGGCATTTATAAATTAAGTATTTATAAATTAACAAGTTTTGGGGAAATCATTGAACTTTCTTTGGTCAAAGCTGAAGTGTCGAAAGAGCCGTGGTGGTGTAGTGGTTAGAATGCAATATGGCAGGCTGACTCTGCCGATTGCCAGCAGTTCGATTCTGACAGGCTCGAGGTTGACTCAGCCTTCCATCCTTCCGAGGTCGGTAAAATGAGGACCCAGATTGTTGCGGGCAATACTCTGTAAACAACTTGGAGAGTGCTATAAAGCACTATGAAGTGGTATATAAGTCTAAGTGCTATTGCTACGAGGCCTGGTGGCGCAGTGGTTAGAATGCAGCATTGCGGGCTAACTCTGCCTCTGCCAGCAGTTCGATTCTGACCTGCTCAAGGTTGAACTCATCCTTCCATCCTTCCGAGGTCGGTAAAATGAGGACCCGGATTTTGGGTGCCCGATGAAGGGGTATGTAAGTGTTCTTATTATTGCCAAATGTCTGCCTCCATCTTAATCAGAGAGGCTTGGATGAAGCAAAAGGGTTACCCTTCACAACTGGGAAATAGAACGCACATTTAAATTCACGTACATCCTTTTTGCGCTTCTCAGGGTGGTGAATTGAGGACTGTAGGTGGTTTCTGCAGAACTGTCGAATGTCAGATACTGAATGGAAGAGAATCCTGTGGCTGGGATTAAAAACTGAATTGGGGAAGAATCGCAGGGCATGTTATTTGTATCATGTTTGAAGCAAACTTTACAAGTTCCAAAGACTCGTATTTACCCGCTCCATGATAGAGATTTTGGTGGCCATGAGCACCGCAAGCCTTGAGTTTTGATTAGCCCCATATAAAATCTACAGAAATCCGGATTGCTTAATCAGAAACTAGCCAGCCACACTTATCAACAAGTGTTAAGGAAGATGGAATGGCTGGTTGAAGGTTCAATAATTACTAAGCCAATGTGGGTTTAAGTGTTGTGGACGAAGCCACTGTGAAGTTGTGGACCCATCAGCAGCACAGAACATGGAACATGCTGCTGATGGAAGAACATAACTGCGGTCTTATGGAAAGCATCTGTGTTAGAATTCATGTATAATATTTGATTACTGTACTTATTTACCTAACAATTATAGATTGTTTATAGTCTACTAGCTGATAACCCGGAGTTACCCAGGTATTTATTTATAAGGGGAGAATTTCTGGACCAAACGTAATTTCTAATGTTGGATTTTCCCCCTTACTAGAGGGAGCCCCCTTGTGGAGTACTGTGAAGCTGTTACCAGGGCAACTCCACTGCGCTGCACAGTAGAAGCCATTTTACGGCAGTGCAGTAGAAGCCATTTTAAGGCACAACAGGCTGTATCTTAACAGAACACACACCACGAGGGGTGTTAGGGGTGTCTTACCCCCACAGTATTTTTTTTTCCAGAGAGTAAGTCATCTGTGCACCAAGTTTGGCTGAAATATAGAAACTGAGATTATCTAAGAAATAAATAAACTCTCTCTCCATTGAAACAGGCATGGTAGAGCACAGGGACAAACCGTTCTTCCCGGTAGCCTCTTTTACCCAAACTGACATCAACAATGGCAAGATCGTCTATCGTCCACCTAGTGCTGGATCGCATATTAAGGAGCTGATGGAATTCTCCTTTGCTGGTAAGAATTTAACCCACTGATTAGCACTCATTCATAGATTCCCATCCATAACTCCCTAACATTCTCTAAAAAAAAAAAGGGTTTCTCAGCAACTTTAAGACGGAGTGGAGGTCAACATGCTGGTTGGGGAATTCTGGGAGTTGAAGGCCACACATCTTTTTGAGGTTGAGAAACATTGATCTAGCCCAGGGGGTGTCAAACAAAGACCAGGGGTGTCAAACACAAGGGATGTGGTTGGAACCAGCCCGTGGACCGCGTTGCTTCAGCCTGGTTTGCCCCATCCCGGCGGGCCCACATGTGAAGAGGAAACATCGGGCCAGCCTGGTCTTGGCTTGGTCTACATGACAGCAGTTTGGGGAGTGGCGTCAAGCTGGCCACACTACTCAGTCAGCCATGCCCAATGACTGGCATCAAGTTGGTCACGCCCACCCAGTTGACCACGCCCCCACTGTCCTCCGACGTCAACCACAGCGCTGATGGTTTGACGTCGCTGATCTAGACAATGGTTCAAAGGTTGAGCAATAGATGTTAACAATATTTGAAGGGTCTAAGATCCCAGCCATAAGAAAACCAATGAAGCACATGGAAGAACGCGGGGTCAAATGTCAACTAAGGATCTATGATATTTAAAAAAGCTTCTGCCAGAAAAGATATGTTTTTCCTTCTCAAAACAAAGCGTTATAATCAGGGTAAATGACATGGGGATATGTTACGCGTTTGCCCTAGAGATATAGAACATAGAATAACAGAGTTGGAAGGGGACCTTGGAGGTCTTCTAGTCCAACTCCCTGTTCAAGCAGGAGACCTTCTCCCATTTCAGACAAATGGCTGTCCAGTCTCTTTTTGAAAACGTCCAAGGATGGAGCTCCCATGATTTCTGGAGGCAACTCATTCCACTGATTGATTACTCTTACCGTTAGGGATTTTCTCCTTATTTCAGGTATGCTCCTCTCCTTGGCTAGCTCCCGTCCATCATTTCGTGTCTTGTTTTTTGGTGCAAGAAATATTATGTCATTTCAGCCTTACGTTAGTCTTACGCTACAATGTTGAAAAGGTCATAAGGCTAACATTTTTGCTCTCACCATTAAGAACTTTCTCCTTAGTTCTAGCTTGCTTCTCTCCTTGGTTGCTTTCCATCCGTTGTGTTCTGTCTCACCTTTGGGTGCCAAGAAATGTTACGGCCTTTACCGTAGTCTTATGTTAGAGTGTTAACAATGTTAGACTGATGGCAGAAATGTCATTTAGATACATTTTTCAGGGATGCTCGGTGAGTGCCTAACATTTGAGTGCAGAGAAGAACAAGAGGATTAGGGGACTGGAGGCTAAAACATATGAAGAACGGTTGCAGGAACTGGGTATGTCTAGTTTAAGGAAAAGAAGGACCAAGGGAGACATGATAGCAGTCTTCCAATATCTCAAGGGCTGCCACAAAGAAGAGGGAGTCAAACTATTCTCCAAGGCACCTGTGGACAGAACAAGAAGCAATGGGTGGAAACTAATCAAGGAGAGAAGCAACTTAGAACTGAGGAGAAATTTCCTGACAGTTAGAACAATTAATCAGTGGAACAGAAGTTGCCTCCAGAAGTTGTGAATGCCCCAACACTGGAAGTCTTTAAGAAGATGTTGGATAGCCATTTGTCTGAAACGGTATAGGGTTTCCTGCCTAGGCAGGGGGTTGGACTAGAAGACCTCCAAGGTCCCTTCCAACTCTGCTATTGTATTGTATGATGCTTCTCTTTGCCCGTCTGTTAGGTAGCAAAGGTAATGCCAAGGCCACTATCCTCATATTTAGGACTCCACAAAAGGAAATGATGAAGGAATAGTTAAAACACCAGCATCTTCATGACGTGGCAATCCATTCCAGTTTGTTGGGTGAATATTAATTCCGCCTTGTAGTGCAACCTGCTCATAATTTTCCCCGTTCCGTCTAATATATGGCCCTCAGTGATTCGTGGGGCCGTGTGCGTGTTTCACAATGAAATTTTACAGCAATTACACCACTAATCATCAGATTAGTATCAGTTCATGAATTAACATCAGCTCATGAATTTCCCTGGGTGCCTATCAAATTGCTTGCACCGTTAGGCATTGCTTAGATCAGGGGTGTCCAAACTTGGGAACTTTAAGACTTGTGGACTTCAACTCCCAGAATTCTGGGAATTCTGGGGAATTCTGGGAGTTGAAGTCCACAAGTCTTAAAGTTCCCAAGTTTGGACACCCCTGGCTTAGATGTTACACCTTAGATCAGGGGTGGTATTCACTTACTTCCCCTACCGGTTCACAAATGTGACCGCGCGCACATCCGCACATGCACTCAGCTTTCCGCGCATGCTCTTTGGCTAAAAAGAGTGCCTAAATGGGATACCATAAGGCTGGGGCGGGCGGGGTGGGCACCCACGATTTCCACTACCAGTTTGGGGGAACCAGTCCGAACCGGCTGAATACCACCTCTGCCTTAGATGCATTACGGTCCAAGAAGCTGCTATTTCTACACCTTCAAAAGGAACAAACCTACAAAGCCATCTTCCAATAGGAACTTCGCGTGCCTTACCTGCTGTGTTTAGCCTGCCAGCGCTGAAACACAAGGTGGATAATCCATCAAAATGAATGAGAGCGGGAAGGAAACGAGCTGCCAAAAGCTGAAAGACGGGCATTTTTCAAAAGTACTCCTTTTTTTTCATATTTTAAAGATGTATTTTGTGTCAGCCGTTGCTATAAACAGGCCTCAGGGACTTAAAAAGAGGGTTTTTCCCCCATGTTGTTAAAATTGTTTTTAAATAAGATCCCCAAGGACTCCAAAAATGCTTGGACCAGAGTTGCATTTTATCTCCCGTCTTCCCACCATAGAATGGAATGGAATGGAGGGGAGAAGAGAAGGGAAGGGAAGGGGAGGGAAGAGTGGATGGAGTGGAGTGGAGTGGAGCTGAACAGAACAGAACAGAACAGAACAGGAGAATGGAATGGAATAGAAGTAGAGCAGAGCAGAGCAGAACAGAACAGAACAGAAAATATGGAATGGGAAGGGAAGGGAGAGAAGAGTTGAGTTGGAAGGGATCTTAGAGGTCTTCTAGTGAATCTCCCTGCTTAGGCAGGAAACCTTATACAGAAGTGGCCAAAAATGTGGAAATCTTTTGGGAAAAGCATACAGATTTGATGGCTAACAACACCGCTTTCTTTGCAGTAGTGCCATAAAATTATATATCAATGGAAAGATAATTTCATCAAGAATGTAATGCAACAAAGTTTGTTCAATTATAATCTGTATTCTATGAAAGGTTATAGCCAAATAACCAGAAAAAGGAAAGAATACAGTATATACATTCAGGTGCCAAGTGTCCGAATTTTGATCATGTGACGCCGCAACAGGCCGTAAGTGTAAAAAATGGTCGTAAGTCGCATTTTTCAGTGCCGTTGTAACTTTGAACGGTTACTAAACTTACTGTTGTAAGTCGAGGACCACCAGTGTTAATTGGACTGTCTTTTTTATTGACAGTCCAAATGGGTCACCTTACGCTAATACGTAGGACCGGATTATCAGGGTTTTCACGGGTGAAGTCCAAAAGGCCTTGAAATTCCAAAGCCCAGTTCTAAAAAAGTTTCTCTTGATCAAAAAAAAATCAGTTGTGAAAATCTCAGTTGGAAGCAAGAGAGAGAAAAGGCACAAAAGGATGTTTGATAAAGAGGCCGATTAATTACCTTTAAAAACCCGAGGAAGCATAGGAACTGTTTTTTTTAGGGACTCTTCATCCAGCTTCTCCTTTTTCAAGGACTTTTAACTGAAGCTTAAAAGTCAACATCTCAATATTTTTGTGAATGATTTCTGCCCCTCCAGTGAATCAGGCAGTAAACACTGAATTTGGAAGTAGGAATGGCCACACTCGTGTTCCACCACTGGACTGAGAAACATTGTTGGAGATGCAGAGGACTGGAGAATTTCTAATTTTAGGACTTCCTCTGGGGTGTCAAACACAATTTCATTGAGGGCTGCATCAGGAATGTAGTTGACCTTGAAAGGGATGGGGTGGGCGTGGCCAATTGACTGGGTGTGGCTGACTGGGGGTGTGTGGCTGACTGGGGGGGGGCGTGGCTAGTATGATGCTACTTCCCAAACTGCTGGCATGTTTCCTCTTCGCATTGGGTAGACCAGGAGGCCCCCGCGGACCGGATCCGACCGCTTCGTGGGGCGGATCTGGCCCGTGGGCCTTGAGTTTGACACTCCTGCTCATGGAGGCCTACCGCATTTTGCTTCAAAATAAAACACATTTTGAAATCTTCACCCGAATAGAAAACTCATTTTTCTGTCTTCATTATCTTAAAAACAGTGGTCTCGCATCCACTGAGAACGCAGTCAGTATTTCCAAATACAGCTGGCCTTGTGTCTTTCCCCTTCTACAAATTCTTTGTGACATCACAACTGTGTAGTGGATCCGTTTCGTTTTCTTTTGTGCGATTCTACCTGCTGCAAACAGGTGTGCTTTCCTAATCTTTTCATCTCGTTTAGGTCTTCCAGAATCGATTAGCTTTCGTTTTACAGGTATGTGGACATTGCTTGCGCATCACTCAAAGCGTGTATTTATATTTCGTTCTATCTGTTTTGAAGACCTTAGGATCACCTAATAAACAGGAGATGTAGTGTTGAAATAGGAGTCTTGGTGATAGATCAAATACTGCGGACTCCTTGGTGCTTTCTAAGCTTGGTTTATTTGTTGGCAGATATCTCATCACCCGACTAGATAATATTAAATTTATTTTTTATCCCACCTTTATTATTTTTATAAATCACTCAAGGCAGCGAAAATGCCCAATGTTCTTTCCTTTTCTTATTTTCCCCACAAAATAAGAGGGGTGAATTTTGCTGAAAGAGAATGACTGCCCAAAGTCACCCAGCTGGCTTTCATACCTAAGGCAGGACTAGAACCTAATCAGCTAAACCTGGAAATGTTGCTCTGGGCGGTCTTGCTTAGAGCCCCTTTAATGTTATTTGGTGTAATGGGATGTGAGAATGGCCTTGCAAGACCGAAGCAGGGGTGTGCTCCCTAAAGAAGGATCAGCTAAACAAGGAAGGAACTTGCAACTATCAGTGGCCTCTGCAAATCTGCGCACGTTAGGCACTGGACCCAGCGGTTCCTCCTCTTCCTCAACAGCCACCTCCAGACCTGGGGGCTGTTGACTCTCCTTCTGAGGGCTGATGGACGGCCCAGGCTCCGCCTCTGTCTCTCTTTGTCCACTCCATTCCCTCTTCCCTTCGGAGCGCTCAGGTTGCCTTGATGCTGACCCCAACTCCCACTCCTAGTCCTCCTCTGATTCAGCTGCTGGAAGGGCCGGTGACCAAGAGGCCAAAACACCAACATTTTAGAGTTCAGCCAATCTTTCGCATCCACCTAAGGAAGGAATCATTTTAAGCCTGATTCTTTTATGCAACATACTGTAGTATAAAATGTACCTTTTCTCCCCCCCCCCAAAAAAAGAGGGTGAAAATCTGGGTGCGTCTTATACACTGAATACAGCATTTTTGGCCTCCCAAAACCCCACCCCCTTCGCAAAAATGGACGTGCAGAGGGTTTGGGAGGCTTGCAAAGTGCTCCTTGGGACTGGGGAGGGCAAAAACAAGCAAAAAAGGCCTGTTTTTTGCCCGTTCCCCCCCCCCAGCTCCTAGGAATACTCTATGAGCCACCCAAAGCCTTTGCATGCCCCCTTCATTTTTTTTTTGCAAAAAATGGCCCGTTTTTTACTCGGTTCCCCCCCCCCCATCCCCCAGGAGCACTCTATCGAGCCTCCCAAAGCTCTGCATGCTTTCCCCCCCCAAAAAAAAATGAGGCGTGCAGAGGGTTTGGGAGGCCTGCAGAATGCAAGTTTTTTTTTACCTCTATAAGTATAATCACGTGTCTTATAGTCTGGTGCGTCTTATAGTCCGAAAAATACGGTACTCACTCCAGTCCTTTCTTTCAGTGTCGGATGGGGAACATATAAGTCCCGAGATGCCGTTTACCATCCACCTGCTTTCCACGGATATAGAGCCTCCATTGTTCCAGATGACCGCTCCGGTGCTCGAGGTCAGCCAAGGAGGCAGAGCTGCTATTGGTAAGGGGGGAAAAAAGACTAGTTCATCAATGGGCTTCAGGTACACACTATGCTATATTTATAATTCATAACGGTAGCATTTCAATTAGGGGATTTCCCATAAATTACTTGGCACCAATCCAGGTACGGGATGTTCAGTAGAGGAATTAAAGGGTCTGGGAACCCACTTTGCTGTGGACATCAGCGAAGAGAGGAAGATGTAGAATGTAATTGAGGAAATCCATCTGGAAACATATCATATTTTTCGGAGTATAAGATGCACCTTTTTCCCTCAAAAAAGAGGGTGCGTCATATACCCTGAATACAGCATTTTTTTGCCTCCAGAAACCCCTCCCCCTTCACCAAAATGGCCGTGCAGAGCCTTTAGGGGGCTTTCAGAGTGATCCTGGGAGCTGGGGAGGGCAGAAATGAGCACAAAATGGGTGCATGCGGAATTGGCGCAGTTGCTTCAAAAACAGGTACGGAACACGGGCAGGTGGGTGAGCCAACTGACCCACCCTACCGGTACGATGGCCACTGCTCCCGACAACTACCGGTATGACCGTACCAGCTGGAACCTACCATTGCAGCCGCCCCTGCGCTATACTCATCCATATTTCCTTTTCCGAAGCCCAGGAGATCGCCGTGGCAGAGTAGGATTGCCGCGCCTCAGCTGTTTCATTCGCTAGCAGTAATGCCGAAGGTGAATTTTCTGGTAAACTGTGCAAGTGTGAATGCAGTGAATGCAAAGTGCGTGCTGAGTGAACTGGTTGTTTAAACCGGTAGGATCCCATAACCTCCTGGTTATGACCCAAGGTTTTTTAATGTGTCAATACTCGAAATGCCACTGACTCCCCTATCTACGCTCTGCTCTGACCTGCTAATAAATTGCATTTCCCTTGGCGATCAGAGGCTAAACATCTAAATATACTTTGCTTCCTCCCTCTCTATATTTGGGTGGTTAAGGAATAAAGCTGACCCTGAGTGACAGGCACATTGCTGCTGAGGATCTCTTCTTTGAAGTGGTAGAACCTCCTCACCATGGAGCTCTTCTCAGACATGGTTCTGGATTCCCGGTCTACATGGCAACAGGTAAGCTTGGAGGAAGTTTCTCGTGCTGTTTTGTCCGTCACCTTTTAGGTCAAAAGACACACCTGTTAAGAAGAAGGAAAAATCCACTGAAGTGCAACACGAATGCTTACCGGTAGCCCTTACTTAATTGTTCTGACCGAGGCTTCCCAAGAGCATGCAGCAAACTCCTGGTCCTGACAAAAAAAACCTTTTATTCATTGACTGTGAATTCTGCTCAGACACATCCAGCAAAGTCTTTCAAGGGAGGATTTACAGTCACAGACCTTATCTGGCTTGGAGAGTTGCCAGGCCGATCTCTGCAAAACTTGGCAAGGAGCCTCGGAGAGTCACGAATCAATTGAGAGAACTAATGGTCTCCTGCAAACTCCCCTCCCCTCCCGCTCCTCTTTTATTTCCTCTGGGAGGGGCCATTCATCATCCACCTGTGGCCTTACTCCCAAGTCGACCCTTATTCTTTAGCTGTCCGCTTCGTCTGGCCACTCTGCGCATGCGCACACTGGGAACAGGCTCCAGCTGTTTGTCTGCCTCACTGATGTCTGATTCTGAAGGCAGCTGATAACTGGCATATGGCCCTGGCCCTCTCTCTGCCTCCGACACAGAGCCCTCATCAGAGCTTTCCCCAGACTCCAGGACTGGCCCATGTTCCTCCCCAACCTCCTCACTGTCTGAATCTACTGCCAGCTCCGCAGGCCACTGGCTGGCCACAATATTAATGACCGTAATGAGGAACAGCAAGTCTGTCACAAAGTGGTCATGGTTGTTAGCATCAGTTAACACACAATCAGACAATTCAGCAGGATTCAAAAGTTCTTTATATTCATAACAAGACATAAGTAAATATACACTACCCAAAGCAGGTTTTCCCCCCAACGTGGTAATAAATAAAAGCAAAACACAAGCAGAGGAGAGAAGAGAACAGTTTCAGTTCAGAGCAGCAGACAATTTAAGAGCTCAGCACAGACTCAGAGCTGCAGAGCTAAGCCACACCCAGGCTCCAAACTGTTTCAGCTCCCATTGGCTGGCCTTGTTACTAAGCCCTATTCCAGTTCATGAATATACACTGACAGAGTCAATATTTGGTAAACTCGCGGAGATGTCTGTACTTAGGTCGAGACACGTTTCTGTATTTACTTAGAGGAGTTCATCTTCATGTTACGTCAAGGAGAAAATTCTGATTTTACCCTGTCTTTCTGGGAAGGCGATAGCTTCACCTATGAGGAAGTCACCAGGAATGCCTTGCATTATCTTCACGATGGCTCATCCTCAGGAGACGACAGCATGGAAATTTCAGTCACTGACGGCACTACCAAAGATGTGATTTTGCTCAAGGTGGAAGTTTCTCCAGTGGACATTAACGGGCCAAGGTTGGATCCTAGCTGCTCGCTGAGTATCACTGTGGCTGGTAAAAACTCTGTGATCATCACTCGATCCCACTTTGCCTATATTGTAAGCATTTGATCTTTTTTTATACCATCCCTCAAGTGTAATCTGTATCTTAATATAGGGGTATCTTTGGTGGGTTCGAAACAGTCATAGAGCTAAGGAGATAGAAAATGTAAGGTTATCTGTTGGGACTAGGGGTCTTCAACCTTGGCAACTTTAAGACTTGTGAACTTCAACTCCCAGAATTCCTCAAAAAAAAAAAAATCCAAGCTCTCCTGCAATCAATTGGCTCACCAGGCCAATTAATCTATTGACTCAACCGATTAAAACTTTTTTTTTATTGAATTAGGATTGCAATATCTAATACTTTGCGTATTTTCTTCTTCTTTCACTTTAAAATCAGTGCAACAGAATGTAAACAGAATAGTAGAGAATAACATCATAGGAACATTTGTTTTCAATTTATGTACATTGCAGGTAGGCTGCGATTTATAACCATAGTTGTGGCAAAAATATTACGGTTGTAAATCCTGCTAGTTGTTAAGGGGAAACCGCACGGCCATATCTGATTTTAAAACCTTTTTTGTGATGTTTGTTAAGCAAACGCCACAGTTGTTAAATGAATGTGGTGGTTGTTAAGTGAACCCATTGCACTTATGACCAAATTTGAGCCCAACATTTCTATTGTTGAGACTCTTGTTAAGTGAGCTTTGCTCCATTTTATGACCTCTCTTGTTACAGTTGCTAATACATCCCTAACATGGTTGTTAAGTGAATCCAACTTCTCCATTGACATTGCTTGTCAGAATTTCACCAAAAGGTATCACATGAGCCCGGGACATTGCAACCGTCATAAATATGAGTCAGTCGCCAAGCATCTGTTTTTGGATCAGTTGACCATGGGGAGGCTGTAACGGTTGTAAGTGTGAAAAATGGTCACGAGTCACCGTTGTAATATGGAACCGTCACTAAATGAACTGTTGCAAGTCGAGGACTACCTGTGTAGCCAGTGGGCCTTTCTTTCTCGAAACGGGAAGTAAACTCTGGAAAATGACCCCCCAAAAAGAGGTCACAATTTGTGATCATGTGTCTGTAGGAAGCTGCAAACAGCTATGAATACAAACCAGTTGCCCAGTGCCCAGATGTGACTAGGTGACCACAGGGGGTGGTGGTCAGCTCTTGGAATTTTGGAACTTGGTTATAAATGACCAGTCATAAATCAAGAACTTCCTTTACAGCTTTCAAACATACTAAAGGTAGAACTCTTCTTTTCAACCAACCAAGCAACCAGCCAATGAATCAATCAGAGTAGAGTTGGAAGGGACCTGGGGCAAGTGACTATCCAGTCTCTTATTAAAAACTTCCAGTCATGAAGCACCCAAAAGTTCTGATGGGTTTTCCACTGGTTAATTGTCCTCACTGTTAGGAAGTTTCTCCTTGATTCCAGGTTGCTTCTCTCCTTGATTAGTTTCCATCCATTGTTTCTTGTCCTGCCCTTCTGGTGCTTTGGAAAATAAGTTGACCCCCTCTTCTTTGGGGCAGCCTCTCAAATACTGGAAGATTGCTATCATGTCCCCCCATAGTCCAGCGATGGCAAACCTTTTTTGGCTCACGTGCCATAAAGGGGGGGGGAGCGTAGGGGGGTCGTGCGTGGGCGTGCCGCACCCATAATGCAACGCGCGACCCCCCCAGTGCATGCACGCATGAGAGGTGCTCCCCACATTTTTTGCATGCTTTTTTCGCCCTCCCCAGGCTCCAGGGGCTTTATAGGAGCCTGGGGAGGGAGAAAACAGCCTCCCCCCCCCCCGGAGACCCTCCGGACGCTTCAGGGACATTCAAGAGGCTTCCCTGAAGCCTCCGGAGGGCAAAAAAGGACCCTCCAGAGGCTCTGAAGCCCCCTGAAGGTCCCTGAGGCCTCTGGAGGGCTTAAACCGACCCTATGAGCAAACTGGAAGTCCATTCCCGAACGTCTGGTTTGCCCATAGGGCCGTTTTTTTGCGCTCTGGAGCCTTCAGGGACCTTCAGGAGCTTCCCTGAAGCCTCCGGAGGGCAAAAAAGGACCCTCCAGAGGCTCTGAAGCCCTCTGAAGGTCCCTGAGGCCTCTGGAGGGCTTAAACCGACTCTATGAGCAAACTGGAAGTCCGTTCCCGAACGTCTGGTTTGCCCATAGGGCCGTTTTTTTGCGCTCTGGAGCCTTCAGGGACCTTCAGGAGCTTCCCTGAAGCCTCCGGAGGGCAAAAAAGGACCCTCCAGAGGCTCTGAAGCCCCCTGAAGGTCCCTGAGGCCTCTGGAGGGCTTAAACCGACCCTATGAGCAAACTGGAAGTCCGTTCCCAAACGTCTGGTTTGCCCATAGGGCTGTTTTTTTGCGCTCTGGAGCCTTCAGGGACCTTTAGGAGCTTCCCTGAAGCCTCCGGAGGGCAAAAAAGGACCCTCCAGAGGCTCTGAAGCCCTCTGAAGGTCCCTGAGGCCTCTGGAGGGCTTAAACCGACTCTATGAGCAAACTGGAAGTCCGTTCCCGAACGTCTGGTTTGCCCATAGGGCCGTTTTTTTGCGCTTTGGAGCCTTCAGGGACCTTCAGGAGCTTCCCTGAAGCCTCCGGAGGGCAAAAAAGGACCCTCCAGAGGCTCTGAAGCCCCCTGAAGGTCCCTGAGGCCTCTGGAGGGCTTAAACCGACCCTATGAGCAAACTGGAAGTCCATTCCCGAACGTCTGGTTTGCCCATAGGGCCGTTTTTTTGCGCTCTGGAGCCTTCAGGGACCTTCAGGAGCTTCCCTGAAGGCTCTGGAGGACGAAAAAGGAGCCTACGAGCAAACCGGAAGTCACTTCCGGTTTGCTCGTAGGGTCGTTTTTAGTCCTCCGGAGGCTTCAGGGAAGCTCCTGAAGCCTCCGGAGGGCCTCCGGGGTGGGGCGGGGAAGGCTCTTTTCACCCTCCCCAGGCTCCTATAAAGCCTCTGGAGCCTGGGGAGGGCGAAAAATGGCTTTAAAAAAGGCTGAACAGATGCCAGCCCGCTCATGCCTCGTGTGCCCTGACAAATGGTTTCTCGTGCCACCTGTGGCACACGTGCCATAGGTTCGCTATCCCGGCCCTAGTCCTTCTTTTCTCTAGGCTAGCCATACTCAAACCCTGCAACCGTTCTTCATAGGTTTTAGTCAGTGGTGGGTTCTGGTTCCCAGTGCAACTGGTACGCTGCAACGGGGCCTGGTGTCCACCATTTGAACGCGCACACACTCGCGCAGTGCACGCATGCATACTTACTGCCTGCAACGCCTCTGCAATGCTCCAGCTGCTCGGCGGAGCATCGCGCAGGCACCGTACGCTCCATGCACGGAAGCCCCAAAGAGCTCAAACACCAGTAAGGAGCACGGGCCGGTGGGTCGGTCCTCTGGAGCACCGTACCGGAATGGGACATGGTACTCCCAGCAGGCACCAGTACGCCTGTACCGGGGCGTACCGGTCATAACCCACCACTGGTTTTAGTCCTCTTAGTTTCTCTTCCTTGCACTTTTTCCAGAGTCTGAATATCTTTTTTGTAAGGTGATGACCCCCAAAAAAACAAACCCCGTGACATCCTTCATATTTTGTTCAACGATTATCTTAATGGATATGACTGTTTCTTTCTTAATCTCACTTCTGCCCATAGGATAACAATTCCCCAGATTCTGAGATAAGGATTCAGCTAATTTCTCTTCCTATGTACGGCAGTCTTATGCGGACGGCCTTTGGACGACAATCGGATGAGTCTTCGGAGGTCTATAATTTCACAATGGAAGACATTAACCATCAAAGAATCAGGTAAGTGTTTGCGCCCAAGAATTTTCTCCAGTGAAACATCACAAAGCTTGTTTCCCTCTGTATGATGTGAAGGTCACAAAGCTTGTTTCCCTCTGTATGATGTGAAGGTCACAAAGCTTGTTTCCCTGTGTGTTGTGTAGCCTTCTTCAAAAAAAAAAACAGCCGTAGAAACGGGTGAAATTCAGCAGCTTCTGACAGGTTCTGGAGTACCGGTAGCGGAAATTTTGAGTAGTTCAGAGAACCAGCAAATACTACCTCTGGCTGGCCCCAGGAGTGGGGCGGGAATGGAGATTTGGCAGTATCCTTTCCCTGCCACGCCCACCAAGCCACACCCACAGAACCGGTAGTAAAAAAAAATTGAATTTCACCAGTGCCTAACACTCTTTCTCTTGAATAGTTTTGTGGGTTGGCAATTAAAATATGCAGGTTACAAGCCAAGGTTTTATTGCATTTTCTGCCAGGGGGTGAGTGAAGATTGGAACGAATGAAACAGGGAAGCACGAACTATAGAAATGAAAAAAAAATATTTTCCTGAAAGAAAAGACATCAGCTCTTAAGAATTTGTTTTCTTAAAAACAGAGTCCTGACCTTAAGGGCTGGGGGAAAAAAAAAGATTAGGCAGAGATATGAAAAGGTTCCAGTTTTCAGAGTTTCCCCCCAAGCTATTCTTCTTCTGAGATTCTCTGATATATCATTTAATGCTGGAGGCAAACGTAAAGGGTTTTCTCCCCCAAAAAAATAATTGAAATCAGTGACCTTCATACAGAACAGGAAAGCATGTATAAAGCATAAAGGCATGGACTTCCAGTACGAGTGATTCAATATTTTTTTAGCCTGTCCTTATTACTTTTATTACTTATTACTTTTAAGAGATGTGGTGGCTCAGTGGCTAAGACACTGAGCTTGCCGATCAGAAAGGTTGGCAGTTCGGCAGTTCAAATCCCTAGCGCCGTGTAACGCAGTGAGCTCCCGTTACTTGTGCCAGCTTCTGCCAACCTAGGAGTTTGGATCGGACAAACTGGTAGTAGCAGTGGCTGTAATTCGAAAAAGTTTTTGACTGTGCCAAAATGGTTAGATTAACCTTTGAAATTAAAGATAAAGAAGATACAGAATAGTCTATGATTTGGAATAAATTCTACGAATGGATAGAAGCAAAAAGTACAGGTGAAACTCGAAAAATTAGAATATCGTGCAAAAGTTCACTTATTTCAGTAATGCGACTTAAAAGGTGAAACTAATATATGAGATAAGACTCATTACATGCAAAGCAAGATAGTTCAAGCCGTGATTTGTCATAATTGTGATGATTATGGCTTACAGCTCATGAAAACCCCAAATCCACCATCGCAGAAAATTAGAATATTGTGAAAAGGTGCAATGTTCTAGGCTCAAAGTGTCCCACTCTAATCAGCTAATTAAGCCATAACACCTGCAAAGGGTTCCTGAGCCTTTAAATGGTCTCTCAGTCTGGTTCAGAAGGAATCACAATCATGGGAAAGACTGCTGACCTGACAGTTGTGCAGAAAACCATCATTGACACCCTCCATAAGGAGGAACAATGCAGAAGAGCTGAAGGCCGCTATTGAAGCATCCTGGTCTTCCATAACACCTCAGCAGTGCCACAGGCTGATAGCTTCCATGCCACACCGCATTGAGGCAGTAATTGCTGCAAAAGGGGCCCAAACCAAGTACTGACTCCATATGCATGCTTATACTTTTCAGAGGTCCGATATTGTTCTATGTACAATCTTTGTTTTATTGATTGCATGTAATATTCTAATTTTCTGAGATTGTGGATTTGGGGTTTTCATAAGCTGTAAGCCATAACCATCACAATTATGACAAATCATGGCTTGAACTATCTTGCTTTGCGTGTAATGAGTCTTATCTCATATATTAGTTTCACCTTTTAAGTCGCATTACTGAAATAAACGAACTTTTGCACGATGTTCTAATTTCTCGAGCTTCACCTGTAGGAATGAGAGAAAAGTAAGATCATAAATGTTAGTACTGAAAATAAGAAGGTAAATAATTGCAATACTTTAATGTAAGAAGAAACCTAGCTACAAGCTTTTTGGTTACATGATTACTATAGTTACTATCTCATTATTGCTGTTATTAGCTTGTATGCCAATGTTTAACCCCGCTCTTTTTTGGGGGGTCTTTTTTATTTATAAATGGTATACTCTGACAATGCACTGTTTTTCCAAAAAGTTGTCTTACGAATAAAATTTGTTGTTTTTTTTTAAAAGCAATGCCACCATTATATTCTGGGCTTTTGGGGTCACGAAGAAAGGACCGTTCATGATTTGGATGCTTTCCTTTGATTTTATCTGAGGGATGTGTTTTTTAGCAAGGACCATGAGTTTCTATCCAGACCTGGTGATATTGGGTGGCCTTCAAGGAAGTGGGTCAGGAATCCATTTTTCCTGCAGTTTAATATACTTCTTTTTTTTTTTTTTTTTTAAAAGAGTATTATTATTTTTTAAATACAAAAATAAACATTCCCTCTTTCCTTATGCAGTGTGTCTGGGTACAAACATCTCTGTGCATCAATCGTTCCTCTTTTGCCACATCTTTCACATTCATTTTAACATTATTTCTCTAAGTTTAGTATTACAATATATTGAGCGTTTAGACGTTATGGAACTCTCCATTTTTCTTCTTAATATATTCTAGTAATAATATCGCATCAACATTAAACATCATTATTCTCATCATACGCATACTAACAGTTTTCATCTTATTTATATCTCTATCTAAGTGTATTTCTACTTATTTTGTAGCTTTTTTCAAACTCCTTTTTTTTCCCTCCAACCATTTGTAAAATACTTCCCAAAACATATAACATTCAGTTTGCTCTTTCTCCTTCATTGCTAATATTAATCTGTTCATTTCTGCACATTCTAATATTTCCTGTATCACCTTCTCATCAATAGGGATCTCTATACTTTTCCAATGTTGTGCAAATACAATTCTAGCTGTGGTTAATACGTGAAACAGTTGAATATACTTTTGAGATTCTCCATTAGGGCTTCGTTTTAAGCCCAGAAGGAAACATTTCCCCCATTTCCTGCACATCTCTGCTTCACGGTTTGGATCCATCCCAGTGACATTTCTTCCATCTCGCCCCGACTTTTAATTTCGTGTCAATGCATGAATCCGCTTTTTCCATGTTGCTCCCCACCTCCTAGTTGTGTTGTTATTAAACATTCCCCATCCTGTGCTGTCAACAGCTTCCATCTGGCAGATTGAAAGGGCACCGGATTGATTAAAAAGTTAGAAATAAAATGTAGTCTCCCTTGTTAACTATTTTCCCCCCCTAGCTGTTAACATCTCTCCCAGTAACATGAAAATGCAAGCAGGTGGGTTTATTCCCCGAGGCAAACAAGACGCAATTAGAGGAGATTAAATTGTTTGTCGATTGCAGACTTTGGCGTCCCTGCCTACCTATCGCCCCCAGCTCAATGTCTTCCACTTTTTAAATCCTGCAGATATTTCACCGAGCTTGAAACGGTTTTCGATCAGCCAATCACAGATGTCTTCTACTTCTCCGTGTTCGATGCGGACAGCAACCAGCTCAATAGCCAGATGTTCACTGTTACTATCACAGCAGCCCAAAGTGTGCCTCCGGTTGTTACCTTTTCTGACCAAATTACGGTACGTCAGCAACCTCTGCGATTCAAGGCTGAATTATGTGGTATATATAGTCCTTGACTTACGGCCCACAATTGAGCACAGGATTTCCATTGCTAAGCAAGGCAGTTGTGAAGTGAGTTTTGCCCCATTTCCCGACCTTTCTTGCCACAGTTGTTAAGGGACTCATTGCAGTTCTTAAGTTACTAATGCAGTTGTTAAATGAAACTGACTTCCCCATTGAAACTTTGAAGGTCTCAAAAGATGATCACACGACTTCGGGACACTGCAACCGTTATAAATACGTGCCAGTTGCCAAACATTTAATTATGTAACCGAGGGGACGTTGCAACGGTCATAAGTGTTGACTTGGGGGATAGAAATTCTTATTTACCACCCTTTATGAGCCACGGTGGCGCAGTGGTTAGAGTGCAGTACTGTAGGCTACTTCTGCCGACTGCCGGCTGCCTGCAATTTGGCAGTTCAACTCTCACCAGGCTCAAGGTTGACTCAGCCTTCCCTCCTTCTGAGGTGGGTAAAATCAGGACCCAGATTGTTGGGGGAAATACCAGAGGTGGGTTGTCAATTTTTTTACTACTAGTTTGGGTGTGCTCATGCATGCGCGACGTTTCTGCACATGTGCAGAGAAGCCTTGTGGCCGGATCCTCCCGCTGCTGCTACTACCGGTTTGCCCAATCTGATCCAAACCAGGAGCAACCCACCTCTGGGCAATACACTGACTAAACCGCTTAGAGAGGGCTATAAAGCACTGTAAAGCGGTATATAAGTCCTTTTAAATTCTGACAGTCCTTTTAAATTCTTTAAATTTTAAATTGTGTTATTATAATTGGGGTATTTTAATGGTGATTTTTAACTGTCTAAATGTGATGTGATTTATTACCTCCTCCGTGCATGTATGTCTTTGTATATGTGTATGTTTATGTGTTTGTACATATGTTTTATGTTTTATATGTTTTACTGTACGCCGCCCCGAGTCCTGCCTGGAAAGGGAGCGGCTAATAAATTCAAATTTATTATTATTATTATTATTATTATTAAGTCTAAGGGCTATTGCTATTATATATGATGGGGATGACCCCATGCGAAGTATTTCAGATCACAAATATTAAGAGATTGGGTGTTTGTTTGCAAAATAGAAGTTTTTTGTAAGTAATGCTCAAAGTCAAATTTCCAGATAGAACAGAATGTTGTTTTTGTGTCCAGGTAGAAGAAGGGGGGAGAACACCACTCCAGCCTCACCACACCCTTGGCCTTGAAGGTGGCCTTGCTGAAGAAGGCCTGGTTGTAAAAATCACAAGTCTTCCAAAGTATGGGTACATTGAAAATACCAGGACAGGTAAGGAGCGATTTCATATGGTCCTCGACTTACGACTACAATGGAACCTGTTGCAGAAAAATCAAATCCTGAAGGCATACACGGATAACTGATTCAGCAGGAGTCATTAACTTCTTTATATACATAATAACAGACGAATAAATGTACAATATCAAGAGCAGATTCTTTCAACGTGGTAGAAATTGCAAGCAGGCTACAAGCAGGAGAAAAGAGTTTCATCTCAGAGTTCAGAGCAGACAGACAAGTTTAGACTAGTTTACTTCTCAGAGCAGCAGACTCAGAGCTCACAGCTTTACAGACTAGTTTCAGTTTCAGTTCTCAGCTAAGCCACGCCCACACTCCAAGCTTAAGATTCTACATTTAGGCAAGAAAAACGAAATGCACAGGTACAATATAGGTGGTACCTTGCTCAACAGTAGTAACTGTGAGAGGGATCTTGGAGTTCTAGTGGACAACCATTTAAATAGGAGCCAGCCGTGTGCAGCAGCTGCCAAAAAAGCCAACACAGTTCTAGGCTGCATAAACAGAGGGATAGAATCAAGATCACGTGAAGTGTTAATACCAATTTATAAGGCCTTGGTAAGGCCACACTTGGAATACTGCATTCAGTTTTGGTCGCCACGATGTAAAAAAGATGTGGAGACTCTAGAAAGAGCGCAGAGAAGAGCAACAAAGATGATGGGACTGGAGACTAAAACATATGAGGAACGGTTGCAGGAACTAGGTATGTTTAGTTTAGTAGAAAGAAGGACTGGGGGAGACATGGCAGGAGCCTTCCAATATCTCAGGGATTGCCACAAAGAAGAGGGAGTCAAACTTTTTTCCAAGGCACCTGAGGGTAGAACAAGAAGCAATGGGTGGAAACTAATGAGAGAAGCAACTTAGAACTGAGGAGAAACTTCCTGACAGTTGGAACAATTAATCATTGGAACAGAAGTTGCCTCCAGAAGTTGTGAATGCCCCAACACTGGAAGTCTTTAAGAAGGTGCTGGATAGCCATTTGTCTGAAACAATGTAGGGTTTCCTGCCTAGGCAGGGGGTTGGACAAGAAGACCTCCAAGGTCCCTTCCAACTCTGCTATTGTATTGTATTGTATTGTATTAAGTTTCTGTTTCCAAAACAGCCCATTGGCTGACCCAGTGGCTGTGCCTATTCATTGGCTGATCTATTCCAGCCTATGAATATTGATACTCTGACAGAACCCGATTTTTCCATTGCTAAGCAAGGCAGCTGTTAAAGCGAGTTTAAGCCCCATTTCACAACCATTCTTGCCACCGCCGTTTAATAATAATAATAATAATAATAATAATAATAATAATAATAATAATAATAATTTTATTTGATTAGCCGCAACCCTCTCCCGAAGGACTCGGGGCGGCGTACAATCAAAACAGATAAAATACAGATAAAGGCACACATACATACATAAAGAACAAAGACATATACATGTACATGGAGGAGGTAGATTCATAAGTGAAAGACAATTAAAAAACACAATTTAAAATCCCATTAAATAAAATTACTGAATTAAAAAACCCATCAGGAGCGTTATGAAGTTATGATTGAGCCAGGCCGGCTATTTCGAATAGGTGGGTCTTGAGCTTTACACGGAAGGAGCGGAGGTCAGTAGTGGTCCTAATATCCGGGGGGAGGTCATTCCACAGGGCTGGGCCCGCCACAGAGAAGGCTCTGCTCCTAGGCGCCGCCCCATGGCACTGTCTGGTGGACGGCACCTGGAGAAGTCCCTCTCTGTGCGAGCGGATGGGTCGTAGGGATGTATGGGGCAGAATACGATCCCGCAGGTATCGGTTAGTCAGATCGCTGCCATTGTCAACTAAATCGTGCAGTCACTGAGCGAATCTGGCTTCCTCCATTAATTCGGCTTGTCCCACCTCTGATGGTAAGCTTAATAAAATCAAAGCGAGGTGGGCGGCAAACAAATCTGACTAATAATGCAATTCTTGATTTGCTACATGTGCAAAAACTCGACAAAGAATCAAGTCACTGCTTAAGAAAAAAAGCAAAATGATTTGCTTGAAAAAGAAACGTACTCCATATAAATATCACTTTCGTTGCAGGCAGACGTCTCAGTTTTGGAAACGTTGAAAGTTCTGATTTTTCTTTCTCGCTTCAAGATGTGTTGGAGAACCGTATTTATTATTTTCAGAACGTCCATGAAAGTATTGAGCCATCGATGGACAGCTTTAGTTTTTATATCAGTGATGGCTTCAGCCAATCAGAAATCAGCAGTGTCAACATTACTATTAAGGTAATTGAATTCAGCGTGTAGTTTTTAATTTGCAAAACTATTGTGACAGCAGAAATAGTGTCTGGGTTCAAGCAAATTGCTAAACTTGTGTTTGTTGAGCAAGGCAAAAATGACTGGTTCACACCTAATCCAAAGCAGAAACCACAATTGTTATTGAGGCTGATTAATTGTAAGAAGTCAGTAAGTTAAACTCAGGAAATCACATTATGACACAATGTGAATCAAGTCTCTCTCCCTCCCCCCTGTCTCACACACGCACATACACATTCTCTCTCTCTCTCTCTCTCACACACACACACACACACTTTCTCTCTTTCCCTTCCTCCTTCTCTCTCTCTCTCTCTCTCACACACACACACACACACACTCACTCTTTCTCCCTCCTTCCCTTCCTCTCTCTCACATACACACACAGACACATTCCCCCCTCTCCCCCTCTCTGTCTCTCTCACACACACACATTCTCTCACTCTTTCTCTTTCCCTCCCTCCTTCTCTCTCTCTCTCTCTCTCTCTCACACACACACACATTCTCTCACTCTTTCTCTCTTTCCCTCCCTCCCTCTCTCTCTCACATATACACACAGACACATTCCCCCCTCTCCCCCTCTCTGTATCTCTCACACACACACATTCTCTCACTCTTTCTCTCTTTCCCTCCCTCCCTCTCTCACACACAGTCCCTCACTCTCTCCCCCTCACTCTCTCTCTCTCACACACACACACATTCTCTCTTTCTCTCTTTCCCTCCCTCTCTCTCTCACACACACATTCTGTCTCACTCTCTTTCTCACTTTGTCTCACACACACATTCTCTCTATTTCTTTCTTTCCCTCTATCCCTCTCCCTGCTCTCTGTCTCTCTTTCACACACACACATTCTCCCTCCCTCCCTCTCCCTCCCTCCCTCTGTATATACACATGCACCTTTACATACATACCATACACAACCACATTAACCAGGAGTAGTCATAGCTTCTGTACACATTATTGCAAATACACAGCGTCTACCAGGAAAATACAAATGCAGGTTTCCGGTTGATTTCATTGAAATACCTTCGTGCATTAAATGCTTTCAGTTAGGTTTCTGTTTCAGAATGTATTCAAATTTGTTACGAATGCTGCTCTCAAGCCATCGGACTCTTCCCATTGCCATAATCTTATTTCTAGATTTTGTAGCTTCTCGTGGCTTTTCCTCTTCCGTTTCAAAAAAAAAAACCCGGTTGTTGAACTCAATTTTTCCCCTCGTGATTTTCCTTCTGTTCCTCGTAGCGCCTGAATGATGAGCCCCCTCAAGTAAAGGTGACCCCTATCAGCGTGCACGAAAACGAAGGCGTAGTGATTCGGAATTCCTCCTTGCGGCTAAAGGACTTGGACACTTCAAATGACTTTCTGGTTTTCACAGTCACCAAAGCACCCATTCACGGTGAGACATATTATTCTAGTAACGCTGCAGAAATAGCATTAGCCATCAGATTTATATAGTAATCTCCCAGTTATTTTTTTTTATACAGTATGTATGACAGCAAAACATCCATGCGGTCCTTGACTTGTAACCACAATTGAGCCCAAAATTTATATTGCTAAGTGAGACATTTGTTCAGTGGGTTTTTGCCTCATTTTACGACCTTTCTTGCCACAGTTGTTAAGTGTGTTCTGACCTAGGCTTCCACAAAAAGTACGAGGCAGAGTCCTGGTCCCGACAAAACCCCTTTTATTAAATGCACGTGAATTCCTCTCATTCGCATTCAGCAAGGCCCGGCAAACAGTCTTTCAAAGGAATATTTATGACTACAGACCTTATCTATCTTGGAAAGCTGCCATGTAAATATTTTCCAAACGAGGTGATGTGCAAGGAAAGGCTGGGCACAGAGTCTCTGAGATTCACGGACAGATCTTCACACTCCTGAAACAAATCTAAAGACCAAGCGAATTGTTTCCTGCAAAAGCCCACTCCCCTTTCGCTCCTCTTTTATTTCCTATGGGAGGGGCCAATCACCTTCCACCTGTGACTTTACTCCCAAGTCTTCCCTGATTTCTGAGTTGTTCTTTTCTTCTGGCAGCTCAGCACATGTGCACACTGGGAACAGGCTCCAGCTGTTCTTCTGCCTCAACTGCTGTCTAGCTCTGAAGGCAGCTGATCACTGCCAGATGGCCGCGGCCCCGTCTCTGCCTTGACGCAGAGCCCTCGTCCGAGCCTTCCCCAGCCTCCAGGACTGGCCCATGCTCTTCCCCAACCTCCTCACTGTCCGACTCTGCAGCCAGCTCCACTGGCCGCCGTTCGGCCACAACAAAGTGACTCACTGCAGTCGTTAACTTAATAGTAATAGCAATAGCACTTAGACTTATATACTGCTTCACAGTGCTTTACAGCCCTCTCTAAGCAGTTTACAGAGTCAGCCTCTTGCCCCCAACAATCTGGCTCCTCCTTTTACCCACCTCGGAAGGATGGAAGGCTGAGTCAACCTTGAGCCTGGTGAGATTTGAACTGCCAAATGGCAGGCAGCAGAAGTAGCCTGCAGTACTGCACTCTAATCACTGCACCACCAGGGCTCGTAATATGCTTATTGTGAAACTGGCATCCCCATTGACTTTGATTGTCATAAGATCACAAAGAAGGGGGATCCCATAACCTTGGGACACTGCAACCGACATGAATATGAACAAGTTGCCAAACATCTGAATTTTGATAAATTTTGATCGCGGGGATGCTGCAATGGTCATGTGTGGGATATGCTCATAAGTCACTTTTTTTCCAGTGCCGTTGTAAGTTTGAACGGACACTAAATGAACTGTTGTAAGTCGTGGACTACCTGTAGTTGTGCATTCTCATATTGCCACTGTCCTTATTGTGTGGTAAAGATAAAGGTTCCCCTCGCACATATGTGCTAGTTGTTCCTGACTTTAGGGGGCAGTGCTCATCTTTTTTTCAAAGCCGAAGAGCTAGCGCTGTCCGTAGACGTCTCCGTGGTCGTGTGGCCAGCATGACTAAACGCCGAAGGCGCACGGAATGCTGTTACCTTCCCACCAAAGGTGGTTCCTATTTTTCTACCTGCATTTTTTATGTGCTTTCGAACTGCTAGGTTGGCAGAAGCTGGGACAAGTAACGGGAGCTCACTCTGTTACGTGGCGCTAGGGATTCAAACCGCCGAACTGCCGGCCTTTCTGATCAACAAGCTCGGCGTCTTAGCCACTGAGCCCCCGGGTCCCTTTTTCCGTGGTAAATTATTCTGTGGTAAAGGATTCTTAAACGCTTGTAAAAGATGCTGTGAAGAATAAGTATGTTAGGAGTCGAATTAAGGTATTAATGCATTGGAGAGAAAACGACCAGTGAGGAACTAATTCATAATTCTTGACTTTCTCTCAGGATATCTGTATAGAAGGGAATCTCCTCTACATTCTCTGGAGAATGGACAAGCTCTCTCGGAGGGATCCACTTTCACCTACCAGGAGGTCCTGGAGGAACTGATCGTTTACAAACTGAACAGCTTGGTAGCCCAAAGGGACGACTTCCAATTTTCACTCTCAGACGGTCTCCACATTGAGACAGGGAAAGTGGAGTTCGCGGTAGCCTCACCCAGGATGGACCTTCTCCGATTAGTCGTGAACAAAGGCCTACAACTCCTTGCTGGTAAAATAAAAAATGAAAATAAAAATTCTGAATATGATTTTCTGAAGTCCCCTTATTAAAATTCTTGAGTAGCCGAATTTCCCCAAGGTCTGTCTGTTAGACCTTCAGCTTTTATATTTCTTGGAAGCCCACCTACCCATATTATTCTAAATTGTCCCCACTGTCTGGAGATCTCAGTGTGGCATTGTTTCTACGGAGGTTAGCTGGGGAACTTCCCAGAGACTATAAATAATTGAAATGAACCGATAGCCGAGGGTAGAGAACTTCGACCAATTGGCATTCATTATTTCTCATTCAGAATGGCTAGTCACTGAATACTGTCCCTGGAGCAATGTTTCTCAGCCTTGGGAATTTTAAGATACATGGACTTCCAACTCCCAGAATTCCATAGCAGCATGCCTTTAGAGCCGGGTTGGCGAACCTATGGCATGCGTGCCACAGGTAGCACGCAGAGCCCTCTCTGCGGGCAAGCGAGCCGTCGCCCCAGCCCACCGCATGCATGTGCACACCTCCCACCGGCCAGCTGGTTTTTGGGTCTCTGCCACGCATGCATGGGGGGCGGTGTGCATGCACAGGGGTGTGTGGAGAGTCCAGGGGTGTGTGGCGTGCACCCCCACAGCTCATTTTTGGCCCCCTGAGGCTGCAGGGAGGCCTGCTAGGCCCAAAACAGGCCACAGAGGGTGGTATGGCAGCCTCCCTCCCCATAGCCCAATTTTGGCCCCAGGAGGCTGCAGGGAGGCCTGCTAGGCCCAAAACGGGGCATGGAGGGCGGTGTGGCGCCTTCCCTCCTCATGGCCCATTTTTGGCCCCAGAAGGCTGCAGGGAGGCCTGCTAGGCCCAAAACAGGCCACAGAGGGCGGTGTGGCGCCCTCCCTCCCCATAGCCCATTTTTGGCCCCAGGAGGCTGCAGGGAGGCCTGCTAGGCCCAAAACAGGCCACAGAGGGCGGTGTGGTGCCCTCCCTCCCCATAGCCCATTTTTGGCCCCAGGAGGCTGCAGGGAGGCCTGCTAGGCCCAAAACGGGGCATGGAGGGCGGTGTGGGGCCCTCCCTCCTCATGGCCCATTTTTGGTCCCAGGAGGCTGCAGGGAGGCCTGCTAGGCCCAAAACAGGCCACAGAGGGCGGTGTGGCGCCCTCCCTCCCCATGGCCCATTTTTGGTCCCAGGAGGCTGCAGGGAGGCCTGCTAGGCCCAAAACAGGCCACAGAGGGCGGTGTGGCGCCCTCCCTCCCCATGGCCCATTTTTGGTCCCAGGAGGCTGCAGGGAGGCCTGCTAGGCCCAAAACAGGCCACAGAGGGCGGTGTGGCGCCCTCCCTCCCCATGGCCCATTTTTGGTCCTGGGAGGCCTGCTAGGCCCAAAACGGGGCATGGAGGGCGGTGTGGCGCCCTCCCTTCTCATGGCCCATTTTTGGTCCCAGGAGGCTTCAGGGATGCCTACTAGGGCCAAAACGGAATGCCGGGGGAGTGTCACACGTGTATGTGCGGGGGCCATGCGTGGTGGTGGGTGGTGGTGGTGGGTGTCACACATGCATTGCATTATGCTTTCAGCACACAACGACAAAAAGGTTAGCTATCCCTGCCTTAGAGCATCCAATGTATGTGACTTAAAAACCAGCTCTTATCCTATTCTTCTCCAGAGAAAAGCAAATGCATTTTTTAGTTCTCTCCTTTCTCCACAGGCATTTGCTCCACGTATTTCTTCAATTGTTTTGGGGGTGGGTGGGAGGGGAATCTATCTGGTTGCTCGCAAAACATCATTTTGCATAGGCTGCCCAAGTTGGAGAGTTGTATTGATTTTTCCCCCTAAGCTTCGGTATTAACATTTGATCTGAGAAGCCTGAAAAGAAGTTTTCCTTCAACCACGGTGTCAAATCAGTGTTACAGACACCTTTGTGAGGCTGTCTGATTTCAGAAGACCCCCGTGGAGGAAAACAAAAAACAAAAAACCCAACAGGCAAGCAAAATTGAATTGGAAGCCTTCCCTCTATCCGAGTTAGAACAAATATTCCCAAACGTGTGTCAGAATTATCTCTGATTTTGTGGGAGGGAAATAAAAAAAGTCTAGTATATGGCACCTCCTTCTAAAAACCTGACAAGGTAATTGCAGGGATTAATCCAGGCAAACCCCAGGAGCTGACACAGACTTGAAGAAAATCAATCAATCATCAAGCAAGTATGCTCTAGGAGTGGTGCGGTGGCGCAGAGGTGGAGCTCTTGCCTCACAATCAGGAGGCTGTGAGTTCGAGCCAAGGTAGAGGCAGCTATTTCTCTCTCCGGGCACAATGAGAATATACTGCCGAACAAAACTCCTCATTGGCGACAATAAGGGCATCTGGCCAGTAAACACTCCGCTAGCTCCATTCAGTTGCCCATACTCCACCCCGCAAGGGATTAGGGGGGGGGGTCGTTAAAAGAAGATGATGAGGAATAAGCAAGTATGCTTTCATTCACAGAATAATTAAGCAAGAAGCTTAATATTGTTTGTGTCTGTTTGTTCCCACCCTTTAGGGTCTGTGGCAGTCATTACAAGCCAGCATTTAAGAGCCACAGATCCTGATTCAGATGACCTGTCCATCAAATACATCATGAAGAAGGACCCAACCTATGGATTGTTGCACCTGCATGAGAGAGATTCTTTGATACAGATCTCTGCTCGGGGACCAGCCAAAAATTTTACCCAGGCAGATATAAACAAAGGTGAGATGCTCTGTTCTTACAGGTAAAAATTTGGTACTTATCTCTGAGTTGAGTTGCATAGCATAGCAGGCCACAGATTTTTCTCAGATTTTTGGATTTATACTGTGGCACAAACACGACGTGATCTGTTTTGAAAAGGATTTGATTCTTGTAATACTACTGTTGAAGAAATATCCATCTGGTTCAGTTCCAAGCGGGGAGAAAGACACTAGATAACAGGGGAGGCTGATTGGAAAGATGGTTTATTGATGGACAGGATCACATGGTTTTGAGGTCCTGGCCAGCTGACCACATGGAGCCGAGAATGAGGGCTATTTATACCCTCTCTGGGCTTTGAACTTGAGCTTCCCATTCCTGTGCAAGAGCATGTATTGTATTGGCTGTTGTAGGGGTCATGTTTGTCTTGAAGTCTAGTTTGGTTGAAGCCTGGAGGGTGTGGTACAACTGAGATGATGCCATGAGGCTTCAGGGAAGCCTCCTGAAGCCTCTGGAGGGAGGAAAAACGGCCCTACGGGCAACCCGGAAGTCCGTTCCCGAACGTCCGGTTTGCACATTGGGCCGTTTTTCACCCTCCGGAGGCTTCAGGAGGCTTCCTGGAAAACGGCCCAATACGCAAACCAGAAGTCGGAAAATGGGCCGTTTGTGGCCTCCGGAAAGCTTGTGGGGGCAAGGAGGCTGTTCTTGCCCTCCCCGGGCTCCTAGAAAGCCTCTGGAGTCTTGGGAGGATGAAAAATGGGCCCACCGTGCCATCACGCACCAAAAGTGGGGGGCTATTAGGGGGTCGCACATGCATGTGCAGGGGGGGATCACATGCGCGCATGACCCCCACGCTCTCCCCGTTTTTGGCACGCGGTGACAAAAAGGTTAGCCATCACTGGTATAGGTGATTCAATAATCTCCTGCGTCTGCACGGGGGTTGGACTAGAAGACCTCCAAGGTCCCTCTCAAGTCTGATATTCTGATTCTGACCACAATAAAATTGTGACTAAGCAGTACAGGTACAGTTGCAACTATCATTGGGACCAGAATTAGGCAAGGCAATCGTTAAGTGGCTTGCGCCTAATCTTATGACCTTTGGTTGTTAAGTGAATCCCTGCCGAAGTGAAACACTATAGTTGTTCAATGAATCACACTCATTAAATGAATCCAGCTCCCCCCCCCCCCCCATTGAGTTGTCAGAAGGCAGATAGGAAGGAGACAAAATCACATAATGTCATAAATACATACCAGTTGCCAAGTGTCCAAATTTTGGTCACATGACCACGGGAATGCTGCAATGGTTGTTAAGTGTGAAGACTGGTCGTAAGTCGTGTTTTCAGTGGTGTTATAACTTTGAATGTTCGTTTAACGAATGGTTGTAAGTTGAGGGCTCCACTTGCGCGAAATTCTTTGCTGCCCCAGAAACACTTTTTTGGCCTGATTTCCGGAGACGAGAAATTAATCAGGGAGAAGTTGTGTAAGATATTGTAAATAACTAGTATGAAAATAAAGTGTTGCCTTTTAACTATCCAAGGTGGCGGTTGAATACAAGGCAGTCCTCGTCTTACAGCAGTTCATTTAGTGACTGTTGAAAATTACGTGAAAAAAGTGACTTATGACCATTTTTCACAGTTACAAACTTTGTAGCCATCCCCATGATCATGTGATCAAGATTTGGCTGCTTGGCAGCTGGTTCATACTTATGACGGTGGCAGTGTCCTGAAGTCATATGATTCCCCCTTTGCAACCTTCTGACAAGCGAAGTTTCATCATGTCTTTTGAGTATTAGTTGATAGATACAGATTACCAGAGTTGGAAGGGACATTGTAGGTCATCTAGTCCAACCCCCCCTCCCAAGCAGGAGACTCTATACCACAGCCGACTCCTTGTCCCGATAAAACGCCTTTTATTTAGTTTAAAGGGAATTCCTCTCCCGCAAACTCCCGGCCAACAGTCTTTCAAGAGATTTCATAACTACAGATCTTTATGAGGCTTGGAGAGTTGCCAGGCCGATATCTTCCAAACGTCATTCTGTAGCAGCAATTACTGGCAAGAAGTCAGGAACAGATCTTCACCCGAAGGAATTGAATTAATTACAATACAATACAATACAATAGTAGAGTTGGAAGGGACCTTGGAGGTCTTCTAGTCCAACCCCCTGCCTAGGCAGGAAACCCTATACCGTTTCAGACAAATAGCTATCCAACATCTTCTTAAAGACTTCCAGTGTTGGGACATTCACAACTTCTGGAGGCAAGCTGTTCCACTGATTAATTGTTCTCACTGTCAGGAAATTTCTCCTCAGTTCTAAGTTGCTTCTCTCCTTGATTAGTTTCCACCCATTGCTTCTTGTTCTACCCTCAGGTGCTTTGGAGAATAGTTTGACTCCCTCTTCTTTGTGGCAACCTCTGAGATATTGGAACAATGCTATCATGTCTCCCCTAGTCCTTCTTTCTCTTAAGCTAAACATACCCAGTTCCTGCAACCGTTCTTCATATGTTTTAGTCTCCAGTCCCCTAATCATCTTTGTTGCTCTTCTCTGCACTCTTTCTAGAGTCTCCACATCTTTTTTACATCGTGGCGACCAGAACTGAATGCAGTATTCCAAGTGTGGCCTTACCAAGGCATTATAAAGTGGTATTAACACTTCACGTGATCTTGATTCTATCCCTCTGTTGATGCAGCCTAGAACTGTGTTGGCTTTTTTGGCAGCTGCTGCACACTGCTGGCTCATATTTAAATGGTTGTCCACTAGGACTCCAAGATCCCTTTCACAGTTACTACTACTGAGCAAGGTATCACCTATACTGTACCTGTGCATTCCGTTTTTGTTGCCTAAATGTAGAACCTTACTCTTTTCACCATTGTCTCCTGCAAACTCCACTACCCTTTCGCTCCTCTTTATTCCCTATGGGACGGGTTATTCACTGTTCACCTGTGCCTTTATTCCCAAGTCGGCCCTTGTTCCTTAGCTGTTCCCTTCTCCCGGCAGCTCTACGCATGCACACATCAGGAACAGGCTCCAGCTGTTCTTCTGCCCCACTGATCTCTGACTCCAAAGGCAGCTGAGAACTGTCAGATGGCACTGGCCCCATCTTTGTGTCCCACACAGAGCCTTTCCCAGACTTCAGGACTGGCCCATGTTCCCCCCAACCTCCTGTCTGAGTCTGCTGGTGGGCCACAACATGCGTTAAATAGCCAAATAGATTTGTAGAAGGACAGCATCAAAAGAAGATTCAGCCAAGCCCCAGGGACCATCAACGTCAGCCTCTCTGGGTGAATTTATCATCTCACAGAGAACTTGGCTACATACTCCAGAAAAACACAATTAGCACAAGATTGCTTGCAGATGTTCTAAGTATTCTATTCCCCCCCCTTTTTTTTTCTGAATTCCTTCTAACAGGACAAGTCCAATACAGCCATGAGAAAGGAGAAGCAGTTGGGACTTTTTGTTTTGTTTTTGATGTGGCAGATGGAGAGGGAAACAGAATGGCAGACTTGGAGTTTTCAATTAATGTAACAGGTAAGTCAACAACCGTATCACAGCTTTGCCTTCCTTTAGCAAGACAGAGGAGGGCTTTAATTAGCCAGAAGCAAGGAAATTCTGGGAAAGCCTGCAGCTGTGAAGTAGGGTGGTTAGAATCAATTACGAAGATAATTTAGGGGCGGCACATTATTAGCTCTGGAATAATAGAGGTTTGAAACTGTCGAAAATCTTAGTTTCTGCCTCCTGAATGGTACAGATTGATATTCCAATATTACAATTCACGGTTCACCACAATATAATTTGTCATAGAATTAGGTTTATATTTCAGGGGAATTTCCTTTTGAGGTGTTAAATGAGGAGTCAACCAAAATCCACCCTTGTTCTGGCTTTCCTGAAAAATTGATTGCATTTGAAAACTACATTACTTGAAAATTAGAGCTTAATTAACCGGTTAAAGTACTCACCTAAAATCGATTCTCTAGCCAAAAAAAAAAATGTGCCCCAATTATTTTTTGAAAAATGCTTTTAATACAAGCATCGGTACCCAGTTCCGTTTGCTCTCTTTGTTATTTTTCACCAGAAAAAGGTCTCTTTAAATTATGCTTGTGAAATAAAACATTGAGTTTAACATTGTAGCAACAGAGAGAAAATTTATTTATGGCCTTTTGCTTCTGTGGTTCATGAGAGCAATTTGTGATGTTTTTTGCCAAAAATGTTGACTTCCAGTGTTCAGCAAAAATCCAGGTTGTAAGTTGTAATTTCGAACTTCAGTTGTAACTTGAGCACTATCTATATTCCTGTTGTCTTCAGTGTTACAAATGCATGGCGAGACTGCACTTTTAGACACTATGTACACAGAGGGTTGGGTCATCAGCGGCTACCAAAAGAAGAGGAGGGTCAACCTGTTCGGCTACCAAAAGAAGAGGAGGGTCAACCTGTTCGCCAAAACACCAGAAGGCAGGACAAGAAACAATGGATGGAAATTAATCAAGGAGAGAAACAACCTAGAACTAAGGAGGAATTTCATGGCAATTAGAACAATTAACCAGTGGAACAAGTTGCCTCCAGAAGTTGTGGTGCTCCAACACTCGAGGTTCTCAGGAAGAGATTGGACAACCATTTGTCTGCAATGGCATGGGGTCTCCTGCTTGATAGGAGACCTGCCTTTCAACTCTGTTTTTCTGTTATACTCAGTTCTTCTTAAATCATAGACAATAAATACTGAAATGTGCTTTGATCCTCCCATTGACACTTGTGAGTCTCCTAAATCCATCCACTTGTCCACCCCATGACAAAGAAGATGGATCTAGGATCTGACTCTGTATGTTTCCTCTTATTTCCACTTCTCCCAGGGGACCCATTGCCTTTGTCCGTCACTGTCAACACGGGGCTAACCCTGGACGAAAACTCGGTGAAAAAAATCACCCCTTTGGAGCTGTCAGCCGAGACGCAGGGCGGAGAATCCAGCGATCTCCTCTACAGGATTATTAAACAGCCCCAGCTGGGACACTTGGAGCACACGGCATTTCCAGGTTTGCAAATATTTACTGGTTTTGGAGCAAAGTGAGAACAAAGGCTCCTATTTTGCGGAATCCGTGGAGAAATTCCACAGGGAATTGTGCTGATTTATTTAGCGATAGAGGTTAGGAGGCCTGGAGTGTCTCCTTTTAAAGTCTGACGGTATTAATAAATGAAGGGATAAATGTGGCTGCTGGACACATTTTGAAGCATCCCTAGGGAGAATTTCTGAAAGCGAGTTTGGAAGGTTCCGGGGATGGAATTCTTTGAGCCAGAAGAAACGCTTGGAATTTGAGAGCACCAGGTCAATTCTTCTGCTCCTGTTTTCTAGGCAGAAGGATTAGTTCCTTCCAACAAGAAGACCTTAACTCCCACAGCCTCCGCTACATCCATACAAGCGAGGCGGAACAATACGCTGACACGTTCACTTTCACCGTTTCGGATGCCCATCAGGAGGTCAGTCAACTTCTATTGGTTTCCCACCCAAAAATGGTTCTTTTTCTGCCTGTGGAAAGGCAACGTCCCACAAGAATAGCTTGTGGTTCGAAAGGATGATACAGCATTATATTGATTTAAAGCCAGAACTGTTTTTGTTGGGTATTTTACCAGAGAAATATAATAAAGAAAATGTATATTTAATTATTCATGTAATAAACGGCAGCTAGAATTGTATTTGCACCAAGTTGTAAAATCAAAAAAATTACCTCAGGAGGAGAGGTAATTAAAGAAATCTTAGATTGTGCAGAAATGAACAGATTAACTTTGGCAATCAAAGAGAAGGAAGAATCAGAGTATTAGAAGATATGAGAATGTTTTTATCACTAGATAGAAAATGAATATAGATAAAAAGAAACAGAAAATTGAATAATTTGGGGTGGGGGGGAAACGTAGAATTAGAGGAGAGGAGCTGGATTAAATGGCAATTGAAATGTAAATGTAAAGGCAACGTAAAAATAGACTAAAAATGATGTGACTGTTAAATAGAATGACACAAAGACCGTAACATTAATGATGTGAGAGGGGTGATGGAAAAATAAAAATAAAGTTGTTGCTTTTTTAAAAAGAATAGATCCCATTCTTTCTATCCACAGGTGACCCACAATTTTGAAATCACCATTAACCCAGTTGACGATTCTTTGCCGGTGGTGCTGGCCGCGGGGATGACTGTGCAGGAAGGAGTGAGGAAAACCATCACAGAATTTGATCTCAAAGCCACCGACGCAGACACAGAGGTGAAGAAAGGCGTTCTCTTTGAGTTCTTCTTCTTCCATGAAGGACTTTGGAAGGAAATGGTAGTTTCCATCCAATGGTATGTTCCCTTAGAGCAGGAAATGGGCAACTGTGAGGCCTTTCCTGCCTATGGACTTCAACTCCCAGGATCCCTGAGCCAACTATGCTGGCTCAGGAATTCTGGGAGCTGACGTCCACAGGTGGGAAAAGGGCCATAATTGTCTGCCCCTGATCTAGAAGTAGACAATCATATTGCAATAACATTTAGACTTATATACCACTTCACAGTGTTTTACAGCCCTCACTAAGGGATTTACAGAGTCAGCCTCTTGTCCCCAACAATTTGGGTCCTCATTTTACCGACCTCGGAAGGATAGAAGGCTGAGTCAACCTTGAGCCTGGTGAGATTCGAATTGCCGAATTGCAGGCAGACGGCAGTCAGCAGAAGTAGCCCGCAGTACTGCACTCTCACCACTGCGCCCCCATGGCTCTGTGTGCATGCCCTATATAGGTAGTGTTCGACTTACGATCACAACTGAACCCAACATTTCTGTCATTAAGCGAGACATTTGTTAAGTCAGTTTTGCCCCATTTGACGATCTTTCTTGCCACAGTTGTTCAGTGAATCACTGCAGTTGTTAGTAGCAAGGTTGTTAAGTGGTTCTGGCTTGCCCACTGACTTCGTTTGTCGAAAGTCAGAAGCAAATGGGGATACCGCAACCATTATAAATATCAACCAATTGCCAAGCATCTGGATTTTGATCACGTGACCGTGAGAGCTGCTGCAGTGGTCGTAAGTGTGAAAAACAGTCATAATCACTCTTTTCAGTGCCGTTGTAACTTTGAACGGTCACTAAATGAACTGCTGTAAGTAGAGGACTACCTGCGTTCTCTTTTTCATCCAGGAACATGAGGCAAGGTTCATTGGTGAGAGTTGGGCCCTCCATGTCCACTGTTTTTGGCAACAAGAAAAATATGAGGTGCTTTGGGCTGCCCCAAAGTCACCCAAAGTGCTTCCATGGCTGTTGTGGCCTGCCAGTGGCCAGCAGAGCTGGCAGCGGATTCGGACAGTGAGGAGGTTAGGGAGGAACATGAGCTAGGAGTCCTGGAGTCAGGGGAAGGCTCTGATGAGGGCTCTGTGTCGGAGGCAGAGAGGGGGCCAGGGCCGTATGCCAGTTATCAGCTGCCTTCGGAGTCAGATATCAGTGGGCAGAAGAACAGCTGGAGCCTGTTCCCAGTGTGCGCATGCACAGAGTTGCCAGACAAAAGGAACAGCTAAAGAACAGGGGTCGACTTGGGAGTAAGGCCACAGGTGGATGATGAATAGCCCCTCCCAGAGGAAATAAAAGAGGAGCGAAAGGGGAGTGGAGGTTGCAGGAGACAATGAATTCGCTTAATTGGTTCATGACTCTCCGAGACTCCTGGCCAAGTTTTGCAGATATCGGCCTGTCAGCTCTCCAAGCCAGTTAAGGTCTGTGACTGTAAATCCTTCCTCGAAAGACTTTGCTGGTTGTGAATGAGCAGAATTCACAGTCAATTAATCAAAGGGGTTTTTGTCAGGACAAGGAGTTTGCTTCATGCTCTTGGGAAGCCTCGGTCAGAACAACTACAACCCGTGGCAATCTCAATGCTTATCACTACACTATGGCTATATTATTTTCCTGTAATTTTGTTATCGTCATAAACCATTTGAAATAGGGATAAACAGAAGGCTGCCGCACATATTCATGAATTAATAAACACTTTCTCTCTGCTGATCTCATATCCTGAGATATGCTACCTCTGGGCTAGGAGGTTCTGTCTAGCTGGCAGAACGAATAGACCTTTCAGAGATTAAACTTCCATGAAATTATCAAATTCTTATTCGGAGACATCTGAGGCAGTAACTGCACGTCCTCAAGTGCTGAGTTTCATAAATTCCTCGTGCATGGAAAACGGAAGACTGGAGGCTACGGAGAACTGGATGTGATGAGATCTAGGTTTTGCGTGCAGAGACACCATGACAGAACTGATGCCATGATTTAGATCAGGGCAGTGGTGGGACTCAGTTTTTTTTTTTACTACCGGTTCGGTGGGCGTGGCTTGGTGGGCGTGGCGTGGCTTGGTGGGCATGATTTGGTGGGTGTGGCAGGGGAAGGATACTGTAAAATCTCCATTCCCTCCCCACTCCAGGGGAAGGTTACTACAAAATCCCCATTCCCTCCCGATCAGCTGGGACTCAGGAGGCAGAGAGTAGATGGGGCGGGGCCAGCCAGAGGTGGTATTTACCGGTTCTCCAAACTACTCAAAATTTCCGCTACTGGTTCTCCGGAACTGGTCAGAACCTGCTTAATGCCACCTCTGGATCAGGGGTGTCAAACGCGATTTCATTGATGGCCGCATCAGGGTTGTGTTTGACCTTGTTGGGACCTGGGCATGGCCAGCTGAATGTCATGCGTGACCCATCCGGCTCGCGGGCTGCGGATTTGATACTCCTGTTGTAGAAGTTTCTAGAAGAATTGCTTTCCAGACACTGGAGAACCTTAAAGCTAAAAGTTTACCAGACCATCTCCTGAATCTTTATGATTCTGTCAATTAACTCTCATAGTGTGACGTGACCTCTCGTTTTCTCCTCACACATTTCGTCCTGTATGCAGGCCAAGTCCGTTACCTTTAGCATTGTTCAGCCTCCACGCCACGGCCAGCTGGAGCGCACCCATGATGGCCGTTACCAGCAGGCCCAGGCCTTCTCCATGGAGGACGTCTTCCAGAACCGAATCAGTTACAGTCACGACGGAAGCCATTTTTTAGAAGACCGTTTCACTTTCACGGTGTCCGATGGAACCAATCCCTTCTTTGTGGTGGCAAAGGAGGGGGGAAAAGAGGTCAGTGGAGGGAAGCCAAAGTCTCTACGCCCCGAATTGATTTTCGCGTACACGGTACGGCTTGTGGCCGTTCGGATAGTAGGCCAAGAATCCCAACCTTAGTTTTCTCTGTCCTAGCCCTTGCGTGCAGAAAGATAACAAGTCAGTTAAGGCTTTTGTTTCCTGACATGGATATGCAGTGGAAAAGAGACCAAGGAGAGGTCATAAGCCAGCTCTCGTAGTAAATTACTGCGGCTCAGTCTTTTATATCTGTAAATATGTGATGGAATTTACTAATTTGGGTCCCTAGGAGATGAAGGGGGGGCGGGATTCTAGAGGAATAAGAGGCAGCTCAGATCAAATAGTTTGGGTGAGAGAAAGAGGGTGAAGACAGCCCCTTCCTAATAGTTTTCTGAGAATATGCTTGTATAGGTGATAGAATGCTTTAGTCTGGCAATATTTTCTTGTTTTGCTCTGCTCCGTTCCGCTCTGCTATATAACATATATCTATTATTCTCTTTTCTTCTCACATCTATCCATTCTTCTGTTTTGTGTTGTTCTATTCTGCTCTACATCACATATACAGTATCTATTATTCTCTTTGTCATAGCTACCCATTCTTCTGTTCTGTTCTGCTCTGCATCACATATATCTATTACCGGTATTCTCTTTTCTACTCACCTCGATCCGTTCTTCTACTCTGCTTTGTTCTATCCTACCATACCCTGTTTTCTCATCTTTATTACTTTTATAAGCAACTCAAGAAGACAAACAAATCTAATGCTCCTTCCTCCTCCTCCTGTTTTCCCCACAACAATCCTGTGAGGTGGGTTGGACTGAGAGAGAGTGAGTGAGTAACTGGCCCCATAAGCATCCAGCTGGCGCTCATACCTAAGGCAGGATTAGAACTCACCATCTCCTGGTTTCTAACCTGATGCCTTAACCATTAGATCAAACTGACATTATAGGAAATCTGCTTGGAAGAATCATCCCATGTTTCTCTTGGGTTTTGGGCCTGGTACAATTGCAGATAAGTTCCGTATTTTCTTTTTCTTCTGATATATATATATATATATATATATATATATATATATATATATGTGTGTGTGTGTGTGTGTGTGTGTGTGTGTGTGTGTGTGTGTGTGTGTGTGTGTGTGTGTGTGTGTGTGTGTGTTGTGTGTGTGTGTGTGTGTGTGTGTGTGTGTGTGTGTGTGTGTGTGTGTGTGTGTGTGTGTGTGTTGTATTTGTGCTGATAAATAAATAAAGGGAGACTAGTATAGATCTATTTCAAGCTATTTAGCTCTCATCAGCTAGCCATACCCTTACTGGGATTTGAACCTGGGCATACCAGGGGTTGTTACACAAATACATACATACATACATACACACACACACACACACACACACACACACACACACATTTTTTTTTTTTCATTTTCATAACATATAATCACATGTATACTATTACATAGCCAACATCACATTGTATTATTAAATGTTTACATCAATTCATCTTACCATCAACTCCCAAAAACAATTATTGGCTCTTCTGCTCTCCATCCACCATATTGGTACCTTATCCATCACTTTCTTCTCCCTCTCTCCTCTCCCTCCCTACCTCCTTTCTTCCCTCTGTCGTCCTTCTCTTCTCTACTTCCCCTTCCTCTCTCCTCCTCCTCTCTTCCCTTTCCACTCCTCCTTTCTCTCCTCCTCTCCCCCCCGCCCTCTCTCCTATTCCTCTCTTCTTCCCTTACCTCTCTCCTCTACTTCACACTTTCATCTCATTTGCTTGATGTCTGCTTCTGAGCAAGCTCCATTTTATGTTGATGGTATTTATAATTCCTTTTCAGTATACATATTTAATTTTAAACATGTATCTTCCTTCTTCTTTAAAAAAAATAGAACAAAAAAGTATACATATATAGTCATTGTGCTTTTAAATCCCCGGGTTCCATATTTTCTTTAAGCAGCTGCCTGACATATTAGATAACTTAAGAGAAGTGAAAACCCATCTGTATATTTTGAAATCTTGTTTTGAATGACTTGACATAGGGACACAAAAGAACAGAAGGTCTTTTTGTCCAGTATGGTAAATTCTATACCGTTGCAGAAACAAATTTTCTGAATATATATGGTTTTTTTTTTTTTTTTGTTTTTTTGCAGATTGTGACCGCTATGCCCCAGTGGTTCAGAGTAGAAATTCTCCCTGTGGAAGATGGGACTCCAAGAGTTGTCACTAACTTAGGTCTTCAGTGGTTGGAATATATGAATGGCAAGGTGAGTTTTTCTGTCTGATTCGTTTCAAAAGTAGGCAACTCTGCCCTTTTTAACTTGCAATATATATATGAATGAAGATGAAGAACCAGAAGGAAATACCATTTTTGATTCTATGCAGCTGTGGGTGTTTCTGGAAGACCCCTTACTCATCTAAAGCATGAATTGCTTCAATTTATGGTTTTATCATTAAACCATAACAGTGAGATTTACACAATACATTCTATCATAAGCCATGATTTACACATGAATGACTGTATTTTTCGGACTATAAGATACACCTAGATTTCGAAGAGGAAAACAAGAAAAAAAAATAGCTTTGGGCCTCCACAGGTCCAGTTTTTCCCCGACCCCCGGAAGCACTCTGTAAGTGTCTCAAACCCTTTGCGCATCACATTTTTGTGAAAAATGGGCCGAACGCCACACGGGTCCCGTTTTTGCCCTCCCCAGCCCTCAGGAGCACTCTGCAGGCCTCCCAAACTCTTCACGCCAAGCCTGCGGCACTTCTGCACATACGCAGAACTTTTTTTCACATTCGCAGAGAGTCCGTGATGATGTCTGGGCAGGTGGGCAGAGACTCCGGCCTGCGCCACTGCCAGTTCACCCGAAGCATCAAAATGCCACTTCTGCTTCCCGTGCCCTATTTTTGCCAAAAATGGGCCCATTTTTGGCAAAAACGGGGGACGCGCTGGGGGGTGTATGTGTGTTTCGGGAGGTCAAAAACAGGACTGTATTCGGTCTATAAGACACACAGACATTTCTACCCAGTTTTTTTTTGGGGGGGGTAGGGAAAGTGCATCTTATAGTCTGAAAAATATGGTATATCAACTCCATCCTTCAATGAAATGAATGAAAAAAAAATCATGCACATTTTCAGACCTCCCAAAATAAGTTTATTTTATTTGTACATCATTTTTGTAATAATTTGATATTTACTTTTATATAATACAAAGCATCACACGCGATTGGGCTGCGTTGGCCACCAAAGTCAAGTTACCAATAAAGGAGAATATTTGTAGCTCAGGCTTGACATGAGGGGGTCCTTGGTGCTCTCTGAGCTTGCTTGTATTTTTGCAGACGTTTCATTACCCAGCTAGGTAACATCATCAGCGCTAGTTGAAGACTAGCACTGATGCTGTTACCTAGGTTGGGTAATAAAAAGTCTGCAAAAATACAAGTAAGCTCAGAGAGCAGCTATCAGGGTTCCAAATAGCATCCAAAAGTAAATCAGAGTCCAAGGCAAAGAACTAGAACTCATACTCTCCTGCTTTCTAGGGCAGAACTAGAACTCATACTCTCCTGCTTTCTAGGGCAGCACCTTAACAACCACACCAAACGGTTGCATAGATTAAAACTCAGCTGGTTTCATATATTTGCTGGAAACATGGCAGGCGTCAGGGTTCCAAATAGCATCCAAAAGTAAATCAGAGTCCAAGGCAAAGTATTGCTCAAAGTTCCAATTTATGAAGAGAGCCACGTTGGCACAACTGGAAAAACCCAAATCTGAAAGCGTCCCAAAACCCAGTTGGAAGTTCAAGATCTTGCCCCACACACCCCAAGTCCATCACATGGTCCAATATCCCACTCCAGTTCCGGTCAGGTGCAGAGAGAAAGAATGACCTTGGGTTTCTAGAAAGAATTTTGCTGTGACTACATAGCACGGGACTCCTTGCAATCCCCCCTCCCATTTTCCCACAATAGAAAATGCATAGCAGAATAATAGAGATTGTGGCAGGCCGAAGACCCAAAAGAAAAGAGGACTGAAGGCCTGACAGCGCAAGGGACTCCTCAAAGTCAACTTAAGCATTTTTCTGAATATTTGACATGCGAGGCCCAAAGGTTTTGTCATCACGGCTCTGGGACCACAGCATAAATAAATATTCCTGGCTACCATTGACCACACACACACACACACAAAGATTGAGTGAAGTTCTCCCAAGCAAAAGTGGTGTATGTGTGTGAGTATGCCCCTCCTGTCACTGCTGCCAGCTGCTGTGATGAATGGAATAGGCCTTGGCTGTTTGTTACATCAGCAGTTGTGGCTAAGCTAAGCAATCCATCTTAAACCGCAAGGCTAAAGTTCCTAATAACGCCTCACCTGATGCTCTCGTTCTTTAGGCTGTGGGCCATGATGTCTTATTCCTGGCTAATGGCATTTGCATTCCTTAAGTGGGAAGCTCTGATGGATTAATTGCTGTGATTAATCAAGTGGTGTTTCCATCACCAGTGAAGAGGCTGAGAAATGGAAACAGATTTTAATTGCCAGCTGAGTACGGGTGCTCAAGCGCACCACACACTTCAACAGCGGGAAGAGTGACAAATGAGGATGCAAGGGACTTTTAAAGACTTTGGCACAGATTGCTTTCGGAAAGTCTGAAGTCTGCCTTGGGCACCGCTGCTTCCTTATTTAGCAATAGCAATAGCATTTATATACTGCTTCACAGGGCTTTATAGCCCTCTGTAAGCAGTTTATAGAGCCAGCCTCTTGCTCCCAACAATCTGGGTCCTCATTTTACCCACCTCGAAGGATGGAAGGCTAAGTCGACCGTGAGCCTGGTGAGAATCGAACTGCCAAACTGCAGGCAGGCGGCAGTCAGCAGAAGTAGCCTGCAGAATAGAATAGTAGAGCAGAGCGTAGAGTAGAGTAGAATAGAATAGAATAGAATAGCAGAGCATAGAATAGAATAGCATAGCATAGAATAGCATAGCATAGAATAGAATAGAATTCTTTATTGGCCAAATGTGATTGGACATACAATGAATTTATCTTTGGTGCATATCAGTGGTGGGTTTCAAATTTTTTTAGAACCTCTTCTGTAGGTGTGGCCTACTTTGTAAAATGTGACCGGGTGGGAGTGGTTTGCCAGCCATGTGACTGGGTGGGCATGGCCAACTTGTAAAATGTGGTGAAACTCACTTAACAACGCTCTTGCTTAGCAACCAAAATGTTGGCTCAGAAACTCTGACATTGAAGTGTGCAAGTCTTAAAGCTGTCAAGTTACAAGACCCTTGCACCCCTAACCCTTTAGAGGAAAAAAAAACCCTGGGGTATTCAAAGTTGACAGCTTTAAGACTTGTGGACTTCAACTCCCAGAATTCCTCCTCTCGCTCTTCATCTTGATGATGTGCGGACGGGCGGGGGGAGGGAGCTGGAACTGGTTCTAAACGGCACTGTAGATTTGTGGAACCTCTTCTATAGAAGAGGTTAGAACTGGCAGGAACCCACCCATGGTGCATATGCTCTCAGCCGAAAATCAGCCGGCCGGCGGGAAGTGCACGCACGTGTGGTGGAGATGAACTGAGGCGACGGCTCACGTGCCTGCAGAGAGGGCTCTGCATGCCACCTGTGGCACGTGTGCCATAATTTCACCATCACGGGGCTAGGGACTATGGTACTTGTAAACCAAAACATGTATGAGGTACCAGTTGGGGAAGAAATGTGGTAGTAGCATTTCGTTTTTAAATCTCAGGGTTTACAAACTCCTCTTCACTGGTTTCTGGTCTTCCCTCTAGCCAAAAAACCTCATCACCAAGAAGGAGCTGCTGACTATGGACCCTGATACAGAAGACAGCCTCCTGATCTATGAAATAACAACGGGGCCCAAATATGGTTACGTGGAGAAGAAATTGCAGCCAGGAACGATGGTGACTACCTTTACGCAAGGTATAAGCCCGGTTGGCTTTTGCTCTTGGGTGTCGTGCCTTCACTTTACGCAATTCTGTCCTCTAATCCCGGTACTTTCTTTTCTATGGCTGCGATTCCAGTCTGGTGCCATCTTCCTGGGTTTTTTTTTTCTTTTCTTCTAAAGTTCTAAAGTATCTTTTTGAATGACCAGTACTCTGAGTGTGGCCAGATAGAACCTTAGAAAACAATTAAAATATGGTCAGTTTGATTTTTCTCTTTCCTAATGATGCAGAAAATAAAGTTTGTTTTTATGGGTTGCTTGCTTAAGTCTGCAATTTCATTGAACGCTGCATCCCCTAAGAAACTTATTTATTTGGCCATCTTCAGTTGAGGCTCCATTAAGTTCTAGATCAGGGGTGGGATTGAAAAACCAGTTATCTGCCCGGTTGCTGGGGGGCGTGGCCATAGGGGGCATGGCCTACTTGGGTTCCTCACGATGGCGGGGCGGGGGAGAGGCATTTTTGTCCTCCCCAGGGCTTTCAAGCCTCCAGGATGGCGAAAACGGCCTCCCCTGGGCTCCAGAGGCCAGAAACAGGCTTATTTCTGGATGTCCAGGAGGCCTGTTTTTTGCCCTCCCCAGGTTCCGGGGGCTTTTCCTGAGCTTCCGAGAGGGCAAAAACGTCTTCCCCCCCGGACTTTGGAGGCCCTCCGGAAGCCAGAAACAGGCTCATTTGTAGATTTCTGGTTGGCCCGTTTTTAGCCCTCCCAGAGCCTTGGCGCGGGCCCTGTACTTATCTGGCATGATGAACGAGCCGCGTGAAGACTCCTGGGAGAGGAGGGGAGGGCGGGGCCAGCCGGTCCTTGCAACAACCGGTTCAGCAAACCGCATACAAAATTAGCACCCCGTTCGCCCGAACTGGTCCTAACCGGCTGAATCCCACACCTGCTCTAGATGAAGTAAATAGTGTTCCCCAGCATGGATCATTGTATAAAATGTTGCATTGATAGGTCGAGATATGGTGAAATCGTTTTTGAGCAACGGGGATTGTTCCGCATCCAGAAATTAGATTAGCAAAGAGCCTATTATCGTGGTTTGCCAAGGAATGTAAAAAAAAAAGAGATCTTTAATTCCTGGATTAATTTGTTGAAGTCTTTATCTAACAGAGGATGTGAATTTGGGATTGATCCAGTATGTGCTACATGAAGAGAATATTGAAAGGACAGAAGATAGTTTTCAATTTCTGGTGAAGGACAGCAAACCCAGCATTGTCACTGATAATATCTTCCATATTCAGTGGTCTGTTATCAGCTTTCAACATACGAGGTACCCCACTTACCAGCTTTTTCTCAATAACAATGCAGAAATGCCATTCTTCTGCCATTTGACGGAGTTCTTACTGTTATGATGCCATAGCATGTTTATAGTCCTCATCTAGCAAGTTCCTTCTTTCTTACGGATGGGGGGTTGAACGTACCTTATTTCAGAAAAATTAATATTTTAAATAAACACATGGGGAAAAAAATGAAATAAAAACTCCTGGAATATTACGTGACACAATTTGTTTCATGCTGTTGCTGGAAGGCAAAGATGATGAAAATAACAGAATAACATGAGGATAGGAGAAGCAGCAATGGTTGGAAACTAATCAAGGAGAGAAGCAACATTAGAACTAAGAATAAATTTCAAGACAGTTAGAACAATTAACCAGGGGAAATTTGCCTCCAGAAGCTGTGAATGCTCCAACACTGGAAGTTTTTAAGAAGACATTGAATAACCATTTGTCTGAAATGGTGTAGGGTTTCCTGCCTGAGCAGGGAGTTGGACTAGAAGACCTCCAAGGTTACTTTTAACTCTATTATTCTAAATTAACATAGTTGGAAGGGACCTTGGAGGTCTTCTAGTCTAACCCACCTTGCTCAGGCAGGAAACCCTACATCACTTCAGATAAATGGTTATCCAACATCTTCCAACATCTGCGACCTACCACATGTTTGCTGGACCCGTGTCCCTCCTGGCTTGTACTGGCATCCTGGGAAGTTACACGCGACTGGCTCCTGGGCCTAGTGAACGCTTCGTTGGGTGAGGGGTCTCTCCCGGCCGCCTTGAAAGAGGCGGTGGTGAGACCCTTGCTCAAGAAGCCTTCCCTGGACCCTACGGAGCTGGCCAATTATCGTCCTGTCTCCAACCTTCCCTTTTTGGCGAAGGTTGTAGAGAGTGTGGTGGCTTCTCAGTTTCCACGACATCTGGAGGAGAATGATTATCTAGACCCGCGCCAGTCCGGCTTTCGCCCTGGGCACAGCACAGAGACGGCCTTGGTCGCGTTGGTAGATGATCTCTGGAGGGCCAGAGATAGGGGCTGTTCCTCTATCCTGGTCCTATTAGACCTCTCGGCGGCTTTTGATACCATCGACCATGGTATCCTGTTGCACCGACTGGAGGGGTTGGGGTCCGGGGCACCGTTTTGCGGTGGTTCGGCTCCTACCTCTCTGGCCGGACGCAACGTGTGTTGGCAGGGGAGCAGAGGTCGACCCTAAGCCCCCTTACTTGTGGGGTGCCACAGGGGTCGGTCCTCTCACCACTCCTGTTCAACACATACATGAAGCCGCTGGGTGAGATCATCTGTGGTTTCGGGGTGGGATATCATCTGTATGCTGATGATACTCAGCTGTACATTTCCACCCCGAACCACCCCAACGAGGCCGTCGAAGTGATGTCCCGGTGTGTGGAAGCCGTACGGGTCTGGATGGATGACAACCGACTCAGGCTCAACCCTTCCAAGACAGAGTGGCTGTGGGTTCCGGCTCCCCGGTTCAACCAGATAATTCCATCTCTGGCCATTGGGGGCATTCAACTCGCCCCCGTGGAGCGGGCGCGCAATTTGGGCGTCCTCCTGGATGCCAGGCTGTCCATGGATGAACATGTGACAGCCGTGGCCAGGGGGGCGTTCCACCAGGTTCGCCTGGTGCGCCAATTGCGCCCCCTATTGGACCGGGACGCCCTACGCACAGTCACCCATGCGCTGGTGACGTCTCACCTGGACTACTGTAACGCTCTCTACATGGGGCTTCCCTTGAAATGCACTCGGAGACTGCAGTTGGTCCAGAATGCGGCCGCGCGGGTGATTATGGGGAGTACTAAGTACTCCCATGTGACACCTCTCCTGCGCGAGCTGCACTGGCTTCCTGTGGTCTATCGAGTGCGTTTCAAGGTCTTGATTACGATCTTTAAAGCGCTCCATGGCTCAGGACCTAGTTACCTGCGGGATCGTATTCTGCCCCATACATCCCTACGACCCATCCGCTCGCACAGAGAGGGACTTCTCCAGGTGCCGTCCACCAGACAGTGCCATGGGGCGGCGCCTAGGAGCAGAGCCTTCTCTGTGGCGGGCCCAGCCCTGTGGAATGACCTTCCCCCGGATATTAGGACCACTACTGACCTCCGCTCCTTCCGTGTTAAGCTCAAGACCCACCTTTTCCAAATAGCTGGCCTGGCTCAACTATAACTTCGTAACGCTCCTGATGGGTTTTTTAATTTAGTAATTTTATTTAAGGGGATTTTAAATTGTGTTTTTAATTGTCTTTCACTTATAAGTCAACTCTCCTCCATGCACATATGTATATGTCTCTGTTCTTTTTGTATATATGTTTGTCTTATGTGTATTTTTATCCGTTTTGATTGTACGCCGCCCCGAGTCCTTCGGGAGAGGGTTGCGGCTAATCAAATAAAATTATTATTATTATTATTATTCTTAAAGACTTCCAGTGTTGGGGCATTCACAACTTCTGGAGGCAAGCTGTTCCACTGGTTAATTGTTCTCACTCTCAGGAAATTTCTCTTTAGTTCTAAGTTGCTTCTCTCCTTGCTTAGTTTCCACCCATTGCTTCTTGTCCTGCCCTCAGGTGCTTTGGAGAATAGCTTCTTTGTGGAAACCACCGAGGTATTGGAAGACTGCTATCACGTCACCCCTAGTCCTTCTTTTCATTAAATTAGAAAAGAAAGTGACAAGGAAACCGCAAACATCTTAAGTAGGACAAGAGAAACGCAAGTGGACCATGGATGGAGAAGGGGGCTAGACATTCATTATGTTGAACAAAGCATTTTTTGCTTCATCTGGTATATTTATGTGTGATTTGTTAATAATCTGCTCCAAGAGACTTTATTTAACCCGTTTGGTGTATCTGGGTTTTTGCCAAGTTGAATTTGTTGCTCTTCTTACTTTCCTTTTTTTGTTGTTGTTGTTTGTTTCTTTCTGGAGTTGAATAAAACGAATTTGATTAGATTGAATTGACCCCAATGAAGGCAGATTTCACACTTTCAATAAAAGAAGAGAAAGCAAGCACGTTTAAGTTAATTAAGTTGTTACAAATTGCATGTTAACTCCTTAATTTGCTACTGGGAACAATAGACTAAAAGAACACGTAGTAGAAGCCTCCTAATGTAAGCCTAACATAAATAACGAACTGAGGAGGAATCATTTCAATGCATTCTTCGCGATTCACAAACCTTGGGGTGCTTCCACGCTCTGATCTAAAGCAGGGGTCACCAACCTTTCGGACCTCAGGGACCACTAAATTCATAATTTTAAATTCCTTGGACCTGTTTCCCCGAAAATAAGACCTCCCTGGATAATAAGCCCAATGGGGCTTTTGAGCGCATGCGCTAAAATAAGCTCTCCCCCAAAATAAGCCCTCCCCCAAAATATTGCAACACAGCAGCAGCCATGAGGTGACCACACTCACTGCCTCCTGCACCTCAAAAATAATAAGTCCTCCCCGAAAATAAGGCCAAGTGCTTATTTCAGGGGGTCAAAAAAAATAAGACCCTGTCTTATTTTCGGGGAAACACAGTAATATGAATTAGTGACAGGATGGGATCCTTCAGGCACTTATCTTGGCTGCCTATTAGTGGAAAGAAGCCCCCGGGGTCAACCCTTTGCTGTCCATTGCAGCTAGGAATCTCAAAAACGGCCAAGAATGAATGTTTGTCTTGTAGCCAGCCTGGGTGCTAGATCGCCCTCCCCCCCACCCAGCAAACTCTGTCTTTTGAGGAGCCTGGCCAAAGTTTTGTGCACCGCTCATTGAAGCGCCTGGACTCCTAGGGAGGGAGGGAGGGAAGGGCTGGAGCGACTAAACAGGCTGCCAAGCTAAGTGCCTGAAGGACCCCATCCCGTCAGCGAGCGGGGATAATTGCTTTGGCGGGCTGTATCCAACCCAGGGGCCGTAGTTTGAGGATCCCTGATTTAGTGCAATATCAAAAAATGCAAAGATTTTTCTGCGGACCACTAAACTTTCCTCGCCGACCACCAATGGTCCATGGGCCAGCGGTTGGTGACCTCTGATCTGAAGGAAACCCATTCTGTCCGTCTTCCTTTCCAGCTACAACATCAGCGAAACGGCCGGTTCTATCAGTGTGGCTGTGAGGAGGACAGGAAACCTCAAACAATATGCGATTGTCCTGTGCCGTACAGAACAAAGAACGGCCACCTCTGGTTCAAGTTCTCAACAAGGAGAACAGGATTACCTTGAATACGCTAGCCAGGTGAGTGCAGGGAACTCCTGATGTAGCCCAGTAGAAGTTCTAGAATGAAGAAGGCTTGAAAGACTGTCTCAGTTTAAGGGAGAACAGGCTAGACTCTCTTCTAGCATGGTCAGGAAGTGATGTGGAGGCAACAACCATCACTGAAGATCATGATGAAGATTCTGACTGTTTAGGGCAGGAGTCTCCAAACTTGGCAACATTAAGACTCTTCAGCCAGCCATGGAATTCTAGGAGTTGAAGTCTCCAGGTCTTAAGGTTGAATTAGAAAATAGGGTAGAGTAGAGTAGAGTAGAGTAGAGTAGAGTAGAATGGAAGGGACCTTGGAGGTCTTCTAGTCCAGCCCCCTGCTCAAGCAGCAGGAGATTTGCATCCTTTTAGCAAGTTGTTACGGTCACCTGGGGATTTATCTGTGTGATCTGAGTGGTGCAATTTGGTGTGGAACCTTCTTGAAACTGTTGAAATCCTTCCATTCCCCACCATCCAGTCAGAGCTGAAGAAGCTTCTTGGATGAGAAGCGAAACGTCTTCAAAGAAAAACCAAGAAAGTCCAGTTGCCTCTTGAAAAATTACCTTTGGGACAACCTTGACCTTGGATGACTAAGAATCTCCATAGACGCTGTTTACGGAGATTCATGAATAATGCTGAGTCCAGATCAAATTTGTCAGTCCTAGTAAAGGCAGAGCATTCATTGACTTTTCGGGAAACCCCTTTCCACCTGCTGTTGCTTTTCATCCCATGTAGGTGCAGTTCGATGAATGGGAAGACCTCAAAACCTGCACCATAGTTATCCATGACGACGGCATCTTTGAGGGCATAGAGAACTTCATCGTTGAGCTCAGTATGCCAGCCTATGCCTTGCTGGGCAACATCACTGTGACCCACGTCTTCATTAATGACGCAGAAGATGAACCCACCCTGCAGTTTGACAAGAAGGTCTACCACACCATCGAGAGTGCCGGCATCCTCTCGGTCCCCATTGAAAGGAAAGGTTGGTTGACATAGAACCATGTGGCACACAGAGCCCTTTCTGTGAGCATGCCAGCCGTTGCCCCAGCCCAGCTCTATTGCGCATGTGCGTGCGCCTCCTGCTGACCAGCTGTGTTCTGGGTCTCTGCCACGCATGCAGGGGGCGGGGTACTTCCCTCCGAGTCCATGAAGCCTTACTAACCATTCCCAAGAGAATGCAGGCAGACTGGTGAGATTCTTGTAAATAGGCATGCAGCAATAAAGAACTAGATTTGATCTATTCACCGGGTGAGCTTGTTTCCTTGTGTCGGACAACTGTGACTTTTGAATGAATATTAACAATTTCTCTCCTCTTCGTGGGAGAAAATATACTTGTAGCAGAGGTGTGTGAACAGCTATGGTTCTTTTTAAATATTCCCATCTTTTTTTCTCCTTCTTTGCATGGAATTCTCCCTTTAAAAAGGAACTCAATACTCAGCAGGAGAATGTTCTGACTTCCTTAGAAAGCAAGAAGCTTGGTCCCTGCAAAACCTCTTTTATTCACACGACGGTGAATTCCTTTCATTCACAGTCAGCAAGGCTTAGTAAACAGTCTTTCAGAGGAATGTTTATCCACACGCACCTTATCTCGTTTGGAGCGCTGCCAGATAACTAGTTTCCAAACCCAGGGCAAGGCCAAACTTGGCACAGAGTCTCTTATAGTCGCAAACAGAACTTTCCACTCTTGAAACGACCAAAGGAACGAATTGTTTCCTGAAAAAGCCCACTCCTCGTTTGCTCCTCTTCTGTTTCCTATGGGAGGGGGCAATCACTTCCAAGGTGTGACTTTAGTCCCAAGTCAACCCTGCTTTCTTAGCTGTTTTTGTCTTTTAGCAGCTCTGGGCATGCACACACTGGGAACAGGCTCCAGCTGTTCCTCTGCCTCACTGCTGTCTATCTCCCTCTCTGCCTCCGACGCAGAGCCCTCGTCTGAGCTTTCCTCAGCCCCCAGGACTGGCCCATGTTCCTCCCCAACCTCCTCACTGTCCGACTCTGCTACTAGCTCAGCTGGTCGCCGGCAGCCCACAACAGAAAAATCCATACCTTTGCATAAATTTCCAAGCTTTGTTCTCTTCTTTTCTGGTGAAAGGGATCCAATGATAGAGGCAATTAATTTTGAGTGTCTATTTGTAAGAAGAAAGAAAAATTGCTGCACCCTGTAAAAAAACAAGGAGAAATTGGGCTGGGTTGAAGAAAGTAGGTAGGACTTGGATAAATATGAAAAGGTTGACAACTATTGCTTGAGTCCAGATTATAGCGCTTTGGTTCACTGCTTTTCAAACTGGGCCCTTCCGTTTTCTTAAGAGCTTATTGGAGCTTATCTCAGCGAAAAGGCAATCTTTCATGAGCCCTATTGTGTTTCTTAACACCTATTGTGTTTTTTAACACCGAGTATCCTTGGAGTAATGGGTGCGTTCATGCAACGTGACTCAAAGGCATAACAGGGCTCATGAAGCAGCGTGTCGTGTCATGTATGTACATCAAGAACATACGCAGAACTTTGTTAGCGTCGCAAGAAAAGTCAATAGTGATTCAGCTCAGAAGAAATGAAAACAAAATGCAAACAAATATAAAATTAGAATTTAAGTGGGCCATCAAATTTCTCAACGGGATGTTCAGGGTTACACAATACTTGTAAGGAATCCACTAAAAGGACGAACGATTTAGGAAAAGCTAACAATACAAATGCTAGACCAGAAACAGGTGTATGTCCTTGAGGAATGATCACAATGGAGCCCATCTAAAGCATAGTACGCAAAATTATTCGCTACAGCATCCTACCACGTCAACGACTACTTCAGCTTCAACTGTATATTATTGCGGTTGAAGCTGAAGTACCGTATTTTTCAGAGTATAAGACGCACCAGGATTTTGAAGAGGCAAATGAGAAAAAAAAGGTTTTTGCACTCTGCAGATCTCCCCAAAACAGCTCATTGTTCGCAAAAACGGCCCCCCCTTTTTAAAAAAAAGGTCATGATACTCTCTAGGAGGCTTGTAGAGTGCTCCTGGGGGGGTGCCCCCCCAAAAAATGAGCAAAAAAACAGTCTGTTTTTCATGAAAACGGGCCCGTTTTTTTGTCAAAAAAAAGGCCATGCATAGCCTTTAGGAGGCTTATAAAGTGCTATGGGAGGGGGGCAAAATTGAGCAAAAAACTGCCCATTTTTCGCTCATTTCCGCCCTCCCCAGCCCCCAGGAGCACTCTGAAAGCCTTCTAAAGGCTATGCACAGCCATTGTGGTGAAGGGGGAGGGCTTTCGGGAGGCCAAAAATGCTGTATTCAGTGTATAAGATGCACCCAGATTTTCAGCCTCCTTTTTGAGGGAAAAAAGTTCGTCATACTCTGAAAAATACGGTAGTCGTTGACAACTAGGACATTATAGCAGACAATTTTACGTACTATGCTTAGGACAGACCATAGGCAGCATAGTTCCAGATTGTCCAAGCCCAAAATTTCGAGCCTGGTGGCATAAGGGATTCTATTGTGAGCAGAGGAATGGAGGACTCTTCTGGTGAGATACCTCTGGACTCGCTCAATTATATTAATGTCTGATAGTATATCATATAAACGCACCCAAAATCGGGATAAAATAACTATCCCTTTCAAGATAAAAAAACATGACATTTTAGGAAGAGAATGCCTGCCAAATGTATATCTGCTGATGTCGGTCATTTTGAATGCCGGAAAATAATCTTTTTTTCTCCTGCAATGTATTGTAGGAGATGCTAGCAGCATCGTCTCCGCCATTTGCTACACCGTCTCTCAAAGTGCCCAAGGCAGCAGCATGTATGCCCTGGAGTCCGGCTCAGACTTTAAGTCCCGGGGGATGTCCAATGAGAACCGGATCGTCTTGGGGCCTGGTGTCACCATGACAACTTGTGACGTGAAGCTGGTGGACGACAGCGAGTACGAAGAGGAGGAGGAATTTGAAATTGTTCTGACTGATGTCTCCGAGAACGCTCGCCTCGGGAGCATCACTTCCGCTAAAGTTATGATCGGCGGTCCCAACGATGCGTCAACGGTGTCGCTCGGAAGTGCGGCTTTTAGCGTTAGCGAGGAAGCAGGTATTCATTGTGGGAATTCTTTCTGTCTTGCGGCATGTTGTATTATTATCCCTGTTGGAAGAAACATCCACCTGGTCCAGTTCCAAGCTGGGAGAAAGACACTGGAAACATGGAGGCTGATTGGAAATGGTTTAATGGTGAAGGAGAACCACCAAGCACGGGGGATTCTGGGTAGCTTAGCACATGGAGTTGAGAGTGAGGGTGTTAAGTTGGTCACTGAGGAGACTGAGGCAGAAGTCGTATGACGTATTTATTGATTCAACAAGAACTGACAGGAACCGAAAACCAAAAGCCGTCTGACAGCTATTTATACAGGTAGCTGTCAGACGGCGAACCAATAGGAACAAACCATTTCTCCCGCCGGCTGGCCAGCGCGCCTGAGCCAATCAGAGGGCTTCTCCTCTCGCTCGCCCTCTGCTGGCCAGGCCTGCCGGTACACAACAGAGGGGTATTTATAACCTTCTCTTGGGCTTTGCATTTGAGCTTCCTGTTCTTGTGCAAGAACATGTATTATTCTGTTGGCTGTTGTAGGGCTCATAGCTAACTTTGTAACATGGGAGCACCTAGGTACCCCCATGATAACCCGCACGGCCTCATTTTGGACCAGCTGAAGCCTCCAGGTGCTCTTCAAGGGCAGCCCCATGTAGAGAGCGTTGCAGTAGTCCAGGCGAGAAAGGACGAGGGCATGAGTGACTGTGCACAGAGCATCCCGATCCAGGTTTGGTTGAAGTTTGCAGGGTGATGCAAAGTGTTTATCCAGTTTGGTTCCCTCCCATAATGATGTTCACTTCAGAATAGTTTTCCTTAAAGCACATAGACGTGAGGACCGCCGTGTCTTTTGGAAATGGGGTACACACAGCAGTAATCGTCTCTGTTTTCATTTGAAATTAATTGCTTTCAAATCCTCCCTTCCCTCCCCTGCTAGGGATTATCGAAATCCCAATTACCAGGCATGGGTCTGATCTGTCCATTCCTACTTCGGTCTGGTGCGCCACTCGGACATCAGATCCGCCATCTGCTACTCCCGGATTTGATTACATTCCCAGCTCCAAGAAGGTTGAATTTCATCCAGGGAGAACTGAAGAGGTATGGCTGTTTTTATTTTTTCTAATCGTAATGGAAGGATTAGTCTTCAGAGCACATCATAAAAAAATTCTCCAGAATGGCCTGTTGAAAATTTTGCACAAGCTAAAATCACATGGCAAAAACCTGGACTAATTTAGGACTCTCAAACGAATGGAGTTCTCTTTGTTTTAGATAGATAGATAGATAGATAGATAGATGGATGGATGGATGGATGGATGGATGGATGGATGGATGGATGGATGGATGGATGGATGATGGATGGATGGATGGATGGATGATAGATAGATAGATAGATAGATAGATAGATAGATGATAGATAGATAGATAGATAGATAGATAGATAGATAGATAGATAGATAGATAGATAGATAGATACTGTAGATAGATAGATAGATAGATGATAGATAGATAGATAGATAGATAGATAGATAGATAGATAGATAGATAGATAGATAGATAGATAGATAGATATGAGAGGGAGGGAGAAAGAGGTGGGGGGGAGGGAGAGAGAATTCTTTATTGGCCAAGTGTGATTGGACACACAAGGAATTTGTTTTTGGTGCATATGCTCTCACTGTACATAAAGAAAAATAAAATAGAATACATTCATCAAGAATCATAAGATTCAACGCTTAGTGATAGTTACTAATAAGCAATCAAATCATACTAGGAAACAAATAAAACAATATAAATTGTAAAGATACAAGCAACATGGTTATAGTCATAAGTGTGGAGAGATAGATACTAGGAAGGAAGAGAGGAATAATAGTAATACAGTCTTAGTGAATAGTTTGACAGTGTTGTGGGAATTCGTTGTTTAGCAGAGTGATGGCATTTGGGGAAAAACTGTCCTTGTGTCTAGTTGTTCTGGTGTACAGAGCCCTATTATGTCATTTTGAGAGTAGAAGTTGAAAATTTATGTCTAGGATGTTATTAGGCATCTTCAAATGTGTTTTGATGTACTCTGGTACAATTCCAAATTATGCTGGTAAACCTTGCTTGGGAAAGGAAACAGTAACCATCAGCCAATAGCTCTTGGGCGCTGTCCAAGACAATGACAGTGAAATGGACTTGTTTCACATCCCCCTCTTCCAGCATTATAATGTAGACCAGAATTAAAAAGCTAAGGGCCAAATACAGAGGTATTTCTTTAGAAAATGCAAGCAAATAGATGTTGCAATCCATTTCATGCAGTGTTTTTCAACCTTGGTGAGTTTAATCCAGGGGTGAAATCCAGCAGGTTCTGACAGGTTCTGGAGAACCAGTAGCAGAAATTTTGAGTAGTTCGGAGAACTGGAAAATATCACCTCTGGATGGCCCCAGAGTGGGGAGAGAATGGAGATTTTGCAGTAACCTTCCCCTGCCACACCCGCCAAGCCACGGCCACTAAGCCATACCACGCCCACCAAGCCACGCCCACAGAACCAGTAGTAAACAAATATTGAATTTCACCACTGGTTTAATCCCTCCCCCTCCCCAAGGGAATTCTGGGAGTTGAAGTCCACACTTCTCAAAGTTGCCAAGGCTGAGAAAAACCAGATCTAGCGCAGTTGGCTGTTCCTTCATCCTCTGAGGAAAGCAGGGATGTATAAATGAAAGAGGACACCTGTTCATAAAACTAAGATGCAGGCAGATCCTCTACGTACAGCGATTTGTTTAGTGACCATTCAAAGTTATAACGGCATTGAAAAAAAGGACTTTATGACTGCTTTTCACGCTTATGACAGTTGGAAGAAATGTCCACCTAGTTCAGTTCTGAGTGGGAAGAAAGACAATGGAAACATGGAGACTGAGTGGAAAGATGGTTTAATGGTGGACAAGTACCACATGGGTTTGAAGTCCTGGGGGAAAAGGCACCTGGGTGAAAGAGAGAGAGATTTATACCTTTTCTGGACTTTTTAATTTGAGCTTGTGTTCTGATTGGTTGTCAGACTCCCATGGGGCCACGCAGGGGCAACTCAAGAGTCCCAAGCTTGGTTGACTCTTGCTGGGTGATAATGTAATGAAAGGGCTTTGGGATTCCTATTATGGCTCTGCCTGAAGGAGGTAGATCTTTGTCATGTAGAATAGACTGACTCAGGCCTTAATGGCCCATTGACAAAGGTGGGGGGGGGTGAGTTTCTGCCTCCCTTTTAGGGGAAATATTCTGCCCTTTTAATATCTACTAAAATATCTCATTTTCCTAGGAGAGGGGTGGGTGCTAACTTCCTACATGACCATTGCAGGGTCATCAAAATTCAGCTGCTATATTCTGAAAAGGCTTTCTCTTTTCTTCCTCTCTTCCTCACTGCCTTTCACATATGTTTATAAAGAGGAGGTAGGCTTTTCAAAAAAGAAAATAGGTAGGGCCATTAGAGTTGGTGGCATCTGGGTGGCATTGGAGGATCTGAAAATTAGGCAGGGTTGGACCCTGGATGGGAAACCAGCCACAAATCCAGGAGCTACAGACTTAAAGAGACCCCCAGAAGTTGTGGGTACTCCAACACTGGAGGTTTTTGAGAAGAGATTGGACAACCATTTGTCTGAAATGGTATAGCAATAGCACTTAGACTTATATACCGCTTCCAGCCCTCTCTAAGCGGTTTACAGAGTCAGCCTCTTGCCCCCCAACAATCTGGGTCCTCCTTTTACCCACCCCGGAAGGATGGAAGGCTGAGTCAACCTTGAGCCTGGTGAGATTTGAACTGCCAAATTGCAGGCAGCCGGCAGTCAGCAGAAGTAGCCTGCAGTACTACCTTCTAACCACTGCGCCACCTGCCTGAGCAGGGCGTTGGACTAGAAGACCTTCTGGGTCCCTTCCAACTCTGTTATTCTATTATAAAACTACTAGGGTCTGAGTACATTATGGAGAGCCAGTTTGGTGTAGTGGTAGATTGAAAATAGTCATCCTGAGTTCTCATCCTCCCTTAGACAAGGAAGCAGGGTAGATGACTCTCTCTCTCTCAGTCCAACCCGCCTCACAGGGCTGTTGTTTTGCAGAAATAGAAGAAGAAAGCGTCATGTACGCCGCCTTGAGTTGTACAGAACAAAACCAGGCTATACAGTATAAATTGAAGAAATGTCATAGATATGCATTGGAAGAAATGTCCTTCTGGGTTCCGTTCCAAGTGGGGAAAAAGACACTGGAAACATGGAGGCTGCTTGGAAAGATGGTTTTTAATGGTGGAGAGGACCACATGGTTTGAGGTCCTGGGGGAAAAAGGGAATGCTTCCAGATGTTAGGTGAAGTAGAAAAAAAGAGCAAGATGCTGAAAGTCCCTGGTTTTATGCCCTCTCTGGCCTTTGATCTTGGGAGCTTGTATTCCGATTGGTTGTCAGGTTCCCATGGGGCCATGCAGGGGCAACTCTCTAGGCCAGTGATGGCGCAGGTGGCACGCGGAGTCATTTGTCAGGGCACACGAGGCGCTGCCCTGTCAGCTGGCCAGCGGGCATGCGCACGCTGGCCAGCTGAGTTCACCTTTTTAAAAGCCATTTTTCACCCTCCCCAGGCTCCAGAGGCTTCAGGGACTGTCCGCAGGCTTCCCTTAAGCCTTCGGAGCACTTAAAACGACCCTCCGAGCAAACTGGAAGTCACTTGCGGCTTGCTCGGAGGATCCTTTTGAGCGCTCCGAAGGCTTCAGCGACCGTCCGGACGGTCCCTGAAGCCTTTGGAACGCTTAAAACCACCCTCCGAGCAACCCGGACTTCCGATTTGCTCGGAGGGTCGTTTTAAGCATTCCGAAGGCTTCAGGGAAGCCTCCGGACGGTCCCTGAAACCTCCGGAGGGCCTCCAGGGGGGCTCTTTTCGCCCTCCCCAGGCTCCTATAAAACCTCTGGAGCCTGAGGAGGGCGAAAAAAGCATGTAAAAATGGGGGGGGGTGTTCATGCATTGTGCGTGCATGCGCACTGGGGGGGGTCACGCATTGCATTATGGGTGCGGCACGCCTGCTCACGACCCCCCTGTGCTCCCCCCACTTGTGGCACGCGAGCAAAAAAAGGTTCGCCATCGCTGCTCTAGGCTGTGTTTTGATTGAGCATTGCTTCTTCCCAGGTGCCCTGTGGTGAGATGGGTAGAAGGCTAATCCTACCTTCGTTATGTAGAACAGATTGGCCCAGGCCCCTAATGGCCCAGAGAGAAAGGAGGGGGCGGCTGAGTTTCTGCCTTTCTTGAGTTTCTACTTCTCTTCTTAGGGGAAATATTCGGCCTTTCTAACATTTCCTAGGATATTTCATTCTTCTAGGAGAGGGGTGGGTGCCAACTTCCTACATATGTTTACAGAATTGGCTGTTTTATTTCTCTTATCCCCCTCCCCCCATTAGTATTGCACCTTGACTATTCTGGACGACGCACAGTCCCCAGTGATTGAAGGGGTGGAGACCTTTGTGGTCTATTTGAGTTCCCCTCAAGGAGCAGAGCTGGCCAGTCCTTTCCAAGCAGTGGTGGCCATTAATGACACCTTCCAGGATGGTAAGTAGATGAGCAAATCCCAAACGAATGCCAGTGGAAAACTCAGACACACCTGGTTCACCAGGGCTGCTTTTATGCTTAACTAGCTCATAACCCGGCACTGCCCGGGTATTTATTTATCCCATCCCTCCTCCCCTGAACATCGCCACAATTACTAATGTCGGATTTTCCCCCTTACCAGAGGGAGCCCCCTTGTGGAGTACTGTGAGGCCGTTACCACGGCAATTCCATTGTGCTGTACAGTAGAAGCCATTTTAAGGCAGTACAGTAGAAGCCATTTTAAGGCACAACAGGCCGTATCTTAACAGAACACATACCCTGAGGGGCGTTAGGGGTGTCTTACCCCCAACAGCATATCCTCCTCCTTCCCTTCCATCATCTCCTTCTTCTTTCTCCTCCCCCCTTTCTCTTTCCCCTTCTCTATCTTTCTTCTTGTCTCCTTCCTCCACCCCCTTTACAGTTCCAAACATGAAGTTCAGTAAAGATGTCTACTCCGTGAAAGAGAAGAACCGCGTCCTACATGTTCCCGTTATCCGTACCGGAGACTTAAGCTACGAATCTTCAGTCAGGTGCCATACAGAGAGTCAGACCGCAAGAGTGATGGAGGATTTTGAGGAAAGGAGAAACGCCGAAGAGTCGCGCATCACAGTTTTTGAAAGGGGAGAAGGTGAGTGAGTACAGGGACTTAACATGACGGAGAGAGAGAGAAATCCATCAACCCAAAGCCCTTGGCCCCGTTTCTAAAACTCCTGCAATCTGTCAGTGGCGAGGAAAATACATATTTTTTTTCCTTCCTGGACGAAGAAACATACAAAATGGAAAGACTGCCAGAACGTTGTGGGTTATGACTCAACTGAAACGCATTTCATTTTCTTGCTCTAAGACAGATGGGCTGGGCGGGGGGTGAGGCACAATTTGTGAAGGTAGGCAGGGTTGTGTCATATACATTGGCAGAGCTGGGGGTTACTTCTCTTGTGGGGGGAATGGTTTGGGCCCCCAGGGGTGGGCTGCTGGGGGTACGCAGGGGTTCGGGAAAACTTGTAGCTAAGATTCTGTGCAGTTTGGAGAACCCCCCCAAATCCCACTCCTGGCTGGCCCCGCCCTCCCCTCCCAGGAGTTCCCACGCGGCCCATTTTGGATGCAGGTAAGTGCAGAGGCTCAGGGAGGGGTTAAAACGGGCCTGCCAGAAGTTCGGGCCCGTTTCCATCCTCCAGAGGGCCTCCGGAGCCTGAAGAGGCTGTTTTCGCCCTCCCGGAGTCTCAAAGAAAGCCTCCGGAGCCAGGGGAGGGGAAAAATACACATACACACTCCGGCAGTGGTGCAGGAGGCTAACTAGGCCACGTTCACCATGGTCCACGCTCACCCAGCAACCGGGCAGAGAACCCCTTGTTTAAATTTTTGAAGCCCACCCCTGGTTTGGCGGTAGATGGTTGGAAGATTTATTCGCAGTTTTATCCTATGAAGTATGTTTTAGAGTTTAGGGTGTATGTTTCCTACCTCAAAAATGGGAGGAACTTTAGTCAGATATACAGGTAGCCCTCGACTGATTTAGTGACTGTTCAGAGTTACAACTTTGAAAAAAGTGACATGACCATTTTTCACACTTACAACTGTTGCAGCATCCCCATGGTCACACGCTTTATATTCGAATGCTTGGCAACTGACTCGTATTTATGACGGTTGCAGTGTCCCGGGGTCCTGTGATCCCCTTTTGCGACCTTCTGACAAGCAGAGTCAGTGGTGAAGTCAGATTCACTTAACAACCGGGTTATTAATTTATCGTCTGCAGGAACTCAGTTAACAATTCAGTCAAGAAAAGTCATAAAATGGGGCAAAACTCACTTAAGAAATACCTTATTTAACAGCAGAAATTTTGGGCTCAATTGTGGTTGTAAGTCAAGGACAGATTCAGTTAACAACCGTGTTACTAATTTAACAGCTGCGGTGATTCAGTTAACAAACATGACAAGGACTGTTGTAAAATGGGGCAAAACAAATTTCTCACTTACCAACATAAATTTTGGGCTCAATTGTGATTGTAACTTGAGGACTACCTGAATATAGAATAGAATGAGAATAGCAAAGCATGGCATAGCTTGAGCATAGCATAGCATAGCATAGCATAGCATAGAATAGAATAGAATAGAATAGAATAGAATAGAATGAACATAGCATAGAATTAGCATAGAATAGAATTAGCATAGCATAGAATTAGCATAGCATGAGCATAGCATAGCATAGAATAGAATAGAATGAGCATAGCATAGAATTAGCATAGCATATCATAACATAGAATTAGCATAGCATAGAATAGAATTAGCATAGCATAGAATGAGCATAGCATAGCAAAGAATAGAATGAGCATAGCATAGAATGAGCATAGCATAGCATAGAATGAGCATAGCATAGCATAGAATGAGCATAGCATAGGATAGAATGAGCATAGCATAGAATAGAATGAGCATAGCACAGCATAGAATAGAATAGAATGAGAACTGCATAGCATAACATAGCATAGAATAGAATGAGCATAGAATAGCATAGCATAGAATAGAATAGAATAGAATAGAATGAGAACAGCATAGCATAGCATAGAATTCTTTATTGGCCAAGTGTGATTGGACACACAATGAATTTGTCTTTGGTGCATGTGCTCTCAGTGTACATTAAAAATATATTCATCAAGAATCATACAACACTTATCATAGGATAATAACGAAGCAATCAGGAAACAATCAATATCAATATAAATCGTAAGGATACAAGCAATAAAGTTTGTATCTTAGTCTTGCTTTATAAATTAATGAATGCTTGCCTCCCAATCCTTACTGTGATATCCTTGATTTTAGGTAAAGAACTGCACTATCATTATAAACGATGACTCTGCCTTTGAGCCGGAGGAGAGATTCCGGGTATATCTGAGTGAACCCCAAGGCAACCACTGGAGTGGGGCTACCGTTGGGAAAAGCAACATGGCTACTGTAGTTATCTCCAACGACGAAGATGGTAAGAAGGATGGGCTTATATTCAGATATATATTCATTTATTGCAATTGGCTGATTATTATGAGCCGAGCTGGCACAGTGGTTAAAGTGTAGTACTGCAGGCTACTTCTGCTGACTGCTAGCTGCAGTTCGGCAGTTCGAATCTCACCAGGCTCAAGGTTGACTCAGCCTTCCATCCTTCTGAGGTGGGTAAAATGCGGACCCAGATTGTTGGGGGCAAGAGGCTGACTCTGTAAACCATTTAGAGAGGTCTGTAAAAGCACTGAAGCAGTATATAAATCTAAGTGCTATTGCTATTGCTGTTACCTGTAGAGTCACTTACGAGTCATGGTGGCGTAGTGGTTAGATTGCAGTATTGCAGGCTAGTTCTGCCAACCACCAGCAGTTCGATCCTTGACTGGCTCAAGGTTGACTCAGCCTTCCCTCCTTCCGAGGTGGGTCAAATGAGGACCCAGATTGTTGGGGGCCAAAGGCTGACTCTCTAAACCGCTTAGAGGGGGATGTAAAGCATTGTAAAGTGGTATATAAGTCTAAGGGCTATTGCTGCTTGAGCACAATGATGCAAATTTTCTTGAGGGCAGTACCGGAAGTTATTTGTTTTTGGGAATGTTTTTCAATTCTACGCATTCGCCTACATGAAACATCAAATCCCAATTGTGCAGATATGACTTCCTTCCTTATGTTCTACTAGAATTGGAATGGGAATTAGAATTCTTTATTGGCCAAGTGTGATTTATACACACAAGGAATTTGTCTCTGGTGCATAACCTCTCAGTGTACATACAACAATAGTGATAGAATAGTGATGGTACAAAGGAAGATGAGCTGAAAAACACACAGATTAGTCCAGACCGTCGCTTAGTATCTGAAATAGCACCTCCTGCGTGAGCAGGCAGCTGGACTACAAGACCTCCAAGGTCTCTTTCAGCTCATTCATTCATTCATTCATTCAAATTCCATAACTGAATAGATTGTTGTTAACGTTACCTAAAGAACACTGTTCTCTTGAATCTCTTGTCACTCTGTACCCCATTGCTCAGCTAACTTTCTCCATACCTGCGCTAGTCTTTGTCATGTCTGTGCTTAATTGTTTTATTTTTTAAAACATCTCCGATAATCTTGAGCCACTCTTGAGTAAAATAATAATAATAATTGGGAAAAGGATCAGTCAATAAACTTGTCCTTAGTTGGTCTTAGAGTCTGTTAAATTTTAGTTGAGAATCTTTGAAAGGTTTCTGATGAAGCAAGTAGTCTCAGAAGTTTAGGGTAGTGCTTCGTTTCCTGGCCTTGATAATTGGCACAAAAGAAAAGAAAAGAAATCTGAGTTATTACAGATATTGTCTTGTTGTTGGACCGCAAGATGAGTTAAACTAGTTAAACTTTGTCGACCGGCGGTGGGAGTGGGACAGGGGATGGTTCTGCACACATAGCGGTTGAGTGTGCAAACAGCATGCAAGCGTGTCCCTGCCCTCGTGCAAGTGGAGCTGCACGCATTTGCACGCTGCTTGTGCGGCCTGGTTTCAAACAGGCCACGGCCCGTGGATTAGGGATCCTTGAGTTAAAATGTTCTTGATATCTGAAACCTGATCCAAGGCCTTTTTTTCTATTGGCTTCCTCCGTCATTCCAGCTCCCACCATCGAGTTTGAAGAAGCTGGGTACCAGGTCCGTGAACCCCCTGGACCGGAAGGTGTTGGCTTCTTAAATGTCAAAGTGATCCGGACAGGAGACCAAAACAGGACTTCAAAAGTTCGCTGCAGCACCCGGGATGGCTCCGCTCAATCTGGAATCGATTATTACCCAAAGAGCCGAATTCTCAAGTTTAGCCCTGGTAAATATATCTTCTTCTATATATATATAAATGGCTGTGTGTGTGTGTGTTCCAGCATAAATCTGGAACGCCTCAACCAAACTTGGTACACAGATGACTTACTCTCTGGAAACAAATACTGTGGGGGATAATCTGTGTGTGTGTGTGTCCCCGTGTGTGTGTTCCAGCATAACTCTGGAACGCCTGGGCCGCTGAAATGAAAAGGACAGAATTATATCTATAGTGTTACAGTACTTTTGACAGCGAGAGTGTGCATTTTGGATTCAAGTTCTGTTAAGATACAGCCTGTTGTGCCTTAAAATGGCTTCTACTGTACAGCACAGTGGAATTGCTATGGTAACAGCTTTGCAGTACTTCACAAGGGGGTCTCCCTCTAATACAGGATTGGGATAAATACACAATATATATATTATGTAGTATGTATGTATATATACATACATACATACATACATACATACACACACACACACACACACACACACACACACACACACAGAATGAGTTGGACTTTGTCAGATTTGTAATGCAGGAAAGTCCTCAACTTGTAACCAATAAGGAGCCCCAAATTTCCGTTCCTAAGCGAGGCGGGTGTTCAGTGAGTTGTGCCTCATTTTAGAATCTTTTTGCCTTGTCACTAAGCGAAGTGCTGCAGTTGTTAAGTGAGTCGTTGTGGTTGTTAAGCAAATCTGTCTCCGTCTCTCCCCCCCCTCCCCGCGCGCGATTGGCTTTGCTTATCAGAAGCCGGCTGGGAAGTTTACAAACGATGACATGACATTGGGGACTTTGCAACCGTCATAAATACATGACAGTTGCCCAGGCAACCGAATTTTGATCACCTGACCACGGGCGATGGCGTGACAGTCATCCATGCGAAAAACAGTTGTCGGTTACTTTTTTTTCAGCGCTCTTGTAACTTTGAACGGACACTAAACGAATGGTTGTAAGTTGAGGACTACCTGTAACGGATGTCCTTAAAGACCTTGGTTTGCCTGTTGTGGTTATCCCTTGTGCGCCCCCTGGTGGATCTGTAGATGCAACAAGCAAGCTCCTATGTCCAGAAAGAGAATTAAAAAATCCTTCTGTCCTTTTAAGCAAAGGCACAGAAATTTAGCCGATTGCTTTGTGCCAATAAGTGAAGCTAATCCTTCTCCCTTCTGCTCTTAAGACCTTAGCAATCTCGCGGCTTCTAAATCTTCCCCATCTGTTTCCTTGGCCCAAAGGTTTGGCTTTCCACATCTTTCCTAAAATCCCTGCAGAATGCACGGGAGCAAGAACAGAAGGGAAGGCTCAGTAAATTCTTATTCATTTCTATGAAAAAAATTAATGGGATGCTGACCTCTCATTTAGTGGGACTTCACTAAGTCTTTACCACAAATAGAAGAAACCCCAAAGTTCCTTTAAGACTCAGATAGAGACCCTAATAGATCCCTGCAAAATTTAAACCCGTCTTTTCTACCTGAGCTTGTCGATCAGAAAGGTCGGCAGTTCGGTTGTTCGAATCCCTAGCGCCGTGTCATGGAGTGAGTTCCCGTGACTTGTCCCAGCTTCTGCCAGCCTAGCAGTTCGAAAGCACATAAAAAATGCAAGTAGAAAAATAGGAGCCACTTTTGTGGGAAGGTAACAGCGTTCCGTGCGCCTTCAGCGTTTAGTCATGCCGGCCACATGACCACGGAGACGTCTGGGAGAAGTAACGGGACCTCACTCCATTACGCGGCGGTAGGGATTCGAACCGCTGAATTGCCGACCTTGCTGATCGACAAGCTCAGCGTCTTAGTCACTGAGCCATTTATCCATGCAGGCCCCTTATTACCTGTTTCTTAGTTCAGGGGTCAGCAACCTTAAACACTCAAAGAGCCACAAAAGTCCTAACCAGGAGCACCCCAAGCAATTCTGGAGCTGACCGGAAGTCCAGTTCCCCCACCACCAAACTTCCTAGAGTGGTGTCATTTCTCCTCTACCTGCCCTATCAATTGTGGATCCGACTGTAAAATGCACCCCTTGCTATAGAGTCTCCTCCTAGCACGCCGTGCTTCCCACCCACCCACCCCAAAAAACAGAAGCTCCTCTCAAAATCGTGGCGCCAACCAGCAACAGGGAGCCGCAGCAGAGGGACAAAAGAGCCAAATGCGGCTCCAGAGCCGCAGGTTGCTGACTCCTGTCTTAGTTCCTTGGTTCCCTTCCTCCAGGGTTCCTCTCCTTCCAGCTTTCCAGCTACTTACAACTTCCGTTCTCCTGTGGGTTTTTCCCAGGGGCGAGTCTTGCCAACTGGTTTAGCGAACCCCCTGCCCATCACAATCTTGGTAGGTCCTATGCAAAATCCAGCAAGATCAGCAACCCTGTGCTCACGAGGAAGAACCCAAAAATAGTCACGCCTGCGGGCACACCAGCAATATATTTGGATCGTGGGGTGTTTTTTTTATTAACGTCGGACAGGCACCATTAATCCTTGCCTGGCATCCGTTAGTAAACCTGCCAGGCTGGCAGTCAGGTAGCGTGGTATATTAAAACAAAAAGGAGAAAGGATGATGTGGGGATAAAATTGTGTTTGCTTTTATCACAAGGGATTTGTGGAGTCTTTCCCAGCCGAGCATCTCCAGATGGAGTGGGACTCTGGGATCTTGGATTCCTAGAATCCATCAGGAGAATGCAAGTTTAAGGAGGAATATTTTAGTGGGAACATGCCTTTAACACCCTAATTCTCACCTGCCTTGACTAGTTCAATGACTCTATGTGGCTGTGATGGCAAACCTATGGCACGCGTGCCCAAAGTGGCAAGCGAAGTCATGTCGCCTGGCACGCGCGGCCTTGCCTGTTCGTCTTCCTGGTTTCTTGCGCGCATGCCCCTGCGATGATCAGCTGTCCTTCACGTGCGCATCAGTGCCGAAAACCAGTGTGTGCCGAAAGCATGCTGGCCAGCTGATTATCGGGTGCAAATGTACACCAGAACCTGGAAGTTCGGCTTTTCCGGAGCGCGGTCCCTTCATGCACACAGCAGTGCCGAAAACTGGCCTGTGCATGCGCAACAGCCAGGTGATCGTTGGGCGTCTATACGCGCTAGAACCCAAAAGTTTGGCTTTTCCAAACCGCGGCGCTGACAAGCATATGCGCAAGGTTTCCGCGCAACCTTTCTGGCACTCGGTGCCAAAAAGGTTTGCCATCGCAGCTCTTGGGGCTGCTCTTTATCTGGAGGGCCCAGTTTTATTTTTTATTTATTTATATTTATTTAGTTTGTCGAACACGTACAAGATAACAGGTATAAGTATAAACATGGACATAAACAAAGGAAATGAGAACAAATAAAAGGGGACAGTAGGACAGGGACCGAAGGCACGCTGGTGCGCTTATTCACGCCCCCTTTAAGGACCTCTTAGGAATGGGGTGAGGTCCACGGTAGACAGTTTAAGGTTGAAGCTATGGAGGGGTTTGAGGCTGTAACAACGGAGTCAGGTAGAGCATTCCAGGCAGTGACCACTCTTCTGCTGAAGTTGTATTTTCTGCAATCGAGTTTGTATCAGTTTACCTTGAGTTTGTATCCATTGTTTGCCCGAGTATTATTGTGGTTGAACCTGAAGTGGTCGTTGACAGGTAGGACGTTGTAGCAGATAATTTTGTGTACTATGCTGCAGTCCACATGGTTTTATGAAGGCCCAGGTGTGCATATGAGTTACCTCTCCTGCGGGAGAGGTTGCCAAGTTGCTTCCGGGTCCAATTCAAAGTGCTGGTTGTCACCTTTAAAACCCTACATGGCTGCATTAAACAGAGGGATAGAATCAAGATCACGTGAAGTGTTAATACCACTTCAGAAGGCCTTGGTAAGGCCACACTTGGAATAAGGCATCCAGTTTTGGTTACCACGGTGTAAAAAGGATGCTGAGGCTCTAGAAAGAGTGCAGAGAAGAGCAACAAAGAGGATTAGGGGACTGGAGGCTAAAACATATGAAGAACAGTTGCAGAAACTGGGCATGTCTAGATTAATGAAAAGAAGGATATGATAGCAGTCTTCCAATATATCAGGGATGGATGGATAGATAGATGATAGATAGATAGATAGATAGATAGATAGATAGATAGATAGATAGATAGATAGATAGATGATAGATAGATAGATAGATAGATAGATAGATAGATAGATAGATAGATAGATGATAGATAATGGATGGATGGATGGATGGATGGATGGATGGATGGATGATAGATGGATAGATGATGGATGGATGATAGGTAGGTAGGTAGGTAGGTGGATGGATGGATGGATGGATGGATGGATGGATGGATGGGTACATGGATGGATGGGTACATGGATGGATGCATGGATAATGGATGGATGGATAGACAGACAAACACTCAGATAGATAAATAGTTGCCCCATGGGTGCATTTAAGGTCCTGTCAAAGGAAAACTCGCTTAGATTCTTGTTCTTCCCTGCAGGTGTGGACCATGTTTTCTTTAAGGTGGAGATCATGTCCAATGAAGACCGGGAGTGGCACGAATCCTTTTCTCTGGTCTTGGGTCCAGATGATCCCATTGAAGCCGTTTTGGGGGACCTCACCACCACAATCGTGACTATTTTGGACCAAGAAGCAGCCGGAAGCCTCATTTTACCAGCTCCACCTATAGTAAGAATCATTAACACAAACGATGAGCTAAGGGTTGATTCTAAGGTGCTTTTTTTTTTTTTTTGGCATAGAGAGATGTGTGATGTAATGCTCAATGGCAGCAGACTAGAAACCAGGTGCCTGTGAATTCTAGCATTAGGCACGAAACAAGCTTGTTGACTTTGGGCCAATCAAAAACAGACAGTGAGCTCTAGTCCTGCCTTAGGCATGAAAGCCAGCTGGGTGACTCTGGGCCAATCACCAGGAGACTGTGAGTTCTAGTCCTGCCTTAGGCATGAAAGCCAGCTGGGTGACTCTGGGCCAATCACCAGGAGACTGTGAGTTCTAGTCCTGCCTTAGGCATGAAAGCCAGCTGGGTGACTCTGGGCCAATCACCAGGAGACTGTGAGTTCTAGTCCTGCCTTAGGCATGAAAGCCAGCTGGGTGACTCTGGGCCAATCACCAGGAGACTGTGAGTTCTAGTCCTGCCTTAGGCATGAAAGCCAGCTGGGTGACTCTGGGCCAATCACCAGGAGACTGTGAGTTCTAGTCCTGCCTTAGGCATGAAAGCCAGCTGGGTGACTCTGAGCCAATCACCAGGAGACTGTGAGTTCTAGTCCTGCCTTAGGCATGAAAGCCAGCTGGGTGACTCTGGGCCAATCACCAGGAGACTGTGAGTTCTAGTCCTGCCTTAGGCATGAAAGCCAGCTGGGTGACTCTGGGCCAATCACCAGGAGACTGTGAGTTCTAGTCCTGCCTTAGGCATGAAAGCCAGCTGGGTGACTCTGGGCCAATCACCAAGAGACTGTGAGTTCTAGTCCTGCCTTAGGCATGAAAGCCAACTGGGTGACTTTGGGCCAATCACCAGGAGACTGTGAGTTCTAGTCCTGCCTTAGGCATGAAAGCCAGCTGGGTGACTCTGGGCCAATCACCAGGAGACTGTGAGTTCTAGTCCTGCCTTAGGCATGAAAGCCAGCTGGGTGACTCTGGGCCAATCACCAGGAGACTGTGAGTTCTAGTCCTGCCTTAGGCATGAAAGCCAGCTGGGTGACTCTGGGCCAATCACCAGGAGACTGTGAGTTCTAGTCCTGCCTTAGGCATGAAAGCCAGCTGGGTGACTTTGGGCCAATCACCAGGAGACTGTGAGTTCTAGTCCTGCCTTAGGCATGAAAGCCAGCTGGGTGACTTTGGGCCAATCACCAGGAGACTGTGAGTTCTAGTCCTGCCTTAGGCATGAAAGCCAGCTGGGTGACTTTGGGCCAATCACCAGGAGACTGTGAGTTCTAGTCCTGCCTTAGGCATGAACGCCTACTGGGTGACTTTGGGCCAATCACCAGGAGACTGTGAGTTCTAGTCCTGCCTTAGGCATGAAAGCCAGCTGGGTGGCTTTGGGCCAATCACCAGGAGACTGTGAGTTCTAGTCCTGCCTTAGGCATGAAAGCCAGCTGGGTGACTTTGGGCCAATCACCAGGAGACTGTGAGTTCTAGTCATGCTAATAATGATAATTGATAATAATGATTATAATATAATAATATAATAATAATAATAATAATAATAATAATAATAATAATAATAATAATAATAATAATAATAATAATAATAATAATAATAATAATATTTATTTGTTAGCCGCACCCTCTCCCGAAGGACTCGGGGCGGCGTACAATAAAAAACACATAAAATACAAATATGGACAATACATACACAAGAATATAGACGTATACGTATACGAGGAGGAGGTAGACAGATGAATGGAAACAATTAAAATCGCAATTTAAAATCCCCTAAATAAAATTACAAAATTAAAAACCCGTCAGGAGCGATATCATCAAACTATGGTTGAGCCAGGCCAGCTACTTGGAATAGGTGGGTCTTGAGCTTTACACGGAAGGAGCGGAGGTCAGAGGTAGTCCTAATATCCGGAGGGAGGTCATTCCACAGGGCTGGGCCCGCCACAGAGAAGGCTCTGCTCCTAGGCGCCGCCCCTCGGCACTGTCTGGTGGACGGCACCTGGAGAAGTCCCTCTCTGTCCTGCCTTAGGCATGAAAGCCAGCTGGGTGACTCTGGGCCAATCACCAGGAGACTGTGAGTTCTAGTTCTGCCTTAGCCATGAAATCCATTGGGCCAGTCCTTCTCTCTCTCAGCCCGGGAAGGAGGCAATGTCAAACGACTTTTGAAAAATCTTGCCAAGAAAACTTCAGGGACTCATCCAAGCAGTCACCAGGATTGATTTGAAGGCACCAGATTAAATAAATAAAGGTCGGCCTGTGCATGCGGATGATAAATAGGGCTTCCTCCAGCGGTTTTAGTGAGGATTTGTCATAATTTTTGCTCTGTAAATCAAGAAAAAAATTATCTGTAAATAAAACACCACTGGTGTACAGGCCATGGGCTGGAAACTAGGACTTGGGTCCTTGGCGTTAGATAGTTTAATTCTGTTTGTTTTACACAGCATTAATTTAGGACGATCTGAATTCATCATCTCTAAAACCTTAAATCAGGAGTGAGGACAGGTGGCTTTCAGATATTATTGAACCATAATTCTCCCAATGAGGTCCCAGACAGCGGTGGGGTTGAGAAGGCTGAGAATTATAATCCTTCACATCTTCTAAAAGGAAGGAAGCCTCTCAAGGCCTCCTGCGCTAGTCTTTCGCAACCTTGACAACTTTAAGAAGAGTAGGAGAGAGGGCAGGAAGGAGAAGAAGAGAGGAGAAGTGGGGGAGAGGGAGGGGAAGAAGAAAAGAGGAAGGAGAGGAGGAAAGAAGAAGGTAGAGAAGGGAGGTCGGGAAGAAAGAAGGAAGGAGTAGGGTTGTTGCAAAAGTAAGACAGAGATGCGGGGTGGCAAGAAAGCGATCCCAATTGTGTTTTTTTTTAAATATTTTTAAGCAGATTGTAATAAATGCTAGACGTCAACAGATAAATGTTAATAGTATTTATGAGAATTTACATTTGTGAATGTATATGGAAAGCAAAAAAGAAAACTTAAAAAAAAAGAAGTATGGACAAGGTTGAGAGTCTCTGTTCTCTATTTGTACTGCCCAGTGGTGGGATTCAAATTTTTTTGCTACCGGTTCGGCTAGCCCAGGGGTGTCCAAACTTGGGCACTTTAAGACTTGTGGACTTCAACTCCCAGAATTCCCCAGCTGGGGGAATTCTGGGAGTTGAAGTCCACAAGTCTTAAAGTTCCCAAGTTTGGACACCCCTGGGCTAGGCCGTGGGGGTGTGGGGTGGGAGGCATGTGACTGAGTGGGTGTGGCCAATATGACATCACTCACGCCCACGCCTACTCGGTCACATGCCCCTCACCTAGCCACGCCCACAGGAAAAGGTAGGACAAATTTTAGGATTTTTCCCTATCTGCTCCCGCCCTCCCTTCGCTAGTCCTCCCCGTTTCCCCGCTACCTCCCCCACAACCGCCTCTTTGGTTGCTTCCCTTCCACGGCAGCTGAACCAGACTGGAAGGCAAGCTGACCGGAGTTTTTGGCGGCCCCCATCCAGCCACCGCTGCTGGGAAACGGCTGGCTGGCAAAGAAGCCGTCCAGCCGCCACCTCTGCATACCTGGTTGGTTGTAGTGTAGCACAGAATGCTGGATTAGGTGGGCTTCCGGCCTGATGGGGCACGGGCTCTCTAAAGTTCTTAGGCTGCAACACCTTTACAGGTAGTCCTCAAGTTATGATGTGTTGAAGGTGTTGATTATCATCTTCAAAGCGCACCATGGCACAGGACCTAGTTATTTGCGGGATCGTATCCTGCCCCATACATCACTTCAGCCGATTCGCTCACACAGAGAGGGACTCCTCCGGGTGCCATCCACTAGACTGTGCCAGCGGGCGACGCCCAGGGGAAGGGCCTTCTCTGTGGTGGGCCCGACCCTCTGGAATGACCTTCCCCCCGACATTAGAACGACCACGGACCTCCGCTCCTTCCGCCAGAAACTCAAAACCCACTTGTTTCATCTAGCCGGCCTGGCCTAATTCCAGCTCTCCCACCTCAGTTTGTACTTTTAAATTTTGTGATTTGGCTTTTAAGGTTAAGTTTTTAATTTTTATAAATGTGTACAGGGGTATATTTAATTCGATTTTAGTTACATGTATTATTGATTGTATGGTTTTAATTTGTACCTGTACACCGCCCCGAGTCCCTTCGGGGAGAGGGGGCCATCTAGAAATCTAATAAATTAATAATGATGATGATGATGATGATGATGATGATGATGATGATGATGATGATGATAATAATAATAATAATAATAATAATAATAATAATAATAATAATAATAATAATAATAATAATAATAATAATGTGATTGAGCTCTGCAATTACATTCAGAAGTTGTGATCTTGTAAAACAGTTACTGGACCCAACTTTAAAACTAGTTTTTCCCCTTGTTAAGGGAAAAACCTTGCTGGCTAGGTGGCAGTTGTGGCCAGAAACAGGGATAAAACTTCTGTTCTATCTGTTTTTAAAACTTCCTCCCCTATGTCGACTCTGAAGCTAGCCTGACCGAGGCCATCTTGGAGGTTTCAGTGTTGCCACAACGCTGCTGAGGGACAGGGAGGGGGCAGTAGAGATAGTTGGAGTTTTGTAGCCAAAACAAAATAGTTTCCCCTGAGAACCAAGGGCATTCCACAGGGGGCTGAAAAGAGGAGTGAAGTTTCCAAGCAACCGGACAGCACCTTGATTGGACCATGCGACTGATTGTTTGGGAAAGGGGGAAAAACTTTTACTTTTAATTAGGTGAAAACTGCGGGAACCTTTAGAGTCGGTTTTCACCAGTCTGTGTTAATATGATATGTCCAATAAACCTGTTCTTGGAGGAAACTGCTTGCTTCGGAGTTCTGTTTGCTATGGGTGTATTATTACTATTATTATTATTATAACCCTGACACCATAATCATCTTTGTTGCTGTGTATACATTGTCCCTGCAGGTGGTCACGCTGTCAGAGTACGACCACGTTGAAGAAGAAACCACAACAGGAGCTAAGAAGTTGCCTTCTCCAGGCTACCCGCTGGTCTGTGTTACTCCTTGCGATTCTCACTTCCCCAAGTACTCGCTGATGAAGGAGCGCTGCAGTGAGGCTGGGATCAACCAGTCCTCCATACAGTTCAGCTGGGAAGTGGCTACCCCCACTGATGGAAACGGAGCTAGATCACCTTTTGAAACCATTACAGACAATACTCCCTTCACCAGCGTCAATCACATGGTAGGTATAGAGCAGGAGTGTCAAAATCAAGGCCCGCTGGACCCATCTGGCCCATGGAGGGCTTAGATCTGGCCCGCAGGGCTGGAAACCGCAAATGACCGGCCTGTGGTGCCTCTGCCAGCAAAAACGGAGCGCAGGAGGGCTGCATGCGGCCCTTCAGGCTCCGTTTTCAGCTGTGACAGCCTCCTGCAGCCCTCTGGCAGTGAAAACGGAGCATGGGAGGGCTGCAGGAGGATGTTGCAGCCAAAAATGGAGGCCAGAAGGACCGCACACAGCCCTCCCAGGCTCCGTTTTAGGCTGTGACGTCCTCCTGTAGCCCTCTGGCAGTGAAAACGGAGCACCAGAGGGCTGCAGGAGGATGTTGCAGCCGAAAACGGAGCACAGAAGGGCCGCGCACAGCCCCCCCTCCCCCCGAGGTTCCGTTTTTGCTGACAGAGGGCTCAGGACATCGAGCTGGCCACACCCTTCCTGCCCACACCCATCCCTGCCTCTCCCACTTGCCCCCCAAGCTCAAACACAACCCTGATGCGGCAAACTGAGTTTGACACCTCTGGAATAGAGAATCATGCTGAGCCGTACCATCAGGGGGCATGGGTTTGGCTGGACCTGAACCACTTCTGAATAGAGGTTACGATGACATTCTGCATGTTTAAATGCTACCAAATAAATTAGGAATGATACGGTGAATTTGAATGTCTCGAATATCAAGAAATGAATGAAATTCTGCATTCCCTTTCTAATCAGTAATCTCAAAGGGCAGACCGTTGAAACAACTGCAAATTCTTTTGTCAGTTTCGTCAATGCCACTTCCTTCCTGTGCATCTATTTTGCCACTTTCCTTTTTCTGTTTATTTTATTTTGTAAGCTGTCCTGGGCCGGTTCTGCTTTCATTTGCCCCTTTCACATTGCCAATATCCAATTACAGAGTGATTTAAAAAAACAAAGAACAGCAACTCCATCTAGTCTATCATATTAACCGACTTGCTCTTTGCAGAAACACAATTGACTTCAAGCCAAACCCCAGGAGACTGTGAGTTCTAGTCCCGCCTTGGGCCTGAAATCTGCCTGGATGACTTTAGGCCAGGCATGCTCTCCTCCATAAATGCCTACTTTATTCATTTATATTTGAGTATCCAAACAATGGTCCCATCCGTTAGAGCAGTGGGTCTCAACCTTCCTAATGCCGCGACCCTTTAATACAGTTCCTCATGTTGTGGTGACCCCCAACCATCACATTATTTTATGTTTTCCATATATTTTTCGAAAGTATGTATTTTCCGATGGTCTTAGGCGACCCCTGTGAAAGGGTCGTTCGACCCCCAAAGGACCCACAGGTTGAGAACCACTGCCTTAGAGGGGGGATACATGGCCACCTTTTCATTATGCAGTTGCTGGACCACAGAAGTCTTCAATGCTTCAGGTGTTAGTATAGTGTAGTATGTGAGAACATTTTCTATGTATTCTGGGTCTTTAAAGGAGAAGTGAGTTCACCTGCCATTTCAGGTGTGCAGTTCTACTGCCACCAAAGCATGGCCAATCGGACAGGACTATGGTGGTCCCCAAGGCCTCAGATCCTTGTGTATTATAGCCTCAGCCACTTCTTGAAAAAATCTGCAGAAAAAAATTAGGTCAGACCTCAACCATCTCTTTCCTACAGCATGTTGCTTGGAATAAAGAGAAGAGTTGGAGAATAAGGTACTAGGCTAGAAACCAAGAGACTGGGAGTTCTAGATTCGCCTTGGCATGAAAGCCTGGGTGATTTTGGGCCAAATACTAGGAGACTGGGAGTTCTAGTTCCTCCTTAGACCTGAAGCCATCTGGATGACTTTGGACCAATCACCAGGAGACTCTGAGTTCTAGTCCCACTTTAGGCCTGAAATCTGGTTGGGTGACTGGGCCAATCACCAGGAGACTGTAAGTTCTAGTAAGTTAGACATGAAAGGCAACTGGGTGTCTGAGCCAATCACAGGAGACTCTGGGTTCCAGTCCCGCCTTAGGCCTGAAATCTGGTTGGGTGACTTTGGGCCAATCACCAGGAGACTGTAAGTTCTAGTCTCCCTTAGACATGAAAGGCAACTGGGTGTCTGAACCAATCATAGGAGACTATGAATTCTAGTCCTGCTTTAGGCCTGAAAGCTGGTTGGGTGCCCTTAGGCCAGTCACGCTCACTCAATCCAACCCACCTCAGAGGGTTGTTGTGGGAAAATAAGCAGTAGAAGGAGTATTAGGCAGATATTATGCAACATCCCAAAGGTAACATCACCATTTATGAACTTCCCAGCTGGCTTTTGACAAGTAAAGTCAGTGCGGAAAAGCTGGGTTTGCTGAATGACTGCGGTGATTCACTTAATGACCTCAGCAAAAAAAAAGGTTGTAAGGCCGTGATTCATTTACTGTCAGCAAACGAAAAGACTATACATATATAACAAATACTGTGTGGGGTAAGATACCCCTAACACCCCCGTGTGTTCTGTTAAGATACAGCCTGTTGTGCCTTAAAATGGCTTCTACTGTATTGCCGTAAAATGGCTTCTACTGTACAGCATAGTGGAATTGTCATGGTAACAGTTTCACAGTACTCCACAAGGAAGACCCCTCTGGTAAGATGGAAAATCCAACATTAGAAATTACGTTTGGTCCATTGTACGATAATCATAACAGGAAAGATTCCTGAGGGCTATTGCCTGGCTGATATTCAGACCCATTCCGCATCCTTCATCTTCCTCCCTCTCTCTCTCTGTTCCTCCTCCTCTTCCTCTCAGGTGCTGGACAGCATTTACTTCAGCCGGAGATTCCACGTACGCTGCGTGACCAAAGCCGTGGATAAAGTCGGCCACGTGGGCACTCCCCTACGGAGTAATATAGTCACCATTGGGACCGACAGCGCCATCTGCCATACCCCTGTGGTGGCAGGCACAGCCCGGGGCTTCCAGGCTCAATCTTTCATTGCCACCTTGAAATACCTGGATGTAAAACATAAGGAACATCCTAACAGGTAAAAAGCAAGAAACGCAGAGCTCCTGTTCTCGTAAACGCCGGCTTTTCCGAGACAAAGGCTTGGTTAGCTCTGTGTTATCCTGCATAATTTAATTATTTGTTCAAGAGTAGCTAAGAGAAGCCACTATTTTTGATTCCTTTCACATTTTATTCAGACCAAGTTCCTTACTTAGATTTTTCTCTAACAACCCAAGAATAAACTTTGGTTTATAGTGGGAGCTGTTATGATGCAACAGTTACGAGAATCAGAGGTCCTTGTTGCCATAAAGTTTACACAGGCCTTCCTTATAGATAATTCTCAATTTAGAACTACATCCGGCATAGAGAGATGTGGATGGATAGATGGAAAGATGGGTGGGTGGATAGAAGGGTGGGTGGATGGATGGATGGATGGATGGGTATTAGGTCACTGGAGGGTTATGGCCGGTACGCCCTGGTACGGGCGTACCGGTGCCTGGTGGGAGCAACAGGTACTGTTCTGGTACGGTGCTGCGGAGGGCTCACCGTCCACCCGCTCTCCTTACCGGTATTTGACCCTACCGGGCCATTTTCGCATGTGCATGCAGCGTACGGCGGGGAGTGTGGGGGGAGCAGCACCCTCCATGGCCCGTTATTGGTCCCAGGAGGCTGCAGGGAGGCCTACTAGGCCCAAAATGGAGTGCCGGGGGGGGGGGAATTCCGGTGCACGCACATCCCCACGGCCCACTTTTGGTCCCAGGAGGCTTCAGGGAGGCCTACTAGGCCCAAAACGGGGCATGGGGAGTTGGCCATACAAGCGCAGGGGTCCCGTGTGCATGCAGGGAGTGGGCGGAGCACGGGGGGTGGGGGCGCACACATGTGCAGGGGGGAGTTACGTGTGAATTGCATTATGGGTGTGGGCACGTAGGTGCGCTTTTGGCACGCGACAACAAAAAGGCTACCCATCCCTGGTGTAGACCAACAGTTGTAAGTGCCAGGACTGGTTGTAAATCTATTGTTTCAGTGCCTTTGCAACTTCAAATGGTCACAAAACTAATGATTCTAAGTCAAGAACTCCCTGTGTTTATAACTTTTGTTAGTCAGGAATAAACCCCAAATTTGTGTTGTAGACAATTAAGGGAAAAGACACTGAACCAATAGCAAACTACCATTTAGTACAGAAGTGACCCGTCTACCTTTTTCTGCAATTATATTCATGCAGGATAGATCAAAATAAGAAATAACCCGTGTATCAGTTTCCCCTTGTTTCCTCTTTCGTCTTCTTCTTAGCATTAACCAATCAGTCCAATAATGGAACGATGCTGCTTAGATCTTTTCAGCTAAGGGAGAAAAAGAGAGAGAGAGAAAGGAGAATATCTGAGGTGATAAAATGTTGAAGCAAATGTCAGGAAAAGAAAGATTTGATTAATGTGTTACATTAAACACACTTAGCCTGTCATATTTTTTTTTCAAGGATCATAAAACTGCAAAACGAAAATCCCTCTGGATGTTATTTTCAATCTTCCCTCCCTTAACTTTGCTGTATTAAAATTTTGCTCAGGTGTCCCTTCTTTTCCAGTTCTCTCTCCTTTTATAGGGGGGGGGGGATGCAGAGGAGATAAATATTTATCTAAATATGGGGTTTCATTTCCTGGCATGTTGAAGAATGTACGTGTTGTTCCAAATTGTGTAAAGGGGGAACGCATAGCATGCAGTGGTTTGAATAGGAGTGAAACAGATTTGATGCACCCTTAAATTCAGTCGCCTTCTGTCTTTGGAGATTCTCAATCACCCAGGCCATGGTGGTCCATGGCCAGCTATTACAGCTTACCACAGTTCGTTTAGTGACTGATTGAAGTTAAAACAGCACTGAAAAAAGTGACTTATGACCATTTTTCACTCTTGTGACGGTTTCAGCATCCCCAATGTCACATGATTTATATTCAGATGATTGACAGCTGACTCATGTTTATGATGGTTGCAGTGTCCTGGGGTCATGGGATTAGTTTTTGCAACAAGCAAAGTCAATGGGGAAACCAGATTCATTTAACAACTGTGTTACTGCCGTGATTCACTTAGCGAATGTAAAGTGAAAAAGTTGTAAAATGGGGCAAAACTCACTTAAAACTCACTTAAGCAACACATTTGTCACTTAGCAACATAAATTTGGGGCTCTGTTGTGGTCGTACATTGAGGAGTACCTGTTTACAACACCACCTACTGTATTTTTTGGAGTATAAGACGCACCCTTTTCCCTCAAAAAAGTGGCTGAAAATCTGGGTGCATCTTATACACTGAATACAGCATTTTTTGCCTCCCGAAACCCTGCCCTCTTCACCAAAATAGCCGTGCAGAGCCTTATGGAGGCTTTCCAAGTGCTCCTGGGGGCTGGGGAGGGCAGAAATAAGCGAAAAGCGGACCATTTTTTGCTCAATTTTGCCCCCTCTCCCCAGCCCCCAGGAGCACTCTATAAGCCTCCTAAAGGCTATGCATGCCCTTTTTTTTGACAAAAAACACACCCATTTTTGCGAAAAACAGGTTGTTTTTTTCTTTGGGGGGGGCGCCACACACCCCCGGAGCACTCTACAAACTTCCTAAAAACTATTCATGCCCTTTGGGGGGGGGGGAAACGGGCCCATTTTTGGGAGGTCTGCAGAATGCAAAAACTTTTTTTTTTTAAATTTGCCTCTTCAAAATCTTGGTGCATCTTATACGCCGAAAAATACGGTATCTCCTGTATATAATGCAGTCCTTTTAGCAATACAGTGGGACCTCGGGTGCCGACCGTAATCCGTTCCAGGACTTCGGTGGGCACCCGATTTGGTCGTGACCAGAAACAAGACAAACTGCGCATGCGCACAGACACAAACAAAATGGCGCGAGAAGGGGAAATCGCCGCATCTGTGCTTATTCGTCACCCGAGGATGTGTTCGTGATGTGAGTGAAGCATTCAGCAGATTTTTCAGTTGGCAGCCGAATTGTTCGTCGTCTGAGCCGTTTGGGAGCCGAGGTCCCACTGTACCAAGAAGGCTCCATACTCATTTGTTAAACTCCCAAGTGGCCTCAAGGAGAGCTAGCTAACAACCTTCAGAGTGCTAATGACCGCACAGAATATAAATCCTTCCATCCCCCACCATTCAGCCAGAACTGAAGAAGCTTCTTGGATGACAAGCGAAACGTCTTCAAGGAAAAGAAGAGAAGAGCAACAAAGAGGATTAGGGGACTGGAGGCTAAAACATATGAAGAACGGCTGCAGGAACTGGGTAGGTCTAGTTTAAAGGAAAGAAGGACTAAGGGAGACATGATAGCAGTGTTCCAATATCTCAGGGGCTGCCACAAAGAAGAGGGAGTCAAACTATTCTCCAAGGCACCTGAGGGCAGAACAAGAAGCAATGGGTGGAAACTAATCAAGGAGAGAAGCAACTTAGAACTGAGGAGAAACTTCCTGACAGTTAGAACAATTAATCAGTGGAACAATTTGCCTCCAGAAGTTGTGAATGCCCCAACACTGGAAGTCTTTAAAAAGATGTTGGATAGGCATTTGTCTGAAACGGTATAAGGTTTCCTGCCTAGGCAGGGGGTTGGACTAGAAGACCTCCAAGGTCCCTTCCAACTCTGCTATTGTATTGTATTGTACTGTATTGTAAAAAAAAATCAAGAAAGCAACAAAAAATAAAAAAAAACAGCTGCCCTATTAATTAGAGTTTAATATGTATGCCTCAATGTTCTTTCAGTATGTGGACCTTATCCAACAATAACCGTCAAATTCCTTGCCTTTCTGTGTTGTTCCAGAATCCACATCTCGGTACAAATTCCACACCAGGATGGGATGCTGCCCCTGATTTCCACCAGACCTCTGCACAACTTGCATTTCCTATTGTCAGAATCTATTTATAGGCACCAACATGTCTGTTCCAATATAGTCAGCATCCAAGATCTTAAAGGCATCTCAGGTAAGACCTTCTTCTTCTTCAAAACAGTGTAAAATCCTGGTTTTGCAGAAGTTCCCTCGCCTTATTTTAGATTTTAATACAACCCCCCCCCCCCCCGCCGTGGCTAGCTGGCCAGCAGGAGGCGCGTGCAGGAAGCTGAACTGGGGCGACGGCTCAAGTGTCCACAGAGAGGGTGTTGCCCATAGGTTTGCCATCATGGGTGTAGAGTCTCCTGCTTGAGCGGGGGGGGGGGGGGGGGGTTGGACTAGATGACCTCCAAGGTCCCTTCCAACTCTGTGAATCTAATAATAATCCAAAGCTGTTCTCCATCTATAAATAATCGTTGATGATCATACCTGAATTTCTCGGATGTTTTTCCCCACATCTGCATTTTCATCCCAAGTTCTTCTCCATTTTTTTTTCTTACGAAGACATTTGCGGATTTGAGTCAGATCTCAAAACAGCAAAAGAAAGGAAATCTCAGCCAACCGATTCCATGAAAATGTCACCTCTTAATTGGCACCAACCCAATGGGGTATCTGTATTTGCCGCAGAGACAGGACAGTGTTTTAGCTGCCAGTCACGTAACCGTTAAATGATGAGAATCATCATCAAGAAAAAAGATGAGACAAACCTCTAGAGACATCACATAGAAGATTTTAAAAAAAAAACCTTCTTCCTTGGTTGGCTACGTCAATCCGCTTAGCTTTCTCGTCTCTTTAACTTTTCTTTCTGCCCTGCTTTCAAAGAAATCGGTACATCAGAGTGTACATTTTTATTTTTAGGGGGAAAAAAGCCCTGCAGTGTTCTTTCTTACCCACCTGTCATTGTTAAATGACTGTAAGATAAGCTTTCTAATTACTTGGAGCTTGGTAGTAATACACCAAGAGCAATAAAAAAAGAGATAGCAGTTAGTCAATCAACAGCTGCAACGTTCTTCAAAATTAGATGCTCTAAATAATATTCTGTGTGTCCAATGATCAGTTTAGAGCTGAATCTGGAAACAGCTGCTCACCTATTTGTCACAGAGCTGTCAGAATCCAAAATATTTTGTTACTCCGCTGTTAGTATCACTTTATAATGCCTTAGTAAGACCAGACTTGGAATATTGCCATAGTACAAAAAAGATGTGGAGACTCTGGAAACAGTGCAGAGAAGAGCAACAAAGAAGATTAGAGGACTAGAGGCTAAAACATATGAAGAACAGCTGCAGGAACTGGGTATGTCTAGTTTAAGGAAAAGAAGGACTAGGGGAGACATGATAGCAGTCTTCCAATATCTCAGGGGTTGCCACAAAGAAGAGAGAATCAAGCTATTCTCCAAGGCACCTGAAGGTAGAACAAGAAGCAATGGGTGGAAACTAATCAAGGAGAGAAGCAGCTTAGAACTGAGGAGAAATTTCCTAACAGGGAGAACAATTATTCATTGGAACAGCTTGCCTCCAGAAGTTGTGAATGCCCCAACACTGGAGGTTTTTAAGAAGAGCTACTTTATGTGCGGGCAGAACTTGAAAATAACATTTAATACAGCCCAGTACTTAAACAAAATGGATCAGTTGAGATCTGCATACGTGGGACTCTTTGGGGTAGATTGTAAGGGTGACACCAAAGTATAATTTTATGTCATCTTATTCTATTTAACATATTTATGCATTAAATGTTATTGTATCTTATCCTATAACTATTGTATTTTACCCTACTCTTATTTTAAATTGTTTGTATAGGATTTTATTGGTGATACGTTTGAACATGCTTTGATATGACCATACAGGCTAATCGATAAAGCTGTAATAATAATAAGAGATTGGACGATAATTTTCTGAAATGTTATAGGGCAGGGATGGCTAACTTTTTTCCCAATGCGTGCCAAAAGGGGAGGGAGTGCAGGGGGATCTTGCACTGGTGTGTTCACACCCATAATCCTATCATGCAACAACCTCCTCTTGCCTGCATGCACGCATGACCCACCCCCTGCTTTTGGACTTGGTTTTTGCCCTCCCCAGGCTCCAGAGGCTTTCTAGGATGGCGAAAACTCCCCCCTCCTGGGGGCACTCCAAAGGCTTCAGGAGGCTTCCTTGAAGCCTCCAGAGGGCGAAAAATGGCCTTGTGAGCAAACTGGAGGTTCGGGAATAGACTTCTGTTTTGCCCCTTAAGGCTGTTTTTCGCCCTCCCTGAAGCCTCCGGAGGGTGAAAAACGGCCGAAAATGAAGGCTGAAGTCAGTTGGCCAGCGCACACTTGCGCCCTGCAGTTGATAGGGCAACGCCTCGCGTGCCATAACAAATGGCTCCATGTGTCACCTGTGGTATGCGTGCCACAGATTCGCCATCACGGTTATAGGTCTTCCTGCTTGAGCTGAGGGTTGGACTAGAAGACCTCCAAGCTCCCTTCCCGTTCTGTTATATATCCCAGGAATTCTAGGTTCGACGTGGCTAAATTATTATTATTGGAATTTTGCTCTGTATTTCTTTACTTCCAACCCAGAAGCTGGGTTTCTAGATGACGTGACGTACAACAATATCGTTCTGGGGCCTGGATATGACCGGCCGCACCAGTTTGACCCCAACGTGAGAGAACCAAAGACTCTCCAGTTCTACAAACATTTGAACCTGAAGAGCTGCATTTGGACCTTCGATGCCTACTATGACATGACAGAGTTAATTGACGTCTGTGGAGGATCCGTCACTGCAGACTTCCAGGTAATGCTTTTTATATGGGAGACACAGAAATGACACTGGCATATTACCATATTTTTCGGAGTATAAGACGCACCTTTCCCCCCCAAAAAAAGAGGGTGAAATTTCGGGTGCGTCTTATACACTGAATACAGCATTCTTTTGCTTCCAGAAACCCCACCCCCTTTGCAAAAATGGACATGCAGAGGGTTTGGGAGGCTTGCAAATTGCTCCTTGGGGCTGGGTAGGGTATAAATGAGCAAAAAGTGGGCTGGTTTTTTTCTCATTTTTTGGGGAGGGCAAGAGCACTCTACAAGCCTCCCAAAGCTCTGCATGCCCTTTTTTTGCAAAAAAAAAATGAGGCATGCAGAGGGTTTGGGAGGCCTGCAGAGTGCAAACACTTAAAAAAAAATCACGTCTTCAAAATCATGGTGCGTCTTATACTCCGGTGTGTCTTATAGTCCGAAAAATGCGGTAGTTCCTGTTGTAAATTCACCTGAAGTATCATAGAACATGACTGGAGGCTAAAACATATGAAGAACGGTTGCAGGAACTGGGTATGTCTAGTTTAATGAAAAGAAGGACTAGGGGAGACATGATAGCAGGGTTACAATATCTCAGGGGCTGCCCCAAAGAAGAGGGAGTCAAACTATTCTCCAAAGCACCTGAAGGTAGAACAAGAAGTAATTTCCTGACTCAACCCTGGTTCTCCCATTAGAAGTCTGTGAATGGTCAGATGCTGCCCTGCGTGTGAAGAATCTGGCATTAATTGAATGGAGGTTGACCTCCCTTTCTGTTCAGGAGGGAATCCAGGGGTAAGAGCTGTGGTGGCACAGGGGTTAGAATGCAGTCTTGCAGGCTGACTCTGCCGGCCACCAGCAGTTTGATCCTGACTGGCTCAAGGTGGACTCAGCCTCCCATCCTTCCAAGGTCGTTAAAACGAGGACTCAAATGGTTGGGAGTAAGAGGCTGACATTTCTCAACGGCTTAGAGAGGGCTGTGAAGCGGTATATAAATCCATATGTAGGCAGCACCCAAGCATGGCTCCAATTTTAGCAGAATGCATGAAAAGTCTTCTGTGAAAGTCTTCAGGGGACAAAGGACCTAGATTTCCTTGAAATATTAATAGCTCTGAAAAACCGCTTTACACGGCGCCCTAATTATGATCATAATCATTATCATCTGCTACCAGGGAAAGATAAGAGGACCTGGTCATGCCAACTTATTATTAATCAGCAATAAAGTAAAATGATGAGATTTTCATTTTCTTTCATTGCTTCTAAATTTCCCTCTCCTGAAGAGGGAAAGAATTCGTTTGGCGCTTCATGTGAATGAGAGAAAAAAAGTCTTCCTTCTTCCCTCCCTCCTCTCTCCCCACTTTTCCTTCTTTCCTTCCTTCTTTCTTTCTTTCTTTCTTTCTTTCTTTCTTTCTTTCTTTCTTTCTTTCTTCCTTCCTTCCTTCCTTCCTTCCTTTCTTTCCCTTCCTTCCTTCTCTCCCTCCCTCCTTCTCTCTCTCTCTCTCTCTTCTTCCTTCCTTCCTTCCTTCCTTCCTTCCTTCCTTCCTTCCTTCCTTCCTTCCTTTCCCTTCCTTCTCACTCTCTTTCTTTCTCTCTCTCTCTCCCCTCCCTTTCTTTCTTTTTCTTTCTTTCTTTCTTTCTTTCTTTCTTTCTTTCTTTCTTTCTTTCTTTCTTTCTTTCCCTTCCTTCCCACCCTCTCCCTCCTCTCTCTCTCTTTCTTTCTCTCTCCCTCTCTTCATTTTATTTATTATTATTATTTTATTATTATTATTATTATTATTATTATTATTATTATTATATTATTATTATTATTATTATTACTACTACTACTATAATAATAATAATAATAATAATAATAATAATAATAATAATAAATAATAATAATAATAATAATAATAATAATAATAATAATAATAATAATATGTCATCCATTCCGGCATCCAAGGCACCTCCATGTCCAAGATTTAAAAGCATATTATGGAATTGGAGGCTGAAGATAGTAAACACTATATTTTAAAACAGCGGGCCCCTTACGGGCTGGATGGAGGGGCATGGCCAGCCAGATTGGTCCTTCTGCTGTACAAAAAGGCAAGATGCTATGTAAAAAACTGTACAGTACTTTTTCCTTCTGTGATGACAGGTTCGGGATTCTGCTCAGTCGTTCTTGACAGTCCATGTCCCACTTTACGTCTCCTACATTTACGTAACTGCACCCAGAGGCTGGGCCTCTCTTGAGCATCACACGGAGATGGAGTTTTCCTTCTTCTATGACACCATTCTCTGGAGAACAGGTATGGGGGGGCTAGTTTTATTTTCTCCATGACACGGGGGTGAAAGGGAGAACTACAGCACCCCTGACATGCTAAGCTGCCCTCAGCTTGGTCAAGTGGCTTATTGAGAACTTCCTTGGTGGTCCTCCTCAATTTTTTTTAGTACCGTTTCTGTGGGTGTGGCTTTGTGGGCATGGCTTTGTGGGCGTGGCAGGGGAAGGTTACTGTAAAATCCCCATTCCCTCCCGATCAGCTGGGATGTGCGAGGCAGACAATAGATGGGGGCATGGCCAGCCAGAGGTGGCATTTACCGGTTCTCTGAACTCAAAATTTCCTCTACCGGTTCTCCAGAACTGGTTGGAACCTGCGGAGGCCTCTGGGCCTCCTGCTGGAAGTGGATTCCCTCTGAGGGAACGGGGCGATAGAATGACTAACCCGTGATCTCCAGTTGAGGAAGCCCAGACTTGGCATTCTCTCCTTCAGGTATACAGACGGACAGCGTCCTGTCAGCCAAACTGCAGATCATCAGGATCTACATCCGAGATGATGGCCGGCTGGTCATTGAGTTCAAAACTCACGCCAAGTTCAGAGGTGGGTTATTCTTGCGTTCTGCAACTAGCCAAAGATGCCCACTTTTTTTCTGCCTTGGTATTCCAGACGTGTTGAATGTTGGTTGGTTATTTCTTGATAGTGGGAGGGAAGCATTCTTTTCTGGAATTGTATCCCAACACGCGTTGATTTTTTTTCAAAAGCTACATTGCACTGAGCATCAGTGTCGCCACAATCTCTAATGTTGGGTTTTCCCCTTTACCAGAGGGAGCCCCCTTGTGGAGTACTGTGAAGCCGTTACGATGGCAACTCCACTGCGCTGTACAGTAGAAGCCATTTTACGGCAGTACAGTAGAAGCCATTTTAAGGCACAACAGGCTGTATCTTAACAAAACACATAAACACATACCCTAAGGGGCATTAGGGGTGTCTTATCCCCCCCTTCTCCCCCCTCCCCCCCCAGTATTTATTTCCAGAGAGTAAGTCATCTGTGTATCAAGTTTGGTTGAAATTGCTCAAGGCGTTCCAGAGTTATGCTGGAACACACACACGCACGCACGCACGCACAGACAGCCATTTTTACATATATGGATTTTTAAAATTTGTATACCTGCCCATCTCCCCAAAACAAGGAACTTAATTTCTTGGCCAGGGCTCAGGCCACTTTTATCTGATTGTTGTATTAGTAGAAGTTCTTCCTCCTGTTCTTCAAGGCCATTCGCTTTTCCCCCGCAAGAAGAAATCTGGACTTTATGACAGTGAACCTGATTATTCCCATCTACACAGGGCATTTTGTGATGGAACACCACACCCTGCCAAACGCCAAGTCTTTTATCATGACTCCTGACCACCTGGGAGGGATGGAATTTGATCTACAGCTCTTGTGGAGTGGACAGACCTTTGACTCTCCTTATCAACTCTGGAGAGCAACCAGCTCCTACAGCAGGTATGAAGGAAAACTTTGAGATGCATCCGTTTTGAAGTTGTACCAAATTTGCTATCATGAGATATGATGGATGGGTGGATAGATGGAAAGATGGGTGGGTGGATAGAAGGTTGGGTGGATGGATGGATGGATGGATGGGTATTTGGGCAGTGGTGGGTTACAACCGGTACACCCCGGTACGGGCGTACTGATGTCTGCTGGGAGCACCAGGTACCGTTCCGGTACAGTATTCTGGAGGGCTCACCTGCCCGCCCGCGCTCCTTACCAGTATTTGAAGTTTTGGGGGCTTCTGCGCATGGAGTGTACGGCGCCTGCGCGACACTCCGCCAAGCAGCTGGGGCGTTGCGGAGGCGTCGCAGAGCGTCGCGGGAGGTAATTACGCATGAGCGCACTGCACACGTTCATGTGATGAGCCCCCGGCCCTGTTGCACCGTACCGGTTGCACCGGGATCCAGAACCCACCACCCTATTAGGGTATTACCCTAATGGATATTTGGGACACGGTGGCTCAGTGGCTAAGACGCTGAGCTTGTCAATCAGAAAGGTCAGCAGTTTGGCGGTTCGAATCCCTAGCGCCGCGTAATGGAGTGAGCTCCCGTGACTTGTCCCAGCTTCTGCCAACCTAGCAGTTCGAAAGCACGTAAAAATGCAAGTAGAAAAATAGGGACCACCTTTGGTGGGAAGGTAACAGCATTCCGTGCGCCTTTGGCATTTAATCATGCCAGCCACATGACCACGGAAATGACTGGACAGTGCTGGCTCTACGGCTTTGAAACAGAGATGAGTACCGCCCCCTAGTGTCGGGAACAGCTAGCACATATGTGCGAGTGGGAACCTTAACCTGGATGGATGGATGGATGTTTAAGAATGTTTTAAACTTTCTTAAGGCAGCGGGAGCTATAAAGCTCTTCCAGAGAGGGGAGAGGGCAACCAATGATCCTCTGGGCAATGACGTTGACCCTCTGGAGCGCTGTCCTATCTGCCACTGTGCAATTGGCAAACCATACACGGGTGCAGTTAAGTTAAAATACTCTCTCTGGTGCAGCAGTAGAAGGTCTCTAGCAGTTTTTCATTCAGTTGTTGTTTCTTAAGAAGTCTCAGGTAGTATAATCTCTGCTGGGCCCTTTTGACCAGTGCTGCAATTATCATGTAACTGTAGGCAGGCTGCAATAGTCGTAAATGTGAAAAAGGGTCATGAAGTCAACTTTTTTCAGTGCCGTTGTAACTTCGAACAGTCATTAAATGAATTGCATTGTCAGTCAAGGACTACCTTTAATTCATATGCCTACCTTCTGCCTGTGTGTTGTGTTTTATTTGGTTCACCTTCCCCACATCTCGTGATCAACTCACCACAAAAAAGTTAATGTCTGTGGAGATTCTCGGTCATCCCAGGTCAAGGTTGTCCCAGAGGTGCTTTTTCAAGAGGCAACTGGACTTTCTTTGTTCTTCCTTGAAGAGGTTTCACTTCTCCTCCAAGAAGCTTCTTCAGCTCTGACTGTAGTTCCCCACCCTTCATTCAGAAGTGAAGAAGCTTCTTGGAGGAGAAGCAAAACATCTTCAAGGAAGACGTCCAGTTGCCTTTTGAAAAAGGGAAAAACTCGCAGTTCAATGCACTAACGGCAGTACTTTATCTCTGCTTTCAGGAAAGATTATTCCGGAGAATACACCATCTCCTTAATACCATGTACGGTCCAACCCACACAATCTTGGGTTGATCCAGGAGACAAGGCCTTACCCTGCACTGCTCATGCTCCAGAAAAGTAAGTGGGTGTTTACGTTGCTTCATGCCTGAAGATAAGTGTCACTATTTTAAAAAAACCACAAACACAAAAAGGAAATTTTCAACACGCGCGGAAAGGGCCAAAGGCTAGAATACTTTGTTTTAGATTCTGGAATTGGGAGGAGTTTAGCCGCTTGCTACATCATCTTCCCCTACAGTATCTTGGTACAGGTTTGAGTGCATTTCTTGCGCATAAGTATGCTTAAAGTCAACGAGGGGAACACAAATTAGAAGCACAATAGTCGGGAAACACCTGATGAAATATAGGCTGAAATATTAACAGTAATCAGGGCACAGGGCTATTATCCAGAGGAATTGTAAGAGGATGTGCGTGAGAGAAGACATCAGTGTTGGGATAATTATACATGACTGGTGGAATGTAAGCTGGAAGAATTTAAAACAATGCACATACTTGTGATCCTGTAAAGATCTTCTCGACCAGGGATGTCAAATTCAAGGGGGCCAGATCTGACTCATGGGGTGCTTAAATCTGCCCCACGAGGCTGCCCTGAAAAAGGGGAAGGAGTGGTCCATGGTGCCTCAACCAGTGAAAACGGAGCTCGGGAGAACTGCGTGCCCCCACACCCCCACCCAGGCTCCATTTTCACTGGCAGAGGGCTAGCAAAACAAACTAAAAATGAAACAATTGAGCGTTCAAGAAGGGGAAAGACAAAGAAGGAAAGATGGGAAGAGAGCAAGGAAGGAAAAAAAAGGGAAGAGGGGAAGGAAGAAGAATGAAGAGGGACGGAAGGAGGGAGGGGAGGGAGGAAGGAAAGAAGGAAGGAAGGAAGGAGATTATAACGAGGGGGAGGGAGGGCCTCAGGGAAGTCCTGCCTTACCACTTGGCCAACACAGGTGCCCCCAACACAAGTGATATTAAGGTGGCCACGCCCACCCCGGCCCTCCGAGATCAAATATGTGGCCCTCAATGAAATTGAGTTTGACACCCTGTTCTAGACTCTGCCAGCCAAAACTCCTTGGCCGACAGGGTCCCCAGCATGTTCCTTCTGTTAGATGAGGCCATCCCATTCGGGCAAGATGGTCCTTCAGATAATCTGCTCCCATGCCATCCCTTTCCTTTATGCTGGGCTTCAAAGAGGATGCATATATATCAAGAGTAAGAATCGGGAACCAGAGTTGTTCAAATAAGTACAGGTTTTGCCTGTGCCACCTCTAAACAAGAAACTGAATTACTAACGGTTAAGGCTAATTGGCAGTAGATGAGACGCAATGGAATTCAAGAAAGGCTGGACTTAGATCTCTCGTGGGCATGAAGGGACTTCAAACTCATGACGTGCTTGACTCCTCCCTTGGGCTCATGTCGACTGTCCTGTTGGCGAATCCAGAAAAAGGAACTCCGGGCACATTATTTTACCAAGAGTACAAAACTTCACTGAATTAACCACATTGGCACAGAAGAAGCAAAACCAGCTCTGGGTTTCCCACGCAATAGTAAGCGAAGGTAATTCCCCCTATCACCTACAGGCTTCACAGTGCTTTGCAGCCCTCTCTAAGCAGTTTACAAAGTTAGCATAATGCCCCTAACAATCTGGGTCCTCACTTTACCGACCGCAGGAGGATGGAAGGCGAGTCGAACTTGAGCCGGTCAGGATCCAACTGCTGGCAGCCGGCGATCGGCAGCATTAGCTGCAGTACCGCATTCTAACCACCGTGCCACCGCGGCTCCTTCCTTAGCCCTGGACTTGCTTAATGGGATGTCTTTGGGGCTTCCTTTGATCCTTTGACAAGGCTGCCCTCAGGGCAATTTGCCAAGGGAAGCTGAGCTACTGTTCCTGAAGCTAAAAGATAAAAAAAATTCCAATCTTGATTGCAGTCTTTGGTCCCTGGGCCAAGTTGGGATTAGTTCAGCCACCGCCTGTGTTCACCTTCCCTTCCCACATTCTTTCTTCCGCCATTAATGCAGATTCTTCCTCCCCTACCACCCACCCACCCATGTTACTGCTTTGAAGGCATAAGAATCGAAGGGCGGAGGCTGTTCCTTCACTCCCACCTTTGAATGTATATTCATGGGATCTTTATCGCGGAGACAAAGTGATGCTTCGTCTTCATCCAAGCAAACTAGCACAGCTCAGGAGTGTCCAACTCGATTTCATTGAGGGCCACATCGGGGTTATTTTTCACCTTGCGGGGCTGAGGTGGGCATGGCCAGGATGGGCGTGGCCAACTCGACATCACTACAGGATGGGTTCCGGCCGGCACTACTGTCGGTTCGCTCATGTGTGTGCCACGCACTGCGCACGCAAACACAGTACAATTAAAATTGTTCTACGCATGTGCAGAACCGAAAAACAAGATGGAGACACCTGTGGCGCTGCCCAGAGAACCGGTTCGGGAGCGTGGCAGGCCTGGGTCGATGCAGATTATAGAGACCCAGGCCGCCAAACCACTACTGGTTCAGCCAAACCAGTCCGAACTGCTGGAACCCAACACTGTGTCACTCGTGTTGGGGGCACCTGTGTGCTCCCGAGCTCCGTTTTCATCTGCAGTGGTCTCCTGCAATCCTCTGCCAGCGAAGATGGGCTCCCGAGCTCCGTTTTCATCTGCAGTGGTCTACTGCAATCCTCTACCAGCGAAGATGGGCTCCTGAGCTTAGTTTTAAGCTGCAACCGTCTCCTGCAATCCTCCGCCAGCGAAAACAGGCTCCCGAGCTCCATTTTCAGCTACAACGGTCTCCTGCAATCCTCTGCCAGCGAAATCCACGGCTCATTCACTGCAACCTGTTTCTCGCGGCTCCTGACATACGCTGCTCTCCTGCAATCCTCCGCCAGCGAAAACAGGCTCTCCGAGCTCCGTTTTCGGCTACAACGGTCTCCTGCAATCCTCCGCCAGCGAAAACAGGCTCTCAAGCACCGTTTTCGGCTACAACGGTCTCCTGCAATCCTCTGCCAGCGAAAACGGAACTGGGGAGGGCCGTGGGCGACCCTCCCGAGCTCCATCTTCGCTGGCAGAGGCACCATAGACCACTTCTTTGCTGTTTCCAGGGTGGCCCCGTGGGGCAGATCAAAGCACCCCAAAGGCCAGATCTGGCCCCTGGGCATTCAGTTTGACACCCTAGCTAATTTAGGACTGCAATTGAATCAATGGGGAAGCCAGATTGCTAATTTAACAACTGCAGTGATTTACTGAACGACTGGGCCAAGAAAGGTTGTAAAATGGGGTCCGTAGCTGTCTTCGCTTAGCACAAAATATTTGAGCTCAATTGTGGTTGCAAGTTGAGGATGATCTGCTCTGTGCTTATGTGTCAACCTTCGAAGTGGCGGCAATGCTAGTCTCCTACGCTGGAAGAGTTGATCTAGATAATGCAATTATACATTATCTGTATATATATATCCCCCCCTTGAGCTCTTAAAGAAAAAGTTAGGAAATAACTTGGCGTTATTATTTTTCTGTGCCCTTATTTTTCTATTCCCTTTCTTCCCCATGTAGATTTCTGATCCCAATTGCCTTTCAGCAGACGAACCGCCCGGTTCCCGTCGTTTATTCCCTCAACACGGAATTTCAGCTCTGCAATAACGAAAAAGTTTTTCTCATGGACCCAACCAAAACGGAGATGTTGATGGCCGAGATGGACTACAAGGGAGCTTTTTCCAAAGGTACGATCTGTCTTTCGAGATTTGGACGGGGCATGGAGCTCTCTGGGGAGGATGGCAAGGAAAACATGCCGGAAGGTAACAGAAATGCCCTATGGGAAAAAAGGCTGGGTTGAATGGCAGAAGAAGTGAAACGGAGGCTGATTGGATGGGCATAACGCTCTTCTTCCCGAAATCACTTTCTGAAGAGCTGTGGTGGCGCATTGGTTAGACTGCAGTATTGCAGGCTAATTCTGCCGACTGCCAGCAGTTCGATCCTGACTGGTTCAAGGTTGACTCGGCCTTCCATCCTTCCGAGGTGGGTAAAATGAGGACCCAAATTGTTGAGGACAATAGGCCGGCTCCGTAAAGCGCTTAGAGGGGGCTGTGAAGCGGTATATAAGTCTAAGTGCAAGACAGACATTGGGAAGGTGTGGCATTCGGCTGATCCTGACATAATGGAGAAGTCAGCAAGGCTGTTCCCCTTCAGGGGCATTTGGAAAGCCAATCTGGGCCCAATGAGTTCACCAAAGCATCAAAGGTACACAGGTAGTCCTTGACTTACAACCACATCTGAGCCCAATACTTCTGTTGCTAAGCAAGACAGTTGATAACGTGAGTTTGGCTCCTTTTGACCACCTTTTCGGCCCAGTTGTTAAGCGGGTCGCTGCCGTCGTTAAGTGAACTGTGAGGTTGTTAAGCTTCCCCCCATCGACTTCGCTTATTGCAGGGGTGTCCAAACTTGGGAACTTTAAGACTTGTGGACTTCAACTCTCAGAATTCCCCAGCCAGCCATGCTGGCTGGGGAATTCTGGGAGTTGAAGTCCACAAGTCTTAAAGTTCTCAAGTTTGGACACCCCTGGCTTATTGGAAGCCAGCTGGGAAGTTTACAAATAAGTGATCCCATGACCCCTGGGATCATCACGCAACTGTCATAAATACACGCCAGTTGCCAAGCCTTCAAATTTTGATCACGTGGCCACGGGGAGGCTGCAAGCTACCTATTGCTAATGTGTGAAACCCAGTCACAGGTCAGATAAAGATTCTCAGTCATCCAGGTCAGGGTTGTCCCCAAAGGTGCTTTTTTTAAAGAGTCCACTGGACTTTCTGATTTTTTTTCTTTGAAGACCTTTCGCTTCTCATCCAAGAAGCTTCTTCAGCTCTGACTGGGTTGGTGGGGAATGGAAGGATTGATACTCCTTGCAAACAGCTGGTCCTTTGCATCCTTTTAGAGGGTCGTTGAGGCCACTTGGACGTTTATCTCTGTCCTCAGGATCACCTGAGTGGTGCAAATGGATGTGGGGCCTTCTTGGAATTGTTGAAAGGCTCCACACCAACCTGCACTACTCAGGTGACCCTGAGGACACAGCTAAACCTCCAGGTGACCTTAACAACTCCCTGAAAAGGATGCAAATGACCAGCTGTCTGCAAGGAGCATAAATCCCTCCATTGCCCACCATCCAGTCAGCGCTTCTGGATGAGAAGTGAAACGTCTCCAAAGAAAAAGTCGAGTTGCCCCTTGAAAAAAGCACCTTTGGGACAGTCTTGTCACTTTTCTTCTGGGCTGTTGTAACTTCCAAATGATCACTAAACGAATGGTTGCAAGTCAAGGACTTACCTGTATATAACTAGCAGTCCACCGGGCTCATGTAAAATCGTAACAGAATGCAGACCTTACCTTTTATATAAAGTTGGCGTTTTTAGAACATGGCGTTCCGTTCTCCTTCAAACGTTGAAAAGCATACAAGGAGATTTTAGAAGGACCCTATTTATATGGTGTTCATTTTATTAAACTATAGGTTCTTTTTAATATTATTAAATGTATATGCCACCCGTCTCACTGGCTGGTTCCTACAGTTTCTTGCTTAGCAGTCGGTTTTTCAGGAAGCCGTATAAGTAAACTTCCTGCAATGCACAAGGGTAATGCGTAATATATATCCAATATTGGAATATATGTATTTATGTTGAATATATGTATATATGTTAAGGATATGCATACATATCTCATGAAGCAGGGCAGGGTAATCTTGAATGCATGCTTAATATATTAATGTATGCTTAATGCATGTATATATGCACTATAAAGCAGGATGGGGTGATATCTAAAATATGTCTGTATTAAATGTTGGGGCGAGATTATGCACAGGAATGCTTCAGCTGAGCTTCAACTCTGCCTCTTTTCATTCAACCCAATGTTTCTCAAACTTGGCGACTTTAAGTCCTGTGGACTTCAACTCCCATAATTCCCCAGCCAGCTATGGATTCTGGGAGTTGAAGTCCACAGGACTTAAAGTCGCCAAGTTTGAGAAACACTGATTCAACCCTTCCTTCAATAACTCACTAAATGTTCAAGAAGTTGATATTATCATAGAAGTCCCAGAATTCCAAGCTGGGGCCCATGCTGGTCAGCCAAACTGGGGGATTGTCAATACCAGCATAAGGTGAAGGGGATCAGCTGGGAAAGTTTGGCGTGGCACAGGTTCGAGGCACCTTCTCGTTCTCCAATATCTTCTGCCATAATGCCAAATTTCGAATTCGGGTCTCATCTCCCATTGAGCAATGCAGCCATTTTCTGATTAGGATGCCCTTTTCTGGATATTTGTCCTTTTGGTGCAGGAATTGCACAGGTGCAGGAATTGAGCGTGTCTAGTGCAGCGGTGTCAAATGTGACTTCATTGAGAGCCGCATCAGAATTGTATTTGACCTGGGGGGGGCGGTCAGGATGGGTGTGGCCAGCTCGACATCACTCGTGTCGGGACCCAAGTGCTTTGCCAGCAAAAATGAGCTCCGTTTCGGCTGCAACAATGTCCTGCAACCCCCTGCCAGGGAAAACGGAGCTTGTGAGTGCCAATCTCTGTTTTTATTGGCGAAAGTACTGCAGGCTGTTTCTTCACTGTTTCCAGGGCGGTCCTGCAGGCCAGATCTAAGCACCTCGCGGGCCAGATCTGGCCCCCAGGCCTTGAGTTTGACACCCCTGGTCTAGTGTAATGAAAAGAAGGACTAGAGATGACATGATAGCAGTCTTCTAATATTTGAGGGGCTGCCAGAAAAGAAGAGAGGAAGTCAACCTATTCTCCAAAGCATCCGAAGAAGGCGGAACAGGAAGCCATGGATGGAAACTAATCAAGGAGAGAAGCAACCTAGAAATAAGGAGGAATTTCCTGACAGTGAGAACAATGAATGAGTGGAACGACTTGCTTCCAGAAATTGTGCTCCAAGACTGGAGGTTTTTAAGATGAGATTGGACAACTATTTTGTCTGAAATGGTTGAGCTTGAGCGGGAGATTGGACTAGAAGACCTCCAAGGTCCCTTCCAACTCTTTTTTTAAAATAAGTATTTTTTTAAATTTTTTACAAACATATCAATGGTTGAACAGTGTGGCACCTGGGTATCATACATTCCAATACAAATAAAACTATTAGTCAAAGTTATTACTTTCAACCAACATATATTTCTAATAGTAATGCATATTTATATAAAGTTGCAATCTGTCATTATTCAATTATTCCAGGTTTTCTCTTGTTATTGATCTTATTTTACAATAATACAATACAATAGCAGAGTTGGAAGGGACCTTGGAGGTCTTCTAGTCCAACCCCCTGCCTAGGCAGGAAACCTATACCATTTCAGACAAATGGCTATCCAACATCTTCTTAAAGACTTCCAGTGTTGGGGCATTCACAACTTCTGGAGGCAACTTCTGTTCCACTGATTCATTGTTCTCACTGTCAGAAAGTTTCTCCTCAGTTCTAAGTTGCTTCTCTCCTTGATTAGTTTCCACCCATTGCTTCTTGTTCTACCCTTGTTTTTCTTGTTCTTCTTGTTTTATTATATGAAAGTGTGTACACTAATACTCCCCTTTTCTCTTATTTCTATTTCTTATTCTAACTTTTATTCATGTCATCCTTTGTTAGAAAACATTTTCTTTCTATCCTACCTAACTTCTAATCATGTCCTACAAAAAAAAAAAAAAAAAAGAAGCGAGAGAGAAGAAAAGAAAAGCAAAACAACGCCAGAAACATAAAATCATCTATCCATCATCTCTTGCCTGCTTCAATACTTTACTTACTATGCTTTTTTTTTTTCTTTTTGACTTGTCTCCCATATTCCTCTCTTAAGATCTGTGTCTCTTTCTACGCCTGCTTTGTTGGCTGTTCAATCTGAGTACTGTTGTTATTCTGATGGACATTCATTGCGTCTGCCTGATCTCAAATGTATATTTTTTAAAAAAAACTCAGGTCAAATCCTGTACGGCCGAGTGATGTGGAATCCGGAGCAAAACCTCAATTCCGCCTACAAATTGCAGCTGGAAAAAGTCTACCTCTGCACAGGGAAAGATGGCTACGTCCCGTTCTTTGACCCAACGGGCACCATATATAATGAAGGACCCCAGTACGGCTGCATCCAGCCCAGCAAGCACCTGAAGCACAGATTCCTGCTGCTGGTAACTAGCGCAACTCCTGTCTCCCTAAGATAAAACTTTGACTGGGGGTGGATTTCAACTTACAGCCATTCATTTAGGGACCGTTCAGAAAACACTGGAAAAAAAAACGCGATCGATATTCAGGGGTTTGAGATGTGGCATGTGTTTAAGAGTAAGGTTCTACATTTAGGCAACAAAAACGGAATGCACAGGTACAGTATAGGTGGTACCGTGCTCAATAGTAGTAACTGTGAGAGGGATCTTGGAGTCCTAGTGGACAACCATTCAAATATGAACCAGCTGTGTGCAGCAGCTGCCAAAAAAGCCAACACAGTTCTAGGCTGCATCAACAGAGGGATAGAATCAAGATCATGTGAAGTGTTAATACCACTTTATAATGCCTTGGTAAGGCCACACTTGGAATACTGCATTCAGTTTTGGTCGCCACGATGTAAAAAAGATGTGGAGACTCTAGAAAGAGTGCAGAGAAGAGCAACAAAGATGATTAGGGGACTGGAGACTGAAACATATGAAGAACGGTTGCAGGAACTGGGTATGTTTAGCTTAAGAGAAAGAAGGACTAGAGGAGACATGATAACAGTCTTCCAATATCTCAGGGGTTGCCACAAAGAAGAGGGAGTCAAGCTATTCTCCAAGGCACCTGAGGACAGAACAAGAAGCAATGGGTGGAAACTAATCAAGGGGAGAAGCAACTTAGAACTGAGGAGAAATTTCCTGACAGTTAGAACAATTAATCAGTGGAACAGCTTTCCTCCAGAAGTTGTAAATGCTCCAACACTGGAAGTCTTTAAGAAGATGTTGGATAGCCATTTGTCTGAAACGGTATAGGGTTTCCTGCCTAGGCAGGGGGTTGGACTAGAAGAACTCCAAGGTCCCTTCCAACTCTACTATTGTATTGTATTGTATTGTATCCTGGTTTTGCCATTTGAGACTTTCCCACCTAGCTCCCAACAAGCAAAGTCCAGGGGAAAAACAACTGTGGCAACGAAAGGTTTTAAAATTAGGCGTGACTCACTTAGCAACCAGCTTACTTAATGACAGAAATCCTGGTCCCAATTGTGGTTGTAAGTCGAGCACTACCTACGCATGATGGGAGTAAGGAAAACGGTTTTTCTATCATATTTAATAATTTGCCAGAATGTAATACACGGTATGTGCTAATTAATCAAATGGATTAATTAATTCAAAGCACAAAGTGAGTCTATCTAATTTCTAGTGATGTCAGGGTTCCGATAAACGCCCGAATGAAAGCAGGAGCCTCAAGCAAAGCTTCAAGAAAAACCCAGTTGTTTATTAGAAGCGATATGTTGGCACAGACCAAGTGAAGCCAGCTCTGACCCCACTCAGTTCGCGCCTTGCCTCTGACCCGGTTTCCCCCTCCCCCCAAGATGTGTCATCAGTCACATTCCCCAGTGAAGCAATTTCACGGGTCATAGAAGTCACTCTCTCCGGGCGTTACTGGTTTCTGTGGAGATGGCCTTGACTTTGGCCGGCTAGGATGTGTTTTCTTTTGGCTGAGGTGTGAATTCCTCCAGCTGCGAGGCTCGATTCCCCATCACCACTGCCTATGGCAACTCGGGAGCAGGTCAGGGAAGCTTTGCAAGTGACAGAATTGGAGGACTTTATTAGAAGGGATACAGTGGCTCAACGGCTAAGACGCTGAGCTTGTCGATCAGAAAGGTTGGCAGTTTAGCGGTTTGAATCCCTAGCTCCACGTAAGGAAGTGAGCTCCCATTGTCCCAGCTTCTGCCAACCTAGCAGTTCAAAAGCATGTACAAAATGCAAGTAGAAAAATAGGAACCATCTTTGGTGGGAAGGTAACAGCGTTCCATGCGCCTTTGGTGTTGAGTCATGCTGGCCACATGACCACAGAGACGTCTTCAGACAGCGCTGGCTCTTGGGCTTTGAAACAGAGATGAGCACTGCCCCCTAGAGTCGGGAACAAACAGCACATGTGTGCGAGGGGAATCTTTACCTTTATTAGAAGGCAATCAAATAATTATCTATCTATTTATTTATGGACACTTACATGACCGCCCAATTCACTCTTACTCAACCGTAAGTCAAGAGTACAAAAATCCTTGGAGTCGGGGTCACTTGAAGAGAAAGCATGGGTTCTGTGAAGGTCATGTTCCATGCCCAGTTTTCTTTACCCCCCAAATGTCTGTGGAGATTAATGTAAGGTCTTTGGTGATCTCTGAGCCTGGCTGTTTCCTTGCGGACATTTCATAACCTTACCAGGTAACATCATTTGTTTACACACTCCCTTCTAGCAAGGATAATGTTACCAAGTAGGGTTATGAAACGTCTGCAAGAAAACAGCCAGGCTCGGAGAGCACCAAGGACCCTATAGTATATCCAGTGGTGGGTTGCTAACAAGTTTATTACTGTTTCGTGTGCGCTTGTGCATGCATCATTTATGCGCAGAAGCATCCGGGCAGGTGGGCGGAGCCTCCCACCGCCGCCACTACCAGTTCGGCTGAACCGGGCTGAATCAGGAGCAACCCACCTCTGATTATATCCGTGAGCCACAAATATTTTCTTCCAAATAGAGATGCTTGCCATTGTCCAAGGGTGCTATTTACAACAGGGGGGAGGGGAGGGGGGGCAGAAATGAATGTACCACTTTTCTCCTCTTTTAACAAGAGAAGAAAAAAAGAGTCCCATTTGTTTCTCCATACCAACTACCAACTTACCAATGTCACCCAACTGGGACGGAGACAGGAAGGAAATGAGCAAACTTCTTCTTTCTGCAGTTAACAGCTTTGAAATGTTTCTCAGGATTTCTCCATGAAAAAAACCAGTGTTGTGCTTAGCTTTTGAATAGTTGATTAAGTGTCAGTTCAGGTCTAGGGCAGAGAATACGCTAAAAAAAATGTTCACGTGATTTCCTATGATTTTTTAATGGGTAGGTATGAATTATGAACGACTACTCCTTACGTGTTTATGATGTTTTTTCTTCTGTTGGATTAAAAATGAAAACTTACCAGAATATTTCAGAAACCTATAGTAGTTTACTCTAATGCTGTGATGGTGACCTATGGCACGCGTGCTTCTTTGGGCACATGCACCCTTGCCTGTTTCAACCCATTACGACCCCCTGGACAACGTTCCTCCAGGCCTTCCTGTCCTCTATCATCCTCTGGAGTCCATTGAAGCTCACGCCGACTGCTTCGGGGACTCCATCCAGCCACCTCATTCTCTGTCATCCCCTTCTACTTTTGCCCTCAGTCTTTCCCAGCATTAGGCTCTTCTCCAGGGAGTCCTTCCTTCTCATTAGGTGGCCAAAGTATTTGAGTTTCCTCTTCAGGATCTGGCCTTCTAAAGAGCAGTCAGGGTTGATCTCCTCTAGGACTGACCGGTTGGATCGCCTTGCAGTCCAAGGGACTCAATGCAGGAGTCTTCTCCAGCACCAGAGTTCAAAGGCCTCCATTCTTTGGCGCTCAGCCTTTCCTATGGTCCAAATTTCCCAGCCATCCATTGCAACTGGGAAAACCGTAGCTTTGACTATATGCACTTTTGTTGGCAGGGTGATGTCTCTGCTTTTTAGTATGCTGTCTAGATTTGCCATAGCTTTCCTCCCCAGGAACAAGCGCCTTTTAATTTCTTGTCTGCAGTCCCCATCTGCGGTGATCTTGGAGCCCAGGCAAATAAAATCTGTCACTACCTCCATTTCTTCCCCATCTATTTGCCAGGAATTGAGATGCCACGATCTTAGTTTTCTTAATGTTGAGTTTCAAGCCAACTGTTGCACTCTCCTCCTTCAAGAGCCATCAAGGGGCTCTTTACTTCCTCTTCACTTTCTACCATTAGAGTGGTATCATCTGCTTATCTGTGGATTGCAAATCTCAGAATTCCTGGCTAGCCGACCGAAAGGGCATTCTGTATGTTCCAGTTCTTACATCTCTCTCTCTCTGGACATCATTGGTTTGAAAGCGTTGATCGAGCGCATCAGAATCCTGATAGCTTTGTCATCGTCCTCACCTTGTCCTCCATTCTTTTAATTTGCAGGACCGGAGTCAACCGGAAGTGACTGACAAATACTTTCACGACGTTCCTTTTGATGCCTATTTTGCATCCGAGTTGCCCGATTTCCACCAGGTCAGCAGCCTACCTGGAGTGGATGGTTTTACCATGAAAGTGGACGCCCTGTATAAGGTACGTGGCCTACGAATTAATTCACGCATTACAAAGCCTGATTGAAAATTCTCGGGGCTGTTGACGCAGGAGAACTGTGGAATGCCGTCTCCTTCATCGCTGACCTAAGGGGGAAAGAGAAATATTTGGGGTGTTGCCCTGGCCTCTCATCTTTTATTGAACGAGACAGGCTGATGAGGTGGCTTCTCAACTGAGGGAGAAGGGAGTTCCTCCTATCTCGGAGGAAGATGTTGATGTCCCTCTGGATAAGTTCACAGTTGGATGTCTGTGGAGATTCTCAGTCACCCAAGTAATGGCTCTGTTCTGACCGAGGCTTCCCAAGAGCATGAAGCAAACTCCTTGTCCCGACAAAAACCCCTTTTATTCATCGACTGTGAATTCTGCTCATTCACATCCAGCAAAGTCTTTCAAGGGAGGATTTACAGTCACAGACCTTCTCTAGCTTGAAGAGCTGCCAGCCGATATCTGCAAAACTTGGCCAGGAGTCTCGGAGAGTCACAAACCAATTACGCGAACTAATTGTCTCCTGCAAACTCCACTCCCCTTTCGCTCCTCTTTTATTCCCTCTGGGAGGGGCCATTCATCGTCCACCTGTGGCCTTACTCCCAAGTCGACCCCTGCTCTTTAGCTGTTCCATTTGTCTGGCAACTCTGCGCATGCGCACACTGGGAACAGGCTCCAGCTGTTCCTCTGCCTCACTGATGCCTGACTCTGAAGGCAGCTGATAATTGGCAAACGGCCCTGGCCCCCTCTCTGCCTCCGACACAGAGCCCTCATCAGAGCCTTCCCCAGACTCCAGGACTGGCCCATGTTCCTCCCCAACCTCCTCATTGTCCGATTCTGCTGCCAGCTCCGCTGGTGGGCCACAACGCATTGTCCCAAAGATGGTTTTTTAAGAGGTAACTGGACTTTTTGATTTTTTCTTCGAAGACATTTTGCTTTTCATCCAAGAAGCTTCTTCAGCTCTAATTGAATCCTTCCCCACCATCCAGTCAGAGTCGAAGAAGCTTCTTGGATGAGAAGCAAAACATCTTCAAAGAAAAACCAGGAGGTCCAGTTGCCTCTTGGAAAAAAGGACCTTTGGGATTCACAGTTTATTTATTGTAGAAAAAATGTGTTGCCACCTAATCACATATGGCGACTCAAGGCGGCTTAGGTGGACAATTGGATGTGTTCATCTCCTGCAGGAATTTTATTTGGGAGTACATAGTGGTTCTCCCCCCCCTCCCCCCCCAGCATGGACTCACTGGCATGCCAGCTATAGACATGTTTTATTTATCAATGAACTTCTGGCTTCAGCACTAATTTGTGTGCCTGTCTGGAAGAGTTTGGGGGAAACTGCATGTAATTCAAAATTAATTGGAAGTGGCCATTACAATGGTAGTGCCATTTTGTTGGGTTGGTTGTTCTAGCTGTCCTAGAAGATGAAGTAGTTGTTGTTAATTGTGAAGTTGTGTCCAATCCATTGCGACCCCATGGACAATGTTCCTCCAGGCCTTCCTGTCCTCTACCATCTTCTGGAGTCCATTTAAGCTCACACCGACTGCTTCAGTGACTCCATCCAGCCACCTCATTCTCTGTCGTCTCCTTCTTCTTCTTTTGCCCTCAATTTTTCCCAGCATTAGGCTCTTCTCCAGGGAGTCCTTCCTTCTCATTAGGTGGCCAAAGTACTTGAGTTTCATCTTCAGGATCTGGCCTTCTAAAGAACAGTCAGGGTTGATATCCTCTAGGACTGATCGGTTTGATCGCCTTGCAGTCCAAGGGACTCGCAGGAGTCTTCTCCAGCACCAGAGTTCAAAGGCCTCCATTCTTTGGCGCTCAGCCTTTCTTGTGGTCCAACTTCCACAGCCATCCATTGCAACTGGGAAAACCATAGCCTTGACTATATGCGCTTTTGTTGGCAGGGTGATGTCTCTGCTTTTTAGTATCCTGTCTAGATTTGCCATAGCTTTCCTCCCCAGGAACAAGCGCCTTTTAATTTCTTGGCTGCAGTCCCCATCTGCGGTGATCTTGGAGCCCAGGGAAATAAAATCTGTCACTACCTCCCTTTCTCCCCAACTATTTGCCAGGAATTGAGAGGGCCAGATGCCATGATCTTAGTTTTCTTAATGTTGAGTTTCAAGCCAACTCTCCTTCATCCGCATCAAGAGGCTCTTTAGTTCCTCTTCACTTTCTACCATTAGAGTGGTATCATCTGCATATTTGAGGTTGTTGATATTTCTCCCGATGAAGCAGTATTATTCTTTAAAAATAAAGAATATTTAAAGATTTGAGTGGCTGACAGGATACTTCAGGGTACATATCCATCTATAACTCACTAGATCTTAAAATCTCTCATGTGAGGCTTCCTTGTTATTTCATCAAAAGTTTCCTTTTCCCAAAGCTTTAGGAATGTAATCTCATATAAAGCTGTGGTCTTTTTGAGCTTCTGATTTCTTGTTTCTGTGTTTAATCATTCTGGTTGTGGTTTTTTTTTTTTTTTGTAAACTCCCTTGGAAATACGGATTGGAGGATGATGCCCATAGTATATATAATAAATATTAATTTATCCAGTTCAGGAGTGAGAACCATAACTGTGAAATTAGATTTGCACAGTAACAAAGAAAGTTTTAATCGAAATAGTTGGCTTGGTTCCAACTCCTAAAGCTGGAACTTAAAGCTCTTACAATATGGCTGCCTCAATATCATCTGGCACTAAATGAGCTGGAGATGCCAGAGATTTGTGGTCTTCACTGTGGTAGCATATAGAATGGAGGCCAGAAACAAGGGTCTCAAAGGTGCTTTTTCAAAAGGCAGCTGGACTTCTGTTTTTTCCCTTAAGGAAGACGTTTCGCTTCTCATCCAAGAAGCTTCCTCAGTTCTGAGTGATTGGTTTCATTCTGTTGTGGCCCGCCAGCGGCCAGTGAAGCTGGCAGCAGATTCGAACATGAGGGGGTTGGGGAAGAACATGGGCCAGTCCTGGAGTCTGGGGACGGCTCTGATGAGGGCTCTGTGTCGGAGGCAGAGAGGGGGTCAGAGCCGTATGCCAGTTATCAGCTGCCTTCAGAGTCAGACATCAGGCAGAAGAACAGCTTGAGTCTGTTCCCAGTGTGCGCATGCGCAGAGCTGCCAGACGAAGGGAACAACTAAGGAACATGGATCGACTTGGTAGTAAGGCCACAAATTTGGCAAGAAATCTCGGAGAGTCACGAACCAATGAAGCGAACTAATTGTCTCCTGCAAACTCCACTCTCCTTCGCTCCTCTTTTATTTCCTCTGGGAGGGACCATTCATCGTCCACCTGTGGCCTTACTCTCAAGATGACCCTTATTCTTTAGCTGTTCCCTTCTCCTGGCAACTCTGCGTATGAGCACACTGGGAACAGGCTCCGGCTGTTCTTCTGCCTCACTGATGTCTGACTCTGAAGGCAGCTGATAAGTGGCATACGGCCCTTCCCCCCTTTCCCATACGCCAGGACTCCTGGCCCATGTTCCTCCCCAACCTCCTCACTGTTGCCAGCTCCTCTGGCTGCTGGCGGGTCACAACAATATGACCGTGCTGTGAAGGTCATAAGTGTGAAAAATAGCCCTGTCACTTTTTTTCAATACCGCTGTAACTTTGGTCACTAAATGAACTGTTGTAAGCCAAGGACTCCCTGTATATCTTGAAATCTCATCTTCTGAATGTGGCACTTGTTCTGTCTTTTTGGCCAGGTGGAAGCCGGGCACCAGTGGTACCTCCAAGTAATTTACGTCATCGGTCCCGAGGTGATTGGAGGGTCCCGCATGCCACGTTCCGTGCTCCATCACCTGAAGCGAGGCCGCCGAGATCTTGTGGACCACAAAGGCGCCCCTATTCTGGACGACTCCTTGATCTACGACAACGAGGGGGATCAAATGAAGAACGGCACAAACATGAAGTCTCTCAGCCTCGAGCAACAGGAAGCCATCACCGTGGCCTCTCTTTCCCAGACCGGAGCCTCCATCGGCAGCGGCTTTGCAGCCATCCTGCTTCTCGTCCTCATCCTCTTGTCCATCTGCTTCGTCACCAGGAAGTGTCGGAAACACCGGAAGAAGAAGAAGAAAGCTGCCCAAGAGGTGGCGGAGCAGTACCCTCTCAACACAAAGGTTGAGGCAGCCAAGCGGTATGCCGAGGGCCTGGAGAAAAACGTCAGCGGACATTATTGTACGGTGAAGAACCTCAACCTTCTCTGTGAAAATGAAGGCGCCTACAAGGTCCGGGGAGCGAAGGTCAAGCCGATGAACTTGGAAGTGAAAGTTCATAACAATTTACATGATGGGACCGAAGTTTAATGGCCTGCGCCTTAGGGGAAGGGGGAAGAAATGTCTTTAGATAGATAGATAGATAGATAGATATAAATTGTAAAAAAAAAAAAGAGGGGAAGAGGAGAAACCTTCTATAATTTTTTTTCTAAAATGTTTCCCGCCATTTCTGGTATTTTTATAGTTGTGAGGAAAAAAGGGAAGAACAAAATCTTTGCGTTTTGTTTGCTTAAGCCCGAGGTCTCCCCCCCGTGACAGCTTTAAAATTTGTGGACTTCAACTCCCAGAATTCCTCAGCCAGCCCTGGGAATTCTGGGAGTCGAAGTCCACCAAGTTGCCAAGGCTGGAGGAGCCCCCCTCTGGCTTAAGCAATGCTCAAGCAAGGTACCTTTGCACGCTTCCACTCTACCAAGGAGCTACCTCAATGAAAGCCAAACCCGCCCAAGGAGAGGAAGGACCGAAACTCATCTCGTAAAAAGCCACCTCGGATGGGGCCACGCCACGCCCCCTCCAATCTTGCTACGGTTCCCAGACCTCTTCTCTTGTTTTGGCCTGTTGAATTCTCTTTGCAAGAACTGGTTGAATTAAAACACAAACAAAAAAACAAAGATGCCTTGCCCATGTCTACTTCGGAGGTAGAAGAAGAAGCACAATATGGAAATGTATGTACGGGACAGCGAGATGCCCCTGGATTTCCCCCAATTCAGTTGATGGATGAAGGATTGGCTGTTCCAATGATGCCTTGGTGGGACCGTTCGTATGAACTTAACTTCTGCAGAAACCCTTTTCACACCAGTTTCTCCAGATGGAAGGATGAAGTCATGGCTTCCCTTTGAAACCCAGATGCCTTGAGGACAACAAGGGTCTCTATAAGACTCATGTCATTTCGGTGGACCAACAGATCCATAGAAGCAGTTGTGGAGATCTTACCAATATGGGTCTCTTGATGTTCTCCAAGCTTGGTAGGATTCCTGCAGATATATCACTACCATCTCTGCTAGAAAAGGTCATTAGTGCAGCTGTGATATGCACTACTTATTGGTTACTGTCTTGGTTTACTATTTGGATAATAGCAATGGCAGCTCAGAAAAGCGTGAGGGTTTTCCCTGAATGTTGAGTGGTGCTTATGTGTCACTTGTCACAGATGATCTGGTTCTTATAAAGTCACCATTGCATGGACAGCAAATTGGCCCTAGAGCAGCTGGGGTGCCCCAAACTTTTTCCAAGTAGATCCCTTGAGATCTCCTAAATCACCTTAAAGCAGCGGTTCCCAACCTTTCTAGCTTGGCAGACTGGCGCAGTGTGTGTGTGAGTGGCAGGGGCACACACTTGTGTGAGCAAATGGAGCTTCGCATGTGAGCGCAAGCGCCCTCCGTTGACACATGTGGAGCTTCATCAGAGTGGTATTCAGCCGGTTTGGACTGGTTCACTCGAACCAGTCGTGGAAATCGTGCCCACCTGGGCACCCGCCCCAGCTCTATGCCATCCTGTTTAGGCACGTTTTCAAGCCAAAGAACATGTGTGGGCGCTCACATTTGCGAACCAGTAGGGAAAGTAAGTGAATACCACCCTCGACTTTCATGCACACATTTGCCCTTTTTTCACATGGCCTGGTGTCGAACTGGTTGCGGACCGGTTGCAGCCTGGTTCGAAACTGGTTGCGGCATAATAGTGGGACACGGCCCAGGGGATGGGGACTCCTGCCCTAAAGCTTAGGAAGTTCTGATATAGGGTCATAATGCAAAGGAGCAGAGCGCTGGTGTTCTTGGATATTTCTTACAAATTGGACAAAGAGTTAATTTGAAGTACCGTATTTTCCGGAGTATAAGACGCACCGGAGTATAAGACGCACCAAGGTTTTGAAGAGGCAAATTAAAAAAAAAGTTTTTGCACTCTGCAGACCGTCCCAAAATGGCCCGTTTTTCATGAAAATGGGCCCATTTTTTTAAAAAAGGCATGAATAACCTTTAGGAGGCTTGTCGAGTGCTCCCAGGGGATGCCCCCTTGAAAAACTAGCAAAAAAACGGTCCGTTTTCCACGAAAATGGGCCAGTTTTTTGTCAAAAAAATTGCATGCATAGCCTTTAGGAGGCTTATAGAGTGCTCCTGGGGGCGGCGGGGGGGGGGTGTAAATTGAGCAAACATTGGCCCATTTTTTGCTCATTTCTGCCCTCCCCAGCCCCCAGGAGCACTCTGAAAGCCTCCTACAGGCGATGCACAGACATTTTGGTGAAGGGGTTTTTGGAAGGCCAAAAATGCTGTATTCAGTGTATCAGACGCACCCAGATTTTCAGCCTCTTTTCTGAGGGGAAAAAGGTGCATCTTATACTCTGAAAAATACGGTAATTTGGCAAACTGAAAAGCTGATCATGACTCTCTATCCCCGGTGTCACTGGCACTTCTTTAGCAAGAAATCTTGAAGAGGTTTTTTATAACGTTCTTATCTCCATGTGACAGAGTGCCAGCTCATTCTGCGGAGCAGGAATAATTGACGATGAGAATTTTTTGGGGGGGCGGGGGGGTTGTTAGAAACTTTTTCTAGATCGGTTTTCAAGCACACATCTTAAATCTCTATAAAGAGGCAACCTAACTTAACGATGAAACGGAGGGATTGCGTGAACTGGCTGGAAGAAATAAGGGAGCCATTATTTTTCTCACACTGTCCATTGTTGTTCCACCTTATTTTGAAATATCTGCTATAAGGATTCCCCTTTTTTTTGTCCTAAATGCAGATTTTTTTTTAAAAAAATACTCTTTTAGAAAATAGGCAGCACTTTGGAACTGAAAATCACCTGTGCCAAAATTGTGGCTAAACTTAGTTTATAAGACTATCTAGGACTCTTTCTGCGTGTTAGCATAATTTAATCCAGAAACCTAGTGTGTTGTAAAGCAGCAAGTAACTCATGTTCCATGTGGAAATCTAGTAGGCTTCACAGACCAGAAGTGTCCAACTTTGGCAACTTTAAGACCTATGGACTTCAATTCCCAGAATCCCCCAGCCAGCATGGGACTTGATTTAAGCCAGTGGGTCCAATCATTTTAACACAATGTATGCTCTCCTGGATTTTGGTACATTATCATCACGTTGATTATGCAAATGTCTGAATAATTTACAAGGTCCTAACTCCCCAAAGCCACATTATCCAAATTACTTACCAAAGTAATTCGTTCAGGCTAAAATTAATCTTAATTTTGAAGGCATGTGGAGATACTTGCAAACCTGGTTGCACGTGCTAAAAGCAACCTGATTACATGCAAGAAACTGGTTTCCTCCATAATTTAATGCCTTCTCAGAGTGCTAAGGTTTTACCTTGCATTCTGTTTACCAGCGGATTTGAATTTATTAGGTACCCAATTGGAGAAGGCAGCAGGAACTTTGCAATAAATAACCTGATGGAAAACAACCCACTCACCATATGAATCAAAACAGGATTAAGGTCCGTTTGACTTGCTTTCTCATAACACTGGTGGTGTCTCAGAGCTGCCCCATGCGCCTTGCATACATGTTTATTAATGCAGGACGCCAAGTGAGAGAGAACCACGTTAACGTCATTCCTGGTCCTACACTGACATGACAAACCACTGGGTCACAAGAGGAAAACATCCTAAAGGGACAGAAACCGAGTTGATAATTATCTGTTTCCTCGTTTCATTTGATTTCCTGTCTTGAAGAGTCTCTTCTTCCTGTGGATCTTATTACAGGTCGTCCTCAACTATCACAATCAAGCCCAACATTTCTGCTGCTAAGCGAGACATTCGTTAGGCGAATCGTGCCCCGTTTTGCCAGCTTCCTCGCCACGGTCGTTAAGCGAATCACTCCAGTTGTCAAGTTAGCGACACTGGCGGGTTAAGCTTCCCCGTTGACTTGGCTTGATCAGAAAGTCGCAAAAGGGGATCGTGTGATCCCAGGACACCGCAGCCGTCCTAAATATGAGCCAATGGCCAAGCTGTCATAAATATGAGCCAGTGGCCAAGCCGTCCTAAATATGAGTTAGAGGCCAAGCATCTGAATTTTGATCGCACGGCCATGGGGATGCTGCAACGGTCGTTAAGTGTGAAAAGAATGGTGCTAAGTCGCTTTTTTTCTGTAGTGGTGTAACTTTGAAACAAACCGTTGTAACTCGAGGACTATCTGTAGGGTCACAAAAAGTGGACACTGGTAATGGAGTAGAAGCAGGAATTTCTTCCCTACAGTCACTGAGTATTAAATCGGACAACTGGAGCTTCTTAGTAGTGTTTTATGGCTCCCAGGGGCAGATCCAGACCTATGGCTATCCCTGTCTTGTTCTGGTCCACGCGGATTGCTTTTATTTTGAAGGAAACTGTTTTTTCCTTTTTTTTCCCAATCTACATATATGAGTGCAAGCCCATGCACCTTCCCAGCCCCATTGGTTCAATCCTCCACAACCAGTTTTTCACGTGGGCCTGTTGGGGAAATTAATTGCCCACCCCTGTTTATTTAGAACTAGTTGATAACTCGCCGTTGCCCGGGTATTTTATTGATAGGGGGAAAATGTCCGGACCAAACATAATTTCTAATGTTGGATTATCCCCCTTACCAGAGGGAGACCCCTTGTGGAGTACTGTGAAGCCGTTACCATGGTGACTCCACTGCGCTGTACAGTAGAAGTCATTTTACGGCAGTACGGTAGAAGCCATTTTAAGGCACAACAGGCTGTATATTAACAGAGCACACACACCCCTGAGGTGTTAGGGGTGTCTTACCCCCACAATATTTGTTTCCAGAGAGTAAGTCATCTGTGTACCATTTGGTTGAAAGGCGTTCTACAGTTATGCTGGAACACACACGCGCACGCGCACACACAAACACGGAGCCATTTATATATAGATATAGATATTCCTCCACTTCAGACGTTTTTGTTGGTCTAGGCCCAGCCGAAATTGAATAAGCCTTCATTTTCAAAGACTTTTTCGTAAAATAGCACACACAGAGGGATGTAAGTGTGGTGTGGTGCAGGTGGGAACTTAGCGGCGGTGTGGACCTCCACGGAAATGAATTGGAAAACAATTTGACCTTGTGTGAATCTTCACAGACCCCCCCCCCCACAGGTTTTCTGTGGCAGGAAGGAAGAAATCCAGGATAATAAATCACAAAGCAGAATTTCCTACAGAATATGAATATTTACATATTGCTTTCTGTTCCTAGAGTCCTGTTGTTCAGCTCAGGGAATGCCTTTGAGATGTACGAGAATATCCCTGTTGGATGGCAAAGCTCGGTGGGTATCAAACATGCCCACATTAAATGCCTAGATTTGGCTCTGGAAAAATCCAGATTACCTTTGGAGACCTTGCTTCTCCACGAAGCTCATGGATGATCTTTGAACAAGTCCAATTCCTCACCGCAGATGTTTCCTAAGGTTTAGGAGACGCCGCTGCGGTCTCCGCGGTAAAATTGGCAGGATGAAAATACAATGTACAACAAGGGCATCGTTTGTCGTTCTGGACAATTCTTTGTGCCAAAATATTATCCCAAGCGGCCAACGTGCTCCATGAATTGAGATTGGCTTGGCCACTGGGAAGTTTTGAGGAGTCTACTTGAAAGGTACGATGTTAGTGTCACATAGGTTGGTATTTGTAAAAAAATAAATAAACATGACGGTGTTTGTAACAGCAAGACACGGGAGCACCTCTGCTGTCTCCTTGGCTGCCTGAAGGCACCTATTATAAATGTTAACCGCTGACACGGCAGACGCGGAAATCTGCCTTCTCTGGATTGACTTTAATTGTCCTCTTGTTTTTTGTGGCACACTGTCCTTCCGGAAAGCTCTTCTGGTGCTGTCCACCGTGTTTCCTCAAACCTCAATAATGTTCTGTATTTCAGAGCAACCAATCTACTTGTTATTCCCATGATGCCTTTCTGTTGTTGTCTTTGCTAATAAACCACTTTGGTTACTTTTGAATAAAAGCTGCCTTCGGTCTGAGGCATTTCTTTCTTTTTTTTTCCTTTTCAAAAAGGTTGAACCCTGGTACCAGAGGTGGTATTCAGCAGGTTCTGACAGGTTCTAGAGAACCGGTAGGAGAAATTTTGAGTAGTTCGGAGAAGCGGTAAATACCACCGCTGACAGGCCCTGCCCCCATCGATTCTCAGCCTCCCGAATCCCAGCTGATTGGGAGAGAATGGGGATTTTACAGTATCCTTCCCCTGTCATGCCCACCAAGCCACGCCACATCCACCAAGCCACACCTACAGAACCAGTAGTAAAAAAAAATTAAATCCCACCACTGCCTGCTACCCTTTAACACAAGGCTGTCATACTCAAGGCCCAGGAACTGGATCCGGTCTGGGGGTGCTTGGATCTGGCCTGCAGCCTGCCCTAGAAACAGCAAAGGACCGTCCCGTGATGCCGCTGCCAGCGAAAACGGAGCTTGGGAGGGCCATGTGCAGCTCACCAGGGCTCCGTTTTCAGCCGTGACGGCCTCTTGCAGCCCTCTGCCAGCTAAAACGAAGCCTGGGTGGGCTGCATGCAGCCTTCCCCGAGCTCTGTTTTCGCTGGCAGAGGGCTGCAGGAGGCCATCGCGGCCTAAAACAGAGCTTTGATGAGTGATGTCGAGCTGGCCCTGCCCCCAGATCCCCCTCCCCGGCCCCCAAGGTCAAACACAACCCTGATGCAGCCCTCAATGAAACCAAGTTTGACGCCCCTGCTTTAACATAATGCAGAAGAAGACATTAACCATCTTGAATGCTCTAAATGGGGGTGGTGGGAATGGTAGGCCGTGTCCGATGCTGGTTTTGCTGATAGGGCAGGGGACATTAGGAAGATCCTTGAGATGGCTTCATACCATCCTGACCAGTCTAACGTTTAGTGCAGGGGTCAGCAAACCATGGCTCTGGAGCCGCATGTGGCTCTTTCATCCCTCTGCTGCAGCTCCCTGTCGCCGGTCGGCTCCGCAATTGATAGGGCTTTCGGATAGGACAGGTAGAGGAAAAAGGATGCCACTCTAGGAGCAGACTCTATGGTAGGGGGAACCGGACTTCTGGTTGGCAGAGGAAAACGGACACCGCACTAGGAGGAGACTCTATGGTCGTGGTGGTGGTGGTGGTGGGGAACCGGACTTCCGGTTGGCTCCAGAATTGAAAGAGCGGCTTCCGGTTAGGCCCTTTTTGGCTCTTTGAGTGTTTAAGATTAGCCTGTAAACCAGGGACTTCCTTGTGGCCTCCCATCCCAACCTTAACAACCACAGTCTTACCTAGCTTCCAAGCTCTTTCAAACCACCATGCCTTCCCCTTTCTCACAAAGACCCCCTTGTCTCCAGAAGTTGTGTGAAGGTTTTTAAAGAACAGATTGGATGACCATTTGCCTGAACTGGTGTAGGATTTCCTGCTTGAGCAGCGGGTTGGACTAGAAGACCTCCAAGGTCCCTTCCAACTCTGTTACGCTGTTAAAACCCCAGCCTTGCTTCTCAAGAGGATGCAACCTGCTTGGTGGTCCTCCAAAACCCTTCTGGCCACCAGACTTGGTGCCTGAGTCTTCTTGGGCCAATGCTGGACAAGGAAAGAAAAAGCCATGAAAGGCGCCCCCTATCGGAAGAAGTGGTAAAGGTTGTCCAACCCCGTTTTCTTCTTCCTCCTCCTCCTCCTCCGCACCTCCGGGCAGGTGGAGCCACCGCAGGGCGGGAACGCGACAGCACTACTTTTTCCCAAGCGCCGCGCCGGCGTAGCTACTATTCTCCTTCGCCAAGTTCACAGTTCGGACTGTTGCTTCGGGTAAGTCTCTCCGCTCGATTTCTTCCCTGCACCCCGAGACTTGGATGGGGAGGATGCTTGGAAAGCCGGGATCGCTAACCCCAGCCACTCTTGCAAGCTTCCTATCCTCTCTTCCTCCTATACCCAACTTCCCAGCCCAGCCCCAACTCACCTCGCCCTTTGCACCCGGGCGCGCCCCGCCTGGGATCAGGACTCGGTCCCCGGCGCCTGCAGGTTCCCCTTCGCCTCCCGCTGTCTTGGGAGAGCCGAGGTACCAGCCAGACGGGGGTCCCCTCCCCCGGGGGGATCTGTCCAAGGTAGGGAGGCGGGGAGGGAGGGGGGACACCAATTCGAAAGCGCCCCGTCCCATCTTCTTCGCAGCGCAACAGAGAAGGCGCGCCCTGCCCCGATTGCGCGCTCCCTGTTACGCGCTGCCCTGCTCCTTTCCTGGACATCTTTTCCCCACCCTACAAAGAGAAACCAAACCAACGGAAAGTCTTCCTTTTCTTTTTCTCTTTTCTTTCCCCCTCTCTTTCTTCTCTCTCTCTCTTTCCTTCCTTCCTTCCCTTTTTCTCTCTCTCAAATTATTGTCATTGCCTGTCTCCAACTGGTGCTGGATAGCTGCCAGCTGAGCGCATGGGTCTCACTCCCTCTCTGTCTGTCTATCTGTCTGTCTCTGTCTCTCTCTCTTTCGTTCCTTCCTTTTCACTTTCTCTCTCTTTCAATTAAATAGATTCATTGCCTATCTCCAACTGGCCCTGGATAACTGCCAGCTGAACACATGGGTCTCCCTACCTCTCTCTCTCTCTCTCTCTCTCTCTCTCTCTCTCTCTCTCTCTCTCTCTCTCTCTCTCTCTCTCTCTCTCTCTCGTTCCTTCCTTTTCACTTTCTCCCTCAATTAAATAGTCATTTCCTGTCTCCAATTGGCCTTGGATAGCTGCCAGCTGAGCGCATGGGTCTCACTCCTTCACTTTCTGTCGGTCTGTCTATCTGTCTCTTTCTCCTTACTTTCTTCCCTTTTTCCGCTCTCTCAATCACTCAGTCACCGTCTGTCTCAAACTGGCCCTGGACTACTGCCAGCTAAATGCATGAGTCTGTCTGTCTGTCTGTGTCGCTCTCTCCCTCCCTCTCCCTCTCTCCCCCCTCTCTCTTACTCCCTCCCTTCTCTCTCTCTTTCAGAGTTTGACTCAATCTATCTGAAAAGTCTACGAGAAGTTAGTTTGTTTTTCTTCTGCAACAGTCTACTAATGATTTGGTACCATTTCTTCTGGCATGTGATTTCCTGGTGGTCTCCCTTTCAAACACTGACCGGGATCTCATCTCAAACAATCTCTGTGTCTGGAGTCCTTGTTAGGGACGTGCAATTAGGTTCTTTAGAGAATAGCATGTCGCTCCCCATTTTTAGCACGGGATGGGGAGGGGGTTGTTTGAGCAAAATGACTACAAGCACAATACATGCACCCTTTTTTCCCCCTCTGCCATTCTCTTTCTGTCAACAATTTATGTTTCAGTTAAAATGTTTCTTTAAAACAGAAACAAACCAACAAAATCGGGGTCGATCTGTTCCTCTCGCAACCTGGTCGCTTTCCTTCCGTGCTCATTTTCCCCCCTGATCGAATTACAAACCAAAGTTTTCTTTATTTGAGCCGGACTTGGTTGGCAGATGAAGTTTTCTCTGGCAACTATGAATGTGGTTTGTTTTTGCTTCTTTCTGAATCTATTTACTTTTCAAATTCCTGATCTGGGAGGTCCCCTCACACGTCTCATCAGCCGAGACTCACCTGAGGCAGCTATTCAGGATCCTCTGAGTTGTCAGCTGGGGCAGCAATATTTGACCACAGCCAACGGCTGAAACTAACTTTTGAAATGATAATGTTGTTTTAAAAAGTAAGATGCCACGGTGGGGTGACGGGGGTGCAGGGCACCTGGATGAGACCTAGGAGAAGTGACCCTGTACAGAACAGGGCGGATGCATTTCTGGTCTCCAGATATTGATGGATAAACTATCTTTTCTAGTTTGGCAGGGAGATGGGAAATGTAGTTCCATAGCATTTAGGGGCAGTTTGGTCTAGGGGTTAAGGCACCAGACTAGAAACAAGGAGTTGGTGAGTTTTAGTCCTGCTTTAGGCATGAAAGGCCAAGGGGGTGACTCTGGGCCAATCACAGGGAGACTGGGAGTTCTAGTCCTGCCTTAGGCATGAAAGCCAACTAGGTGACTCTGGGCCAATCACCAAAAGAGTGGGAGTTCTAGTCCCACTTTAGGCATGAAAGCCAACTAAGTGATTCTGGGCCAATCACCAAAAGACTGGGAATTCTAGCCCTGCCTTAGGCATGAAAGCCAACTAGGTGACTCTGAGCCAATCACCAAAAGATTGGGAGTTCTAATCCTGCCTTAGGCATGAAAGCCAACTAGGTGACTCTGAGCCAATCACCAAAAGATTGGGAGTTCTAGCCCTGCCTTAGGCATGCAAGCCAACTAGGTGACTCTGGGCCAATCACTGGAAGCCTGGGAGTTCTAGCCCTGCCTTAGGCATGAAAGCCAACTAGGTGACTCTGAGCCAATCACCAAAAGATTGGGAGTTCTAGTCCCGCCTTAGGCATGAAAGCCAATTAGGTGACTCTGAGCCAATCACCAAAAGATTGGGAGTTCTAGTCCTGCCTTAGGCATGAAAGCCTAAGGGCCAATTCATCTCTGAGTCAAGCCCACATCACAGTATTATTACGGGGAAAATAGGAAGAACAAGTAATGGGTATGTTCTCTCCCTTGAGTTATTTATAAAAATAAAGGCAGGATACAAACAAACAAACAAACAAATGCTAGAATCCACAACTTCCCACCCCACATTTCCCAGTAGATAGTGCTAATCTGAACCAACGAGGCGGTGCAGTGGTTGGAATGCAGTACTGCAGGCTACTTCTGCTGCCTGCTGGCTGCCTGCAATTTGTCAGTTTGAGTCTCACCAGGCTCAAGGTTGACTCAGCCTTCCATCCTTCCGAGGTGGGTCAAATGAGGACCCAGATTGTTGAGGGGCAAGAGGCCGACTCTGTAAACCGCGTAGAGGGGGCTGTAAAAGCCCTATGAAGCGGTATGTAAGTCTAAATACTAGTGCTATTTATGGATTCTCCAATTCTTGTACCCTTGAGTTTGGGAATAGAACAGAAAGAACCGGTTGAAGGATGCTCAATCCAACATAGGAGTAAATCCTGAGTTGAGCTCTTTACTGCTTCCGTTGCATATACTCCTTGAACCAAACTTCAGTCTTTTCAAATACAAAACCCGAGAGGAACATTGATTAAGAAACCCATGAAGATAGAAAAGTGTCTCTAAATTCCATCTTGGAGGAAAAGAAGGGCTAAGGAAAAAGAATTATCAGAGGATTATTAGATTAACAGAGTTGGAAGATACCTTATAGGTCATCTAGTCCAACCCCCCATGGTCTCTGCTTGCCAGTCTTCCTGCTTCCTCCCAAAGCAGGCAGAATCACCATTCCGTGAAATTGCTTTACTCCCATTTCAATACCTGGTGATGCACGAATGGAAGATAAGCAGCAAAAAAAATATCAAAATACCAGGACTTGCAAATTGAGGTTGAGTGACTGTGGAAAAAGAAATCATGTGTTGTCCCGATTGTAATTGGAGCCCTTGGAGCAATACCTAAAGGGCTACCTCGCTATTTGGAAATTCTAAATTTACCTGACTTGAACATTCTGACTCTACAAAAAAAAAAACCACTTGGAACAACTTATATCCGCTGACGTTACCTTAACAGTTCCTAGGTCCTTGGTTAGGACTCGAGCTATTGAGCTACCAACCAGCCCCAAAGGCTGTGAATCTCACCAAAGATTAGCCACATAATAATAATAATAATAATAACAGGTTTTCAGTGGGATCAGTGACCCTGAGAGATAGCAAGCAATGTTTTTTAAAAAAATGTGTTCTATCAGAGGATAAACAGCCATCTGTTGAGGGTAGAAACATGCAGAATGGTTGCAGGACCCAGGCATGGCTAGTATAGTGAAGAGAAGGACCAGGGGAGACATGTATTTCCAATATTTCCAATATTTGAGGGGCTGCCACAGAGAGGAAGGGGTCAAGCTGTTTTCCAAAGCATCTGAAGGCCAGACAAGGAAGAATGGGTGGAAACTGATCAAGGAGAGATTCAACCTGGAAATAAGGAGACGTTTTCTGATAGTGAGAGCCATCAACCGAAGGAACAGGAGTTGCCTTCGGAGGTTGTGGGAGCTTCATCACTGAAAGCTTTCAAGAAGAGACTGGGCTGCCATCTGTTAGAAATTGTCTAGGGTCTGCTTCGGCAGGGGGTTGGACTAGATGACCTACAAGGTCCCTTCCAACTCTGTTAATCTGTATCTGTTCCTTGCATTGCATATAGTTGAATTCATCCTTGTTTAATAACCCAATTTATTGTTTTTTTTACAGCATCTTTGTGAAAACAGATAATCATGACTTCTACTTGGGTAAGTCAAATTATTTTTTTTCAGATTTATTAGATTTAATCTAATGTATCTGCTTCAGCAGGGGGCTGGACTAGAAGACCTCCAAGGAACCTTCCAGCTTCTATTCTAATTCTAATTCTATTCTGTTCTGTTCTATTCTATTCTATTCTGTCCTTAGCTTTGTATAGAAGAAAAAAACAGCACTAAAATTATATGTTGGGACAGGGATCACTCCCTAAGTGAGGTGGCTGGCTGAGGAATTCTGGGAGTTGAAGTCCACAAGTCTTAAAATTGCCAAGATAGAGACCCCTGCATTAGATAAATGATTTTTGCTGAAATAATAGCCTTACATTTTCCATCCATATTACTGTGGTGCAATGCCACTTTCTTCTACTCCACAGTTTCAAATAATTGTGCAAATGAATCATTTTCCCACAGTGTGAGGCAGTCGAGGAAATAGAGATCAGTCCACGAAGCTGCCAAACTAGCATTTTTTTTTTGCTTCAGGATGAAAAGAAAAAAGCTTTAAAAAACCACGGAGGGTGTGCCTGGTTTACGCCTCAGAGTAACAGCATTGTATTGATTTTATGGCAAATGCCGGTTCAAACTCTTGCTAAGTAAATATTGAGAAACTGAAATGTAGGACTGAGTGAGCCAATGTAGACATTTTGCAGCCTAGGACTGAATAGAAACAGATTATTATTTTAATCCCCAAGTCAAGATGCACATTCATTACAAAATTGGGTGAGATTAATTACAAAACTGGCCAAATTATCCTGGCACCAGAAAACATCAATCCAGCAAAAAGCAGAATAATTACAGTTGAAATAGCTAGCTTTGTTTCTCTTCCTGTGATAACCAAAACCATCCGTTTTGTTCCTGATTGACAAATGACTGAACGTAGTTGAAGTATTGTTGTTTCCCACTGCTTTAAATCTCTTGGGATGCACACATAGTTCTCGACTTACAACTATTCATTTAGTGGCCATTCGAAGTTAGAAGAAAGTGACAGAACCAGTCCTCGCACTTACAACGGACGCAGCATTCCCATGGTCACATGATCAAAATCTCAGGTGCTTGGCAAACGGTATATATTCACAACACTTGTAAAGTCCCAGAGTCATGTTATCGTCACTCGTGATTTTCCCGAATGGCTACCGACAAGCAAAATCGATGTCGGAAGTCAGGTTTGCTTAATGACCACATGATTCACTTAACAACTGTGGCCAGAAAGGTCGCAAAATCAGGGATGTCTCGCTTAACAACCCCCTTGCTTAGCAATGGAAATTGGGGTTACAGTTGTGGCTTTAAAAAAGACGACCTGCATTTATTGCTGTTTTTGTTCCAAACCACCTTAAAATGCTCTAGAGATATAAACTGCTACTTCCTTATTTAATGAACACCAGCGTAGTCTGAGTTGTGCAATGCCCCAAAAAGAAGTGATTCAAAAGTTTCAAAAGCAATCCCACCTTGATGAGCTCAGTCCAACCTGGGCGGGGTGCTTATTGGAGCTTGCAAGAGTCTGCATTTTACCCCTAATTTTTTGGGCTGGAACTCCTTATTTGGTAAGTCTGTGGAATTCTTGCCTCCTTAATTATCCCCTACTGTAATGTTTCTCAACTGTGGGAACTTTGGGGTGGACTTCAACTCCCAGAATTCCCCAGCTATGGCAGTAGAGGGTCCACCCCTCTTAAAGTTCCCAAGGTTAAACTCCTCTCCTCTCTACCATTCCTCTCCTCTCCACTCTATTCTCCTCCTTTCCACTCCTGTCCACTCTATTCTTCTCCCCTCCCTTCCTCTCTTCTCCTCTCCATTCTACCACTCCACTCCTCTCCTCTCTACTCTATTCTCCTCTCCCCTCCTCTCCTCTCTATTCTATCACTCCTCTCCTCTCCAGTTTATTCTCCTCCTCTCCTCTCCTCTGCTCTCCCTCCTCTCCACTCCATTCATCTCCACTCTACCAGTCCACTCCTCTCCACTCTATTCTCCACTCCACTCCACTCTATTCTCCTCCTTTCCTCTCCTCTCCTCTCCACTCTATTCTCCTCTCCACTCCACTCCACTCTATTCTCCTCCTTTCCTCTCCTCTCCTCTCCTCTCCACTCTATTCTCCTCTCCACTCCACTCCACTCTATTCTCCTCTCCACTCCACTCCACTTTATTCTCCTCCTTTCCTCTCCACTCCACTCCACTCTATTCTCCTCCTTTCCTCTCCTCTCCTCTCTACTCTATTCTCCTCCTCTCCACTCTGCTCTATTCTCCTCCTCTCCTCTCCACTCTACCACTCCATTCCTCTCCACGCCACTATTCTCATCCTCTCCTCTCCACTCTACGACTCCACTCTACGACTCCATTTCTCTCCTCTCCAGTCTATTCTCCTCCACTCCTCCCCTCCCCCTCCCCTCCACTCTATTCTCCTCCTCTTCCCTCCCTTCCCCTCCCTCTCTCCCCTCCCCTATCCTATCCTTGTTGCTGCCCTGCCCAAACCTCCCTTTCCCTGCCCTGTCCTGCCCTTTTCCTTTCTGTTCTGTTCTGTTCTGTTCTACAAAGGTTTCAGGATGATTCCAGGTAAGTTATAAATATGATACATGCGAGAAATAAGCCTGAAAGTGTTGACTGTGAAATCCATCTTTCTCAGCAGATAATTACAATGTTTGTATTGGAAGATTGCATGATACCCTTGCTAAAAAATATTGAATGCTTTATTAAACTCAGTTCTGCCCCACACAGTCAGAATGATTCTCGGCAGCTTACATAGCATATAGAATTGATAACAATTACGGTGCCATCTGAAACCAGATCGAAACTAACCCTCAGCAGCAATACGGGCAGCAATCACCCCCCCCCTATCCCCAGCCCTAAGCATAAAAGCAATAAAAGATTAAATATGGCATCTATGTAAACTCAGGGGAGAGCCCTCCAAAATGTTTCCAATATCCCATAAAGCTCTTGAAAATAATGTAATAAGCAGAGAGTAAGACCTGTCAAAATAGAAAATAACCTTGCAGCCAAGTCTACCTTAATTACATTTATCTTACAAGAAACATTCAAAGGAATTTTAGCCCATCTTTCATTTTTTCCCAAAAAAAACCCTTTTTAATTTACAGTAAAAGAGGGGATAAATCCACATTTATCAGGTATGAAAGGGAGGCGGTGGCTCAGTGGCTAAGATGTTGAGCTTGTCGATCAGAAAGGTTGGCAGTTCGGCAGTTCGAATCCCCAGCGCTGCTAATGGAGTGAGCTCCCGTTACTTGTCCCAGCTTCTGCCAACCTAGCAGTTCGAAAGCACGTAAAAAATGCAAGTTGGAAAATAGGGACCACCTTTGGCGGGAAGGTAACAGCTTTCCGTGCGCCTTCGGCGTTTATTCATGACCACGGAGACGTCTTCGGGCAGCGTTGGCTCTTCAGCTTTGAAACAGAGATGAGCACCACCCCCTGGAGTCGGGAATGACTACTAGCACATATGCGAGAGGGGAACCTTTACTTTTAACGTTTATGTAAGAAAACTCCCTGGGAATTCTTACAGAAGGGGGTCTTGAATTTGGGATGTCCTTTCGGTGGGTCCCATTCTCACTGATCTGCCTCGATTGCATTGGGCTCAAAGCCCTTTCATGTTATGTAAAGCAGGTTGTAGCCAAAAAATGCACAAGCCGGAAAACGTGTTCTGCTGTGGGATGCAATTTTTTACGCCAACGACTTGTCCCGCACGTCCTAAATACAGACCTCGGGGAAACTGAGAAGCCGAGACAATTTTGCTACGTTGCAAAAAAAAATAACAACAGCAACAAACCCCAAAACTCTATGAAATGTGGAAATTGCAGTTTGTTGAGAGAGGCTGTCGGCTTATGGGAGGAAAACCTAATTATTGCTGAGCCTCCTTGATTCACAGTCAGTGGGGCTTCAGCTGAATTCCTTCCCTGGTTTTTTTTTTTTTAAATAGAGTTTGCTGTTAAGCTGGCTCTTTTTGTCTCCGTCTGCAAAATCCACACTGCAGTGCAGAGCGAGGTGGAGAAGGGGTGGGGGATGGGGGGAATTCATTCATTTCGTGAATACAGGTTGTCCATGAGTCATGATGGATGTAAAGCGAGTCCCCATGGTCCAAACTTCAAAACAGGGTTGTAAATCCCTTTTGGGATTGTTGTGGGCTGCCAGCAGCCAGAAGAGCTGGCAGCATATTCAGACAGTGAGGAGGTTGGGGAGGCACATGGGCCAGTCCTGGAGTCTGGGGAAGGCTCTGATGAGGGCTCTGTGTGGGAGACAGAGAGGGGGCCAGGGCCGTATGCCAGTTATCAGCTGCCTTCAGAGTCAGACATCAGTGAGGCCAACGAACAGCTGGAGCCTGTTCCCAATTTGTGCATGTGCAGAGTTGCCAGACGAAGGGAACAGCTAAGGAACAGGGGTCGATTTGGGAGTAAGGCCACAGGTGGACGATGAATGGCCCCTCCCAGAGGAAATAAAAGGGGAGTGAAAGGGGAGTGGAGTTTGCAGGAGACAATTAGTTCACTTGATTGGTTTGTGATTCTCTGAGACCCCTTGCCAAGTTTTGCAGAGATCGGCCTGCCAGCTCTTCAAGCCAGATAAGGTCTGTGACTGTAAATCCTCCCTTGAAAGACTTTGCTGGATGGGAATTCGCAGTCAATTAATAAAAGAGCTGTTTGTCAGGACAAGGAGTTTGCTTCATGCTCTTGGGAAGCCTCGGTCAGAACAGAGATGTCTGAAGCAACCTTGAATGGTTGTTAACGACCACTCGTAAATTGAGGTTTACCTGTACAGGTAGTCCTTGACTTACGGCGGTTCCCTTAGTGACCATTTGAAGTTGCAACGGCGCTGAAAAAAGGGACCTAGGACCATTTCTCCCACTTACGACCATTCCAGCATCCCCATGGTCACGGGATCAAAATTTGGATGCTTGGCAAACTGGTTCATATTTATGACGGTTGCAGTGTGCTGTGGTCACGTGATCCCCTTTTGCGACCTTCTTGATGGACAAGACAAGTCAACGGGGAAGCCAGGTTCACTGAACATCCGGGTTACTAATGTAACAATTGCAATGATTCACTTAACAACGGTGGCAAGAAAGGGTCTTAAAGTGAGGCCAAATTCCCTTAACAACTGTCTTGCTTATCAACGGAAATGTTTGGCTCCATTGTGGCGAGGACTTTTTGTATTTATGACTTTTATTCTTCTGAGTTGTGATTTCTTCAGAGTGTGTCATCCAGGCAGGATTCATTTTTTTTTTTTTAATAGAGGAATTAAGTCAGCATTCCTGAAAGGCTGAGATCATATCAAAGCTTGCTCTTTCTTTCTTTCTCCACACCTATGTGAATTGCATCTTCTTATGTGCTAACAGCAGATGCTATCAACTAAAAACTCAAGCGTTTCCTTTTGTTGGCACATTTGGTGTGAATAAATCAGCTTTGCCATGACTCTGTCATAAAGGGCTAGAAAATGATTCTCTGTTGTAACGTTTGAGTGCCTCTTTGTCTTAGCGTCCTGTGTCAATTTTCCTAATTTTTTAAATAAAGGTGACTGTATGTTTCTACGTCTTCGATTGCACTAGTGTCTTTTCATAAAGGTTACCTGGATGACGCCCTCCTGTTTCCCCGAAAATAAGACCTCCCCGGATAATAAGCCCAATTGGGCTTTTGAGCACATGCGCTTAAATAAGCTCTTGCCTCAAAATAAGCCCTCCCCGAAAATATTGCAACACAGCAGCAGCCACGGGGTGACCACGCTCACCGCCTCCTGCACCTCAAAAATCATAAGACCTCCCTGAAAATAAGATCAAGAGCTTATTGGGGGGGGGGGGTGTCAAAAAATAAGACCCTGTCTTATTTTCAGGGAAACATGGTAAAAAAGAAAATATAGATGAGAATAGATTTAATTTACCGTTTCCTCCTTCTTACTTGGATTCTGGTTTCCTCTAGTTCTCAACAAAGCAGGACTTCACTCCAGAATGTGGTTAATTTTTGCCACTTTCCCTGGCTTGTCTTTCTGGGCAGAGAGAGAGAGGGACAAACCTAAGTCTGTACATGGCTAAGGGTTGAGTTGAAGCTAGATCTTATCATTCCTAGTCCAACACCTTTATCACTATTCTAACCGAGGCTTTCCGAGAGATGAAGCAGACTCCTTGTCCCTCTGGAATGAGCTGCCCCCGGAGCTCCGCATAATCCCTGACCTCCGGTCCTTCCGACGTGCCCTAAAAAGTTGGCTTTTCCAGCAAGCCGGCCTGGCCTGTTAATTTTAATTTTAACTTATTTTAAATGTATTGTTTTTTTAAAAATTCGGTTTTTTTTTTTTGGGAAATGGATTTAATCTTTTTTAACTTTTGGGATGTGTGTTTTTTAATGTTGTACGCCGCCCTGAGTCCTTTTGGAGAAGGGCGGCATATAAATCCAAATAAACCAAACCAAACCAAACCAAAAAAACCAACCTTTTATTAATTTCCTGTGAATTCTGCTCATTCACATCCAGCAAAGTCTTTCAAGGGAGGATTTACAGTCACAGACCTTATCTGGCTTGGAGAGCTGCCAGGCCGATATCTGCAAAACTTGGCCAGGAGTCTTGGAGAGTCACGAACCAATTAAGCGAACTAATTGTCTCCTGCAAACTCCACTCCCCTTTTGCTCCTCTTTTATTCCCTATGGGAGGGGCCATTTATCATCCACCTGTGGCCTTACTCCCAAGTTGGCCCTTGTTCCTTAGCTGTTCCCTTTGGCAACTCTGCGCATGCGCACGCTGGGAACAGACTCCAGCTGTTCGTCTGCCTGATTGATGTCTGACTCCGAAGGCAGCTAATAACTCCGATGCAGAGCCCTCATCAGAGCCGTCCCCAGACTCCAGGACTGGCCCGTGTTCCTCCCCAACCTCCTCACTGTCTGAGTATGCCACCAGTTCTGCTGGCCAACTTTGGCCACAACAATCACTATACCTGTTAGGAAACAACCAGCCACCAGGGTGGAAGGATCAAGCTTGCATCTAGCCTGGAGTCACTGCAAAACCACAAAATGTCTAAGACCGACCCCCCTCTAAGTTTTTCCCATGGGATTGGCTGCCTGAATGGGGAGATTCCTATATTATAGGCGGAAAATAATAAAGCACATGTAGTCCTCGACTTACGGCCGCAGTTGAGCCCAGAATTTATGTCGCAAAGTGAGAAATGTGTTAAGTGAACTTGCCCCATTTTACCGCCTTTCTTGTCCCAGTTGTTAAGTGATTTGGTGCTGGTGTTAAAATCCTGTTTGCTTGATGCATTTCTTGAATCCTGTGTCATTGAGCGCCATCTCTTTTCTTCCAGGTTGGTTCTAGAGGGACGATTCAGAATTTCGCAGGATTCAATGCTTCCAAAGATGCAGAGGCACTTAAAAAAGCAATGGAAGGACTGGGTAAGCATCCTGTTTTCTTTTGGGAAAGGGGGACAGTTTGCTTGGAGCAGGGGTGTCAAACTCGATTTCATCATCTCTGACCTCGGGGGCTGGGGTGGGCGTGGCCAGGGTGGGTGTGGCCAGCTTGACATCACTCGTTTCGGGGGCGCCTGTGGCCCGAGGGTTCTGCCAGAGAAAATGGACTCCCAAGCTCAGTTTTCAACTGGGACGGCCTCCTGCAACCCTCTGCGAGCAAAAACGGAGCTCAGGAGGGGCCCGTTTTTGCTTGCAGAGGCACCTCTGGCTGGGCCTTTGCTATTTCCAGGGTGGCCCCGCGGGCCAAATCTGTTCTGACTAGGCTTCCTTAAAAAAGCAAGAAGCAGAGACTTGGTCCCAGCAAAACCTTTTTTACTTACACGCCTGTGGATTCCTTTCATTCACAGTCAGCCAGACTGAGCAAACAGTCTTTCAGAGGAATGTTTATCAACACGAACCTTATTTCGCTTGGAGATCTGCCAGATAACTAGTTTCCAAGCGCAGGGCAAGGCAAAACTTGGCACAGAGTCTCTTATAGTCTCACACACAGAACTTTCCACTCTTGAATTGACGGAAGGAACGAATTGTTTCCCGCAAAAGTCGCCTGGGTTAGAACAGTTGGGTTGCCGTTTTTCGGCTTCTGGCTACCAAAACTGGGTTAGTTGTGTAGGGGGACCACAAAGAAATGGCTGTGTGCTACACTGAGAGGATGAAAGAACAACACGGGAGAAGGCCTGGCCAGCTATTTCTGCACTCTGCAAAGAAGAACGCCCAGCAGTCTCCTTGAAACCACCTGGATTTCAGGTTGGAAGGAAGGAAATTTTGGAAGGTCGGTTGATGTCCCATAGGATGACCGTGAAAAAAACCCAAAACCTGTTACTTCTATCCCCAAGCCAAGCCGCATGTGACTCTGCGGCTTCTCTCAGATGTTACTGCATGAAACTAGTCCGTGAAACTTGTAAAGGAAACCTGAGAATGGGATAGAGGTTGCCCATCGCTAAACTTTTAACATGTTTGCCTCCAAGCGTCAAGATCCTTTCTGTTTCTGAGCTGACTCCCTTTTGATTTTGATTTTTAGGCACGGATGAAACGACAGTGATTGAGATCCTGACAGGGAGATCCAACGCTCAACGGCAGCTGATAGCGGCAGAGTTCAAATCTTACACTGGAAAGGTCTGCATCCTTGGGAAATATTGTGAAGTGTTGGGGGGCATGTTAGGAGGGCGAGGGACTCCGTTTTATCTCCAGCTGCTGATTCATTGTGGTCAGTAGTATGGAAGAGCTAGTCTGGTTTAGTAGTTGAGATGCTGGCTTGGAAACCAGGCCCTGAGAGTTGTAGTACTGTCTTAGGCATGAAAAATGGCTAGGTGGCTTATCAATGATGGTGAATTCTAGTCCCGCCTTAGGCATGAAAGCTAGCTGGGTGACTTTAGCTCAATCACTAGGCGATGGTGAATTCTAGTCCCACCTTTGGCATGAAAGTTAGCTGGGTGACTTTGGCCCAATCACCAGGTGATGGTGAATTCTAGTCCCCCTTAGGCATGAAAGCTAGTTGCGTGTCTCTGGGCCAATTACCAGGCGATGATGAATTCTAGTCCTGTCTTTGGCATGACATCTAGCTGGGTGGCTTTGGCCCAGTCATCAGGTGATGGTGAATTGTAGCCCCACCTTTGGCATGAAAGTTATCTGGGTGATTTTGGTCCAATTACCAGGTGGCCATGAGTTCTAGTTCCTCCTTAGTCATGAAAGCTGGCTGGGTGACCTCGGGACAATAACTATCTCTCAGCCTAATTCACCTCACAGGATTGCTGTTGTGGGAAAAAAAGGAGGAGGAAGGAGTTTTATGTGTGTTCTGTAGTGTGAGTTACTTATAAAGTCATAAAAAGCAGGATATTGTATTTCTGAAAGGAGTAATTAGAGGAGTTCTGTCAGAGAAGGGATTTCCCGCTCCCCCCCCCCTAAAGAAGGGGAGAAAAGGAAGAAAAATCCAGTTAAAATGAATGCTCAGATCCCTGAGATGGGATCATCCCATCCAAAAACACCTTGCAGGTGGCTTATATCTGAAGTGGTACAGTCCAGCTAAGTCTAGCAATACCATGTTTCCCTGAAAATAAGACAGGGTCATATTTTCTTTTGACCCCCTGAAATAAGCCCTTGGCCTTATTTTTGGGGAGGCCTTATTATTTTTGAGGTGCAGGAGGCGGCGAGCGTGGTCACCTCATGGCTGCTGCTGTGTCGCAATATTTTCAGGGAGGGCTTATTTTGGGGGGAGGGCTCATTATAGTGCATGCGCTCAAAAGCCCGATTGGGATTATTATCCGGGGAGGACTTATTTTTGGGAAAACAGGGTAGAATTTGAGATGGCGCAGCCCAGCCAACACGTTTAATTTCTCACTGAGAACTAAATTAAATAGTTTTGACAAGATACACTTCCTCAATGCAGTAAAACTGAGATTCTACCAGGTCTATCCCTATGGCATTCCTTAAATGGAGGCCCTCCAAACATGGTGGGCAGTGGTAAAATTCAATTTTTTTTGCTACAGGTTCTGTGGGCGTGGCTTGGTGGGAATGGCAGGGGAAGGATACTGCAAAATCTCCATTCCTTCCCCACTCGAGAGAAAGGCTACTGCAAAATCTCCATTCCTTCTCCACTCCAGGGGAAGGCTACTGCAAAATCCCCATTCCCTCCCCACTCCAGAGAAAGGATACTGTAAAATCTCAATTTCCTCCCCACTCCAGGGGGAAGGATACTATAAAATCTCCATTCCCTCCCCACTCCAGGGGGAAGGATACTATAAAATCTCCCTTCCCTCCCCACTCCAGGGGAAGGTTACTGTAAATTTCCATTCCTTCCCCACTCCAGGGGAAGGATACTGTAAAATCTCCATTCCTTCCCCACTCCAGGGGAAGGATACTGCAAAATCTCCATTCCCTCCCTACTCCAGGGGGAAGGATACTGTAAAATCTCCATTCCCTCCCCACTCCAGGGGGAAGGATACTATAAAATCTCCATTCCCTCCCCACTCCAGGGGGAAGGATACTATAAAATCTCCATTCCTTCCCCACTCCAGAGGAAGGATACTGTAAAATCTGCATTCCCTCCCCACTCCAGGGGAAGGATACTGCAAAATCCCCATTCCCTCCCCACTCCAGGGGAAGGATACTGCAAAATCTCCATTTCCTCCCCACTCCAGGGGAAGGATACTGCAAAATCTCCATTCCCTCCCCACTCCAGGGGAAGGATACTGCAAAATCTCCATTTCCTCCCCACTCCAGGGGAAGGATACTGCAAAATCTCCATTTCTTCCCAATCAGCTGGGACTCGGGAGGCAGAGAGTAGATGGGGACGGAGCCAGGTGGTATTTACCTATTCGCTGAACTACTGAAAATTTCCGCTACCGGTTCTCCAGAACCGGTCAGAACCTGCTGAATTTCATCCCTGATGGTGGGCTAAGATATTTATGACCCCCTCCCCCCAGTCGTGATTCGCTGGAGGATGCTGGATTAGACACTTTTGCTGAAGCTGCCCAGGATTCTTAACAAATGACATTGATTCTGTTTTCTTTTCTTTTTAAAGGAGTTGAAAGATGCTTTGAAGGAAGAAACCTCAGGTGATTTTGGGCATGTCCTGTCTGCTCTGGTCACTCCCCCGGCAGAATTTGATGCTGAAGAAGTTAACCGTGCCGTCAGAGTAAGTCGAAACGGGTGGCCTTCCTTTTCAGGCTAACCCCTAAACCTAATTCCTCCTGACACATGTTTTATTTGATTCTGCTTTGGGGAAATACGATTTTTCTGTTGCTCTCTCTCCTTTTCTGAGAACACACTTTAATATAATTGCACTTTAACATCCTTCACATTTTATACAATTCTTGAATGAAGCTTCTTCAGAGCTTAAGAAACGTCTTGGGTGAAAAGCAAAACATCTTCAAAGAAAAAACAAAAAGTCCAATTGCCTTTAAAAAAAAAAACATCTTTGGGACAACCACGACCTGGATGTCCGAGAATCTCCATAGACATGTCTCCCCTAGTCCTTCTTTCTATTAAACTAGACCTACCCAGTTCTGCAACCATTCTTCATATGTTTTAGTCTCCAGTCCCCTAATCCTCTTTGTTGCTCTTCTCTGCACTCTTTCTAGAGTCTCAACATCTTTTCTACATCGTGGCGACCAAAACTGGATGCTAAGTGTGGCCTTAGCCAGGCTTGATAGAGTGGTTCAGCCCTAATATACACATACACACTGCCTGTGTTTTTGTTAATGTAGCTATCCCCCTGCAGGGCCATCATTTCTATTCTATTCCATTCTATTCTATTCCATTCTACTCTCTATTCTATTTCTATTCTATTCTATTTCTATGCTATTTTATTCTATTTCTATTCTATTTCTATTCTTTTCTACTCTCTATTCCTATTCTATTCTATTTCTATTCTATTCTATTTCTATTCTATTTCTATCTTATTTTATTCTATTTCTATTCTATTTCTATTCTATTCTATTTCTATCCTCTCCTCTCCTCTCCTCTCCTCTCCTCTCCTCTCCTGTTCTATTCTATTCTATTCTATTCTATTCTATTTATATTCTGGTCTATTCTATTCTATTTCTATTCTATTTTATTCTATTCTATTTCTTTTCTATTCTTTTCTAGCCTATTCTATTTCTATTCTATTCTATTCTATTTCTTTTCTAGCCTATTCTATTTCTATTCTATTCTATTCTATTTCTATCCTATTCTATTTCTATTCTATTCTATTCTATTCTATTCTATTCTAGTCTAGTCTAGTCTAGTCTAGTCTATTTGTAGTCTAGTCTATTCTATTTCTGTTCTATTCTCCATTTTAAAATCCTTACTTTTAGCCAGCAGTAACACATTGATGAATGAATTGATCGATGCTCTTTCATCTACCCCAACTCTTGTTAGTTCACACCATTAACCAACAATTTGTCGGGGGGCTTACATTAATCACCCAGGCACACTTGACTTTCAGCTATTTCAAATAAAATGTTCGCTCACAGAGAGTCATCTGCCGAATCTGTTTACAAAACACTGGCTTTAAGATGAGGTCAGCTGGTTTTTCTTCTGCCAGAAGAAATGTTTTAATGTTGAAAGGAACTCTTTGAGGTCATTTATCTCATCTGGAGATGTCTGACCAACTGGTGGCAGCTTCTGCGATGGCCAGATGCAATTAGGTAAAGGTAAAGGTTCCCTTCGCGCATATGTGCTAGTCGTTCCCGACTCTAGGGGGCAGTACTCATCTCCGTTTCAAAGCCACAGAGCCAGCGCTGTCCGAAGACATCTCCGTGGTCATGTGGCTGGCATGACTAAACGCCGAAGGCGCACGGAACGCTGTTACCTTCCCACCAAAGGTGGTTCCTGTCTTTCTACCTGCATTTTTATGTGCTTTCGAACTGCTAGGTTGGCAGAAGCCGGGACAAGTAACAGGAGCTCCCTTTGTTACGCGGCGCTAGGGATTCAAATCGCCGAACTGCCAACTTTTCTGATCGACAAGCTCAGTGTCTTAGCCACTGAGCCACCTCGTCTCTTTGGATGCAATTAGATCTAGATAAATCTTAAAATGGAAAATTGAGCATCTTTTCATTGTGATCCTTGCCAGGGCATTGGAACGAATGAGATGGCGTTGATTGAGATCGCAGCTTCCCGAACCAGCAAGCAAATCAGAGAGACAGCTCAGGTGTATTATACAAGTAAGAACTGCTTTGGCTAAATAGGTACCAGCCAGGTATTTGCCTCATTGTTTCTCTGTAGGCAGCGATTGCCCACCTGTCTGGAATGGAAAAATGGTTCAGGGTGGTATCCTGTATTACAGGTAGTCCTCTATTAGCAACTGTTTGTTTAGTGTCCGTCCAAATTTACATCGGCGCTGGAAAAAGTGACTTATGACCAGTGTTCACGCTTATGATGGTAACAGCATCCTTAGGGTCATATGATCAACATGTAAGCCGCTTGGCAACTGGCATGTATGTATGACAGTTGCACTGTCCCAAGGTCATGCCCAGGGGTGAAATCCAGTAGGTTCTGACGGGTTCTGGAGAACCGGTAGCGGAAATTTTGAGTGGTTCGGAGATCCGGCAAATACCACCTCTGGCTGGCCATGCCCCCATCTATTCTCTGCCTCCTGAGTCCCAGCTGTTTGGGAGGGAATGGGGATTTTGTAGTTTCCTTCCCTGCCATGCCCACCAAAGCACGCCCACAGAACCGGTAGTAAAATATTTTGAATTTCACCACTGATCATGTCATCCACCATTTTGGACCTTCCCAGACAGCTTCTGACAAGCAAAGTCAACGGGGCAATTTTCCAATTAAAATAGAGCTGGAAGGGGCCTTGAAGGTCTTCTAGTCCAACCCCCTGCTCTGGCAGAAGACCCTATACCATTTCAGATATCCAATCTCTTCTTAAAACCTTCCAGTGATGGGGCACCTACAACTTCTTTTTTTATTAAATGTTTTTTATTGGTTTATATCGTACATTCCATTTCTGTATTGAACTGTGTGTTTTCTAGGTGTCTGGGGTGTTAACATACAAGCATCATCATAGTCAATATAATTTTGTGTGTGTGTGTGTGTGCGGGCACTTTCTTTTGTCAAAGCACCTGGTGTGCCCAAATATGGGAGGGAGCATACTGCATATTTGGAGCATATTTGGCTACACCGGGTGCTTTGACAAAAGGAAAAATACTTAATCATTCCCCTGGCTCAGCTGATAAGGGAGGAGAGCTTGTGGCTTAGAGGTTAATACAACTGCCTAATCTGTAAAAACAGCCGAAGTTCGAATCCCAGCAAGGGTATGGCTAGCTGATGAGAGCTAAATAACTTGAAATAAGATCTATACTAGTCCCCCTTCATTTATTTATCAGCAAAAATGCAACACAAATATAGATAGATGATAGATAGATGATAGATAGATAGATAGATAGATAGATAGATAGATAGATAGATAGATAGATAGATAGATAGATAGATGGATGGATAGGATGGATAGGATAGATAGATAGATAGATAGATAGATAGATAGATAGATAGATGATAGATAGATAGATAGATAGATAGATAGATAGATAGATAGATAGATAGATAGATAGATAGATAGATAGATAGATGATGGATGGGATTGATAGATAGATAGATAGATAGATAGATAGATAGATAGATAGAGGATGGATGGATAGGATAGATAGATAGATAGATGATAGATAGATAGATAGATGATGATAGATAGATAGATAGATAGATAGATAGATAGATGATAGATAGATAGATAGATAGATAGATAGATAGATAGATAGATAGATAGATAGATGATGGATGGGATTGATAGATAGATAGATAGATAGATAGATAGATAGATAGAGGATGGATGGATAGGATAGATAGATAGATAGATGATAGATAGATAGATAGATGATAGATAGATAGATAGATAGATAGATAGATAGATAGATAGATAGATAGATAGATAATATAGACAGATATTAGATAGATAGATAGATAGATAGATAGATAGATAGATAGATAGATAGATAGAGGATGGATGGATAGGATAGATAGATAGATGATAGATAGATAGATGATAGATAGATAGATAGATAGATAGATAGATAGATAGATGGATGATGGATGGGATTGATAGATAGATAGATAGATAGATAGATAGATAGATAGATAGATAGATAGATAGATAATATATAAACAAATATGCGATAATATCAATCATTATTACAACATATACTATCTTCCATCATAGTGTTGATTATATAACCATCAGAATATTTACTCATTGGGTTTTCTTTCTCATGTACCACATCTGTGGCTGAAGAAAACTGTGCCTTTCTGATCTTTCTGGTTTTGCGCAGAAGTCCACACCGGTTGGAGGGGCTCCCCATCATTAAGTCAGACCCTATTGAGTTAGCATTAGCCAGATCATGGCCCGTGTCCCCTCTAGCTTTTAGTTTGATAAGTGGCACTAGCCACAGAACCTGCAACTTGATGAATTGCCGAACTGCGGAGAGGCTGACCAAGAGGGATTGGAAATTGAGAGCAGCCAGCCCAGCGAAGCCTATAGCTGGAGTTGCCGTCGTTCTTTCAGAGCCCTGGCATTGATTAATATCTGGAAGATGGATGGCTCTTCTCTTGGCGAGAGTGTAGGGAGCCCACTGGTGGGAATAGAATCAGACGCCCCTGCTTCGCTGCACTGTAGTCTTAGCTGAGCCAAGCAAATAAACCTGGACCGGAGGACAAATTGATTGAGTCACAATGGACCGGTCAGTAAACTTGCTGACACTGCGAGTGAAGGAAGGCAGGTTCACCGTTTGGCGAGATCCCAGCGATTGGCTACTTGAGTGCTCTTGAGGGGGCCTTGAGGCATCAGTTCCCAGTATTCCAGAATTTTGGAACTGCAAGCTGCCCATAGTTGTTGATTGAGATAGTTGGCTATCGAAAATGGATGGATGGATGGAGGGAGGGAATTCCGTTATCAAGGGCAGCCTGACAGTTCTGAGAGTTGTAGTTAGATTAGATTAAGAGAGTTGGAAGGGACCTTGTAGGTCATCTAGTCTAACCCCCACCCCTCGCCCAAGGAGGAGACCCTACACCATTCCTAGATAACTAGGCCCTGTGCCATGGAGCGCTTTGAAGATGGTGACTAACACCTTGAAGCGCACCCGGTAGGCCACAGGAAGCCAGTGCAGCTCGCGCAGGAGAGGTGTTATATGAGAGAACCTCGATCTCCCCATAATTACCCGCGCGGCTGCATTCTGGACCAACTGCAGTTTCCATCCATTATTCCTCGTCTGGCCTTCGGGTGCCTTCCTGCTTGCTCTTCTCTGCACTTTTTCTAGAGTCTCAGCATCTTTTTTATAGTGTGGTGACCAAAACTGGATGCAGTACTCTAGGTGTGGTCTTACTAAGGCTTTATAGAGTGGTGTTAGTACCTCCCTTGATCTTGATTGTATCCCTCTGTTAATGCAGCTTAAGATTGTGTTGGCTTTTTTGGCTGTCGCTGGACACTGCTGGCTCATAGTTCTAAGAAGTCACTCCACAAGGAAAGGCTTATGAAAAACCAGATGTGCAACAAGAACAAATTAGGTGACATTTGGCTCAATGGCAGTAACTGCGAGGGGGAGCTTAGAGAGGCTACCACAAGGAAGAAGGGGGTCAAACTATTCTTCCAAAGCACCTTATGACCTTTGCAGCATCTCCATGTTCACCTGATCAAAATTCAACCGCTTGGCAACTGGTTCATATTTATGATGGTTTCAGTGTACTGGAGTCTTTGGGCGATCTTCTGACGAGTGAAGTCAATGGGGAAAGCCAGATTCATTTTACACCCATGTTACTAACTTAACTGCAATGATCCCTTTAACCGCTGCAGCCAGAGAGGTCGTAAAATAGCCACAGCAATAGCGTTTAGACTTATATACCCCTTCGCAGTGCTTTTACAGCCCTCTCTAAGCGGTTTACAGAGTCAGCATCTTTTGCCCCCAACAATCTGGGTCCTCATTTTACCCACCTCGGAAGGATGGAAGGCTGAGTCAACCTTTAGGAGGAAGGAAGGAAGGAAGGAAGGAAGGAAGGAAGGAAGGAAGGAAGGAAGGAAGGAAGGAAGGAAGGAATAGCCCTTAGACTTATATACCTCTTCACAGTGCTTTTACAGCCCTTTCTAATGGTTTACAGAGTCAGCAACTTTTGCCCCCAACAATCTGGGTCCTCATTTTACCCACCTCGGAAGGACGGAAGATAAACTTTGGGCTGTGTGCCGTAAGTTGAGGACTAGCGGGATCGTAAAAACCTTATAGTGATCCTCAGTGTGACACGTAATCTGGATTACCACTCCACTGCTTTTTCCCAGGTTGGCTAGAGCAGATGAAAGTCATGCATCCAGATGACACTTTATTTATCTAGTTTATCAGTTCCTCCTCTGGTTTAAAAGAGTTAGCATGTTTTAATATATATATATATATATATTTAAAAATCCTGCCCTGTAGAGGCTATAAACCTTCTATCGGCTCTTTAGCAACGGGAACAAGATAACCGACAGGATTATTTCGTGCAATCTGTGTTTATGAGCTTTGCAGATAAGACTCAGCTCCTCCAGTATAATGGATGTATCACTTCCATCATAAGAGGGCTGCCTCAGAAATTGGAAAGCTGGGTTTCTTTGGTGTTATTAAGATAAAAGGGGGATAATGTTTGTGCCAGGTTTCCAAAAGATCTCAGATTACTGCGCACCGGCCAGCTGGACTTCGGGTTTCCAGCACTCTGGCAGAAGAGATGGGTTGTTCCCGGTTCGGCCCAGTTTGGCTGAACCGGTAGTGGTGGCGGCGGGAAGCTCCACCCACCTGCCCGGACGCATCGCACGCAAGAGAGACAGAGAGCGTGTGCGCACGAGCGAACCGGTAGTAAAACCGGTAAAAACCCGCCACTGTCTGGTTTGAGCACTCGGTGGCAAAATAGTTCGCCATCACAGATCTATATTGACCGCATATAATCTACTTAAGGCATTGAGGCAGAGTGTTCCTTATCTTTTTCTCATCTGAGCGTGTGTCACTAACTCTGTTCATTTTGGTTCCAGTTTATAGGAAAATCATGAGTGAGGATGTCGGTTGGGACACGTCTGGAGACACCAAAAGAACTTTCCTGGCCTTGCTGGATGTAAGGAAGCTTTTAACAGATTTGTTTAAATGACCTCACGGTTGCCTTGTGTGACATAACTTATTGGAAGGTCCTCGTGTGTGGTGCAGCTATTCACAATAGAATGAATCGGATCCATTGTCGACCGTCTTATTGGCACGCACAGCAAAAAAAAACCTGGGGTGTTTTTTATTAGAGTAGAATAGGAGGGATCTTGGAGGTCTTCTAGTCCAACCCCCTGCTTAGGCAGGAAAACCTATACCGTTTCAGACAAATGGCTATCCAACTTCTTTTTAAAGACTTACAGTGTTGGAGCATTTACAACTTCTGGAGGAAAGCTGTTCCACTGATTAATTGTTCTCACTGTCAAGAAATTTCTCCTCAGTTCTAAGTTGCTTCTCTCCTTGATTAGTTTCCACCCATTGCTTCTTGTTCTACCCTCAGGTACCTTGGAGAATAGTTTGACTCCCTCTTCTTTGTGGCAGCCCCTGAGATATTGGAAGACTGCTATCATGTCTCCCCTAGTCCTTCTTTTCATTAAACTAGACATACCCAGTTCCTGCAACCGTTCTTTATATGTTTTAGCCTCCAGTCCCCTAATCATCTTTGTGGCTCTTCTCTGCACTCTTTCTAGAGTCTCCACATTTTTTTTACATCGTGGCAACCAAAACTGAATGCCGTATTCCAAGTGTGGCCTTACCAAGGCATTATAAAGTGGTATTAACCCTTCACTTGGTCTTGATTCTATCCCTCTGTTTATGCAGCCTAGAACTGTGTTGGCTTTTTTGGCAGCTGCTGCACACGGCTGGCTCCTATTTAAATGGTTGTCCACTAGTACTCCAAAATCCCTCTCACAGTTACTACTATTGAGCAAGTAAATGTTTTGATTCCTAGAAAGGAAAGCTGCACAACTTTCTCCCTTCTCCTGTGTTCTTGGAGAAGAAGGTGGATCTGTGAAAAATAGGGCATTAAAAACGTCTTACAAATGTGGTGGAAGTGACATGTTCTTGATCCTAGTCAGCAAAGTTAATTGAGGTCCCTTTAGCCACTTCTGTATAGCAGTATTCTCCAATCTTGGCAATTTTAAGGTGTGGTGAACTTCAATTCCCAGAATTCCCCAGCCAGGTAGAATTACTTCTATTGCACTTGGAGAATTAATCCAGAAAGAAGCCCAGAAGTTGTCTAACCCACATTTTTCAACTTTATCTAGTAGTAGGTTATGGTCTACTTTATCAAATGCCTTACTGAAGTCCAAGTAAATTATATCGACAGTTAGTTAGTTAGTTGTTAAAAACTCATCAGTTTTCAGATCCTCCTGTCTTCCCTGAAATTACTGTCAATTGCCCGCCTTAGAGCTTCGAAATCAAGGAAGATCCATCCATCATAAACGCCGGTCTCGTTATTCCTGTTGTTGTTTTTTCCCCAATCAATTTTTTTGATTTTTTATATTCTTTATACTTATCAATGCGTGAATGGTGTGGTAACTGGATAACATACATTTCAGTACACATAAATATGTCTTATTATTCCTAAATATTACATTTCATTGCCATTGTTTCATATTATTTATACATGTCTTTTATTATCACCCTTCTTTCTGGACCATCTTTCTGTCCTTTTGTATATATTAACATATTAATATTTAATTATTATTTCCCCCACTATTTTCTATCCCTATTTTAACTTCCCCCGCTTTCATATCGCTATAATATTCAAAGATGTGTTTTCTACCTATTTTATATTTCCATAGTTAAATCAACGTTCTATCCTTCATTCTTCCATTGTTCAATATCTCCTTATACAGCTTTAGTATCAATCACAATCATTTATACATTGAAAGTATTTCTATTCATGTTCTTTCCAGTTCTTCAATCCATATAATTCTACTATGAATACACATGTTTAGGTTAATATATATTCCTGTTATTCCTGTTCGGTTGGCAATTCTATAAGTAACTGAATTGCAACAGAAATACAACAAGAGTTGTTTTGGGAAGGAACCGTGCATCTTACCTGCTGTTGTTTTTCTTCTTCTTTTCAATAATGTCCCAGGCCAAAAGAGATGAAAATCCACAGGCCCATGAAGACGTAGCGAAGAGGGATGCACAGGTAATCACAGTTTGGAAAAAATCCAGCTACAGTGTCCTATAATGTTTTTTTTTAAATCTCCAAATTGTTAAAAGGCCTTTTCCGCTTTTTAAAAACTCAAATGGGGAGGCAGATATCCAGACATGAAAATGCTGTATTTATCTGTAGTAAAAGATCTAGGCTGGTTTATTTCAACCTGGACAACTTTAAAATGTGTGGCCTTCAACTCCTGGGATTCCCCAGCCAGCATGCTGAGCTGAAGAAACTCTGATCCAGTGGTGGGATTCAGCCAGTTCGCACCTATTCGGGAGAACTGGTTTTTAACTTTCTATGCAGTTCAGAAAACTGGTTTGTTGGAAGAGATCTCCTTTTGTTTTTTTCCACTTTACAGGACTAATCCTGTAAGGAAGGCAGGAAGGAAACATTCTGGTGTTGTTTCTAGCTTAATCTTTATTGCCCTGCTTACAGAAACTGCCTCTGTAATGGCTTGGTGGGTGTGGCAGGGCAAGGATACTGCAAAATCCCCATTCCCACTACATGCCAGGGGAAGGATACTGCAAAATCCCCATTCCCACCCCACTCCTGGGGGAAGGATACTGCAAAATCCCCATTCCCACCACACTCCAGGGGAAGGATACTGCAAAATCCTCATTCCCACCATATTCCAGGGGAAGGATACTGTAAAATCCCCATTCCCTCCCCACTCCCGGGGAAGGATTCTGTAAAATCTCTATTCCCGCCCCATTCCTGGGGCCAGCCAGAGGTGGTATTTGCCGGTTCTCCGAACTACTTAAAATTTCCGCTACCGGTTCGTCAGTACCTGCAGAATTTCACCCCTGAATTGGCAAAGTAATTGCCCAGAGTATCTTATTTGAAATATTACAAGGGGAGAGCCATTTTATGTCCCTTCAATTCCCTTTTTCTAGCTCCTGTACAGTGCTGGTGAGAAGAGGTTGGGAACGGATGAGACCAAATTCATCGAGATCCTGAGCTCCAGCAGTTTTGCTCAGCTCAAACTCAGTAAGAAACAGATTGTCTTCCACAGTAAAATAAAACCAATTAGCTGTTCTTGCGTGATTAACCAGGGTGGCGCAGTGGTTAGAATGCAGTATTGCAGGCGGAATCTGCAGACTGTCAACGGTTTGATCCTGACTGGCCTTCCAACTTTCCGAGGTTGGTAAACTGAGGATCCAGGTTGTTGGGGTCAATGTGCTGACTCTGTAAATTGCCTAGAGAGGGCTGTAAAGCATTATGAAGTGGTATATAAGTCTCAGTGCTATTGCTATTTGCTCATTTGTTATGCCAGGGGGGGGGGGGAAACATTTGCAGTTTGGATATATGGCTAGGTTTGCCCAAATGAATCAAGCTAGATATTTGGGCCATCTATATATAACTTTCTCTTGTCCAATGTTCTTCAGATGTGTCATATTGGCTGAGGATCATGGGTTAGGAAGCCCAGTCCAGGAAGGCTGAAATAGCACTTAGCAATAGCACTTAGACTTATATACTGCTTCACAATGCTTTATAACCCTCTCGAAGTGGTTTACAGAGTCAGCCTTTTGACCCCAACAATCTGGGTCCTCATTTTGCTGACCACAGAAGGATGGAAGGCTGAGTCAACCTTGAGCCAGTGAGAAAATCCTAAGACACACTAGAAACTTTGTCAGAGTTTGTTGCAGAAAAATCAAATCCAGAAAGCACATGCAGATAACTGATTCTGCTGGATTCATTAACTTCTTTATATACATAAGAATGGATGAATAAATGTACAATACCAACAGGTGGTTCTTCCAAGTAAACACAAGACAGGAGAGTCACAGGCAAACACAAGCAGTTAGTTTCATTTCAGCAGACAAGCTGAGACCGACTGCTAGTTTACTTCTCAGAGCAGTTTCTTAAGTTTCTGTTTCAATTCTCTGCACAGACTCAGATCTGTTTAAGCTCCCATTGGCTGACTTAGTTGCTACGCCTATTCATTGGCTGACCTTGTTCCCATGTCTCCCCCAGTCATGAATATTTTAACAAACTTTCAAAAAAAATAGCATGGAAAATAGTGTTTCAGACTGTGATAAATTATATATTGTAAAGGAGCAATGGTTTGTAGATGGAGAAGTAAAAATGCCTCAGACTTTTGTTCACGCATCTTAGAGTAGGTGCAGCTTATGCCTCTGACATTGTTCTCCTTTGTCCTTTCTTAAAGCATTTGAGGAGTACAAAAAACTTAGTGGACACCGGATGGAGGATACTGTGCTTAACGAAACATCGGGCGACTTTGCCCAACTGCTTTTGGCCGTAGGTAAGGGAAGCATGCGGTGATCTTGCAAGTGTGTCCGTATTTATACACTATCCTTTGACTCTTCTAAATCTCATGGAGGGTTGATCTCTTTCCATATATACAATGCATATAATAGATATAAATATTTAGACATACATATACATATAGATACCGTATGTCTGTTTGTGTGTGTGTCTGTGTGATATATGTATATTGCAGTGGTGGGTTGCAGGCGGTACGCCATGGTACGGCCATACCAGTGCCTGCCGGGAGCACCGGGTACCGTTCTGGTACGGTGCTCTGGAGGGCCCACCCACCGTCCGTACTTGTATTTGAGCTCTTCGGCACTTTCACGTACGTGCACGGAGTGTACGGCACCTGCGTGACTCTCCGCCGAGTATCTGGAGCGTTGCGGAGGCATCACAGAGCGTTGCAGGGGTAAGGACACATGCGCGCAATGCGTGCGAATATTCATGTGATGGCTGCCGGGCCCCGTTGCACCCTACCAGTTGTAACGGGATCCAGGACCCACCACTGGTGTATCATGTATGTGTGTTCTATGTTACAGTGTTACTGTATCGGTATTCATATAGTTCATATTTACATAAGCTCTATAGAATGTAATAATATTTACAGATATTTACAGTGTTATCCTATTGATTGTAGATAATACTTAATTCTTATACTGTAATTTTGCATCTATCATCCATTTATTGTTTCCAAGCTGGAAACAATCTGTTTCTGAACTTCTGGTAGGCCTGTTTTTCACCCTCCGGAGGCTTTCCTGGAGCCTGAGGAGAGTGAAAATGGATCCCCACCGGAAGCCCTTCAGAAGCTGGAAACATTCTGTTTCTGAACTTCTGGTAGGCCTGTTTTTCACCCTCCGGAGGCTTTCCTGGAGCCTGAGGAGAGCGAAAACGGATCCCCACCGGAAGCCCTTCAGAAGCTGGAAACATTCTGTTTCTGAACTTCTGGTAGGCCTGTTTTTCACCCTCCGGAGGCTTTCCTGGAGCCTGAGGAGAGCGAAAACGGATCCCCACCGGAAGCCCTTCAGAAGCTGGAAACATTCTGTTTCTGAACTTCTGGTAGGCCTGTTTTTCACCCTCCGGAGGCTTTCCTGGAGCCTGAGGAGGGCAAAAACGGCCTCCCCGCCCCCTGGAGGAAATACTAAGCTCAGCTTGGTGGCAAGCAGTGCACCGGCAGTGCGGCGCACGTGAGGTGGGGGAGCATGGGAGGGTTGTGTGCGTATGCGCAGGTGGGGGTGGTGCTTTGCATTATGGGTGCCAGCACACACGCACTATCGCACACATGCGCTCACGTTTTTGGCACCTGACAAAAATGCCATCACTGCTGTATATAAATACAGTGGAAGAAGAAGTGAATGCCACTTTCCCTATTCCTCCAAAAGCCTTGGTTTGCCCCCAAAATTGGGAACTTCGTAACACAAAATAGATTTCCAACCCTCCCACTGAGGTCTGTTTAGAAATGTTTTGTCCTTACCAGCTCTTATTTTGAGCGGTTTTTTTGGAGGAAAAGCAAACTGCAGATTTAATCTTGAACCACATACAGCAGCTAAAGAGGAGGATACGTTTCTACACTCGCCCCTCTCCAAAATGTAATTTCCAAAAAAAAAAGGGGGGGGCGATTACATTTTGATAGATGCTTTTGCTCTTCATCTGCCCAAACCACTCTGCAAATGTAAATATAAAAAAATATGCACAAGAGGGTTGTAATAAGGAAACCGTGTAAATGATTGTAATCAAGTACGAGCCCTCGGGTTAATATTTTATTTATCTACAGATTTAATTGTTAGATGTGCTTCCCACTTCTTGTTCATGAATTTAATCTGTGGGATGATTTGCAAATGCTTAAATAATTTAACTGGATATTTTACTGCTTTGTATTCCAATCCTGTGCAAAATGTAGCCAGATAGTTTAAAGAGCTTATGTTCAGTTCTGTTTTTCCTCTTTTTTTATAGTGAAGTGTGTAAATAATGCCCCTGCCTTCTTTGCTGAAAAACTGAACAAAGCCTTAAAGGTAAGACTGATATGAGATTGTTTTGCCCAACCACCAACCCAGTGGTGGGATTTAAATAATTTAACAACTGGTTCTCTGGCTGGGTAGGTGTAGCTGGGTGGTCACGTGACTGGGTGGGTGGGTGCAGCCAAGTAAACGTCATTTATCATACCCAGCCCTGCCTCCCGGCCACTCGGCTCAAAGGCAGAGGTGGGATTCAGCAATTCTGACTGGTTTAATCCCACCACTGGCTGGCCCTGCCCCTGCCCGTTTTTTGGGCCGTGTTTTTCGCTGTTTTTCAGGCCATGTTTTTGGCCTGTGTTTTTGGGCTGGAAAACAACGTGGAAAACGGCCCAAAAAACAGCCGAAAAAGGGCTGAAAACTGTCCCAAAACAGCAAAAAAACCTGGCCAAAAATGGGTGGGGGCAGGGCCAGCCAGTGATGGCATTAGCCAATTCACCAAACTGGGCAGAATTCTATTCTATTTTCTATTTTCTATTCTTTTCTATTTTCTATTCTTTTCTATTTTCTTTTTTCTATTTTCTATTCTTTTCTATTTTCTTTTTTCTATATTCTATTCTTTTCTTTTCTCTTTTCTCTTCTATTCCATTTTCTTTTCTATTTTCTATTTTCTATTCTATTACATTCCATTCCTTTCTATTCTATTATATTCTGTTCTATTTTCTATTCTCTGTTCTATTCTATTCTATTATTCTATTCTGTTCTATTCTATTCATTTCTATTCTATTTTCTATATTCTATTCTATTTTCTATATTCTATTCTATTTTCTATATTCTATTCTATTTTCTATTCTATTCCTTTCTATTCCATTCTATTTTTTATTCTATTCTATTCTATTCCTTTCTGTTCTATTCTATATTCTATTCTATTTTCTATTCTATTCTATGCTATGCTATTCTATTCCTTTCTATTCTATTCTGTTGTGTTGTGTTCAGTTTTGAATATTTAGAGCTGTTTGGGTCTCTGGTGTAAAAATATGTGAGCTCATGCATTCTGTGTTTTTGGAAGCAGAGTTTAAAAACTCTTCGTTAATTGAGGGATTTTTTTCCTCATTTGTTTACAGGGACCTGGAACTGATGAAATCACAGTGACCAGAATTCTAGTATCCAGGTCAGAAATCGATCTTCTGGATATTCGACACGAATACAAGAACCTCTTTGGAGAATCTCTGCATTCTGCTATTAGTGTGAGTACTTCCAGTTCAAAGTTTCAGGGACTCTTCAACTTTCTAAGCATGGGTGATCCGATTGTAAGCAGAAACAGCTAACTGCAAGGCAGGATGCTGGAGTATGCTGGCTTATTGTGAAGATTTTAAGCATGGTGTATTCACGGCTGACTAATTCAGCTTGTTTAGATGCAACAAATTGAGATCCTTGTGTACTTGAGGTGTGCGTGGGGGCGGCGGCGTTGGTGCTCTGTGAGCCTGGTACGTTTTGCAGATGTTTCATTACCTAAACTAGGTAACAACATCAGTGCACTGATGACGTTACCTAGTTTGGTAATGAAACGTCTGCAAGGCAAAAACTACGCTCAGAAAGCACCAAGGGCCCCTCATTTCAATCCTGAGCTACAAATATTCTCCTTTATCAGGACTGTTTGCTTAATGGCAATTCAAAGTTACGACTGACCCCTCCCCCCCAGACAATTATGACCCCATTTTGAATTTACAACTGGTGCAACGCGCCCGCCGGCATTCACCCTTATGACTGACCACAGGGGTGCTGCAACACTCTGTTTTTCTACGCACCACCCCCATCCCAGGGGTGAAATGCTCTGAAGCCTGCTAACGGTTCGCTTCGCTATAGGTTCGCTTTGAATATAAATCTAGCAAACATAAATCGTACAGCACAGCTGATTGTTGCACAGCTGATCATCGGAGCTACCAATTCACCTGAACTGGTAGCATTTTTTTCCAACCGATCGGGCAAACCGGTAGCATTTTTTACTACTGGTTCAGTCGCACTGGTTCAAACCGGTAGCATTTCATCCCTGCCCCATCCTGTCCCACAGGGTCCATGCAGACTTCGGCCTAATCTGTGTTTGCCTCCCGGAAGCGGCCACCATTTTCAGCACACCCACAATTCATTGCCGTCGCACCAAAATGATGGCTGCTTCCCTGCAGCGCAGGGGCAAACTGCTTCCTTCTGCTTCTCCAACACGGCCTGCACCCCTGGTTTGTTAATGCATGTTGCCAGGGCGACTAGCTTTGTGTATTAGCGCCCTTAGAAGCTCGTTCACACACTGAAAGGAGGTTGATTTTGCTAAGCTCTGGTTTGCTCCCGTGTTTACAAATCTCAGGGAATGAGGCTCGCGCGACCCAGCAAACCGCATTAGGGCTTAACATGATAGGAGCCGAGGGGGCTGCAAATGTGTTCAGTGGGCCAAGTTGGAACCGATCATTGCGATGCCTCTCTAAATGAAAAAGGATTTTCTGAGTTCTGCCTGGAGAGATTTTGTGATATCGGTTGACAAATGATGAATTCTCCCTCCGTCTCTCTCTTTCTCCCTTCACTGCATGAGGGAATGTTCTGAGAATGATAAAACAAACTGCTACAGATTTCAGAATTCCTGATACACAGAAGGATTTTGTGAGAGCGTTTCCGCAACGCTGTGAGCTACGGAGTTGCGTAAGGCCAACAACCGCAACATTGGCATCCGTAGAGATAGAGAAAGCACACAAACATTTGGGAGCACTTCTACAATATTGACTTGGGCTAGCCACCGATGTACCATGTTTCCCCGAAAATAGGACAGGGTTTTATTTTCTTTTGACCCCCTAAATAAGCGCTTTGCCTTATTTTTGGGGAGGTGTTATTATTTTTGAGGTGCAGGAAGCTGCGAGCTTGGTCAATTCATGGATGCTGCTGTGTTGCAATATTTTCAGGGAGGGCTTATTTTAGTGCATGCGCTCAAAAGCCCGATTGGGCTTATTATCCGGGGAGGTCTGATTTTGGGGGAAACAGGGTAATTTCAGAGAGCTTCTGTTTTCACCCCCGTGACTGCTATTCTTATGAAATAGGTTCAACTCCTGGTAGGTTTGAAAATATCATTGTAATTGGACAGGTGCTCTATGAATCGGCGCTTGTTCCAAAGGGGAAATCAAATTTTAAATAACCAGAGCGGCGGTGGGGAAACAAGCAACCTAAAACTACTAAAATAAAACCGGAGTGCTTTTAGACGTCTGCAATAAATCTCCCATCTCAGAGGCAAGGAAAATGACACTTGCCTGTGTAATTGCGGAAGGGCCGTAAGCGACTTGAAAATAATGTTACTCTTCCTCTTTTTTTATTACAGTCGGACAGTTCTGGGGATTATCGCCGCACCTTGCTCAAGATTATTGGTGGGGACGACTGATGAGGCCGACTCTGGCTGACAGCACTTGCTTCCGGCTGCTTTCACCAATTCATAGAGCTTCTTAGATATATTTAAGCAAGGGTGCGACGTTTCCACTCCTCCTTTCAATTATTTTTTAATTAGGTATCATAACAGACATATGTTGACTACACACAGTATCTTAAGCCCCTGGATGACACTGATTTCATCACACACCGTGGATTTGGGATGAAATCTACACTCACAGGCCAATAATCTGCCAGAAATTAAACAACCCTGGAAAGTTGAGATCGGGATGCAGTTAAGATACAACACAGCGTCTTGGGCACGTCCAAGAAACTGCTGGGTCTTGAACTGAGCTTTTCTTGTGCTATTCTTGAATTGCTGTTGTGTTGTTTTTGCTGTCCAGCTTTACAAAAGGGCTTCCTGTATTTTGCATGCAGCGCACAGCTACCGCAAATGATTCATTTGTATTCCAGACCTGAAGTGCCTTAAACGGTTGTTTAAGAAGTAATTTGGAAAAGTGCTATGGACCACACGGGAACATCGATCTAGAACCTGCCAACCCCTCTTTAAAGCAGTTGCATTGATGCAGCTGCTTTAAAGTTGCAGTCAGGTTCTAGGTTTGTCTTCTTGCAATCTCTGGAAACACCTTTTTCTGGAATCAAATCTCAAAAGGGACTGGCTAAAATAGCATCAGTGGCCCATTCCTCTTATCTTTAGAACAGGGGTCTCTATGCATATGGACTTCAACTCCCAAAATTCCTCAGCCAGCATGTCTTGACTGAGGAATTCTGGGAGTTGAAGTCCACAAGTCTTAAAAGTTGCTACGTTGGGAGTCCCCAGCCTTAGAGGACCCAACATCAAACTGTAAAAAATTTGCCTTTTAAAACAAAAAATAAGAATGGCCAAAACCTTTCCAAAGAGGATAGAATAGGCATGATATAAGTACTAATATTGCCAAATTTTTGCCATGTTGTTTTATTGAAACCATAAGGTGAGAAGTTGCGATGATAGCCAACACTTGGAAAAGACACTAACCCATCATACACCTGATATGAACACAAAGCACACGTTCGTGGTGAAGATAAGCCATTGATACCCTCATTTTGCTCTATGGAGGAGGTCCTAGTTTTGGTCTATGGCAGAGATGTCAAACTCAATTGCCTTGAGGGGCAAATCAGGATTATGTTTGACCTTCGAGGACCAGGGCGGGCATGGCCAGCTCAACGTCACTTGCGTCGGGGGCGGCTGTGATAGCCTGAGCATTCCGTCAGTGAAAACGGGCTCCCGAGCTCTGCTTTCAGCTGTGACGACTTCTTGCAACCCTTAGCGAAAACGGAGCTCGGGAGTGCCACCCGTGACGCTTGTGAACTCCATTTGCAGGTGTGACGGCCTCCTGCAATACCTCAGCTAGTGAAAACGAAGCTCAGGAGGGATGTATGAAGTTGTCCTGAGCTTCGTTTTCTCTGGCAGAGGCACTGCGGGTCAGTCCTTCCAGTTTTCCAGGGCGGCCCTGCAGGCCAGATCTAAGCATCCCGCAGGCCAGATCTGGCCCCTGGGCCTTGAGTTTGACACCCCTGGTCTATGGGATCTCTGGGTTAAATTAATGAGGTGTTGAAAGTTGCTTGGGTTGAGGTTTTCTTCCATTTTAGAAAGAGGTGTCTGTAAATTGCTGTCTTATTCTCAGAATATTTGAGGATTTCTCTCTGTTGCTTTGAACTGACTCGGTTGTGGGAAGCGGCAAAGGATGGGCCGCAGAGGATGTGTCTGCTTTCACTGACTCATCTCCCCGTCACTCTGACACCTCCCTTGGCGGGCTGCCCTTCCTACTGGGACAGGCCCGCCGGTGGAGTTTTTCTCATGACATCCTTTCTTGGGGATTGAACAAGAGAGTGAGGAGTCAGCCTGGCTGCAGACTGCAGGGAAGATAAGGCTGAGATGAAGACGTTCCACGCCTTCCTTTGATCATCAAAACGAGCGCAATCTGCTGGCCGCGGGAAAGGCCTCTTCTATTCTTCTTTGAAATAAAACGTGAAAGCAAATTTTGTGGCCTGGAATGGAATAAACACTAGTAGAAGCAAATGCAGGAGAACGTATTTTTTGGTGCCATGCGGGTAGTCCTCGTCTTATGACCACAGTTGAAACCCCAAATTTATGTTGCTAAAGCGAGACAAAGGTCAGCAACCCGTGGCTCTGGAGCCGCATGTGGTTCTTTCATCCACCTGCTGCGGCTCCCTGTCGCCAGTCAGCTCCACAATTGTTAGGATTTTCAGTTAGGATAGGAACAGGAAAAAGGAGGCCGTGCTAGGAGGAGACTCTATGGTGGGGGGAACCGGACTTCCTGTTGGCAGAGGAAAAAGGAGGCCACATTAGGAGGAGACTCTATGGTGGGGGGAACCGGACTTCCGGTTGGCAGAGGAAAAAGGATGCCACATTAGAAGGAGACTCTATGGTGGGGGGAACCGGACTTCCGGTTGGCAGAGGAAAAAGGATGCCACATTAGGAGGAGACTCTATGGTGGGGGGAACCGGACTTCCGGTTGGCAGAGGAAAAAGTTGGCCACATTAGGAGACACTATGGTGGTGGGGAACAGGACTTCCGGTTGGCAGAGGAAAAAGGATGCCACATTAGGAGGAGACTCTATGGTGGGGGGGAACCAGACTTCCTGTTGGCAGAGGAAAAAGGATGCCACATTAGGAGGAGACTCTATGGTGGGGGGAACCGGACTTCCGGTTGGCAGAGGAAAAAGGATGCCACATTAGGAGGAGACTCTATGGTGGGGGGGAACCGGACTTCCGGTTGGCAGAGGAAAAAGGATGCCACATTAGGAGGAGACTCTATGGTGGGGGGGACTGGACTTCCAGTCAGCTTCAGAATTGAATGGGGGGCTTCTGGTTGGGACCTTTGTGGCTCTTGAGTGTTTATGGTTGCCGACCCCTGACTTATGCCCACTCATTTTGAAGAATTTGGGGCAACCAGTCTGCTCATTACATAAACCTTATGCAGTCAGTCCTCGACTTACAGCCATTTGTTTCATGACCGTTCAAAGTTACAACGGCAGTGAAAAAAAAGTGACTTATGACCAGTTCTCATACTTATGACTGTGGCAGTATCCCCAGAGTCACGTGATCAAAATTGAGGGGCTGGCAACCGGCAGGCATTTATAATGGTTGCAACATCCTGAGGTCCTGGAATTGTGAATTTGCAAACTTCCCTAGGGAGCTCCTGAAAAGCAAAGTCAATGGAGGGAAGCCAGATTCACTTAGCGACCTCCTCATTCACTTAACAACCGTGGCAACCCAAAGTCGTAAAGTAGACTTTACGACTGCTTTTCTTTAACCATAGATAATTTGGGGGTGTGATTGTGTTCCTAAATTGAGGGCTACCTGGAAACATTTATGGTAATTCAGATTTAACAGCTTAACAGAGTTGGAAGGGACTTTGTAGGTCATTAGTCCAACCCCTTGCCCAAGCAGACTCTACACCATTTCTGATAAATGGCAGTCTAGTCTCTCCTTGAAAGCTTCCAATGATGAAGTTCCCACAACTTCCGAAGGCAACTTCTGTTCCATTGGTTGGTTGTTCTCACTGTCAGAAAAATTCTCCTTATTTCTAGGTTGAATCTCTCCTTGCTCAGTTTCCATCCATTATTCCTTGTCTGGCCTTCAGGTGCCTTGGAAAATAGCTTGACCCCCTCCTCTCTGTGGCAGCCCCTCAAATATTGGAAGACTGCTATCCTGTCTCCCCTGGTCCTTCTCTTCACTGGACTAGCCATGCCCAGTTCCTGCAACCGTTTTTTCGTTTGTTTTAGCCTCCAGTCCCCTAATCATCCTGCTTGCTCTTCTCTGCACTTTTTCTAGAGTCTCAATATCTTTTTATAGTGTGGTGACCAAAACTGGATGCAGTACATAAGCCTGGTAGCATTTTTTAAAAACACATTTGATCAAAAAACGAATCTCCAAACCAGATTTCCTTCTGGTTTTTGGCTACTAACACAGCTACCCTCTCAAACCAGAAATAACACAAACAAACAAGTTTGGTGCTCTACTTTATATATGCATGCTGCCACCTTCTGGTATTATACAGAAGAAGAAGAAATGACCTCCCAAATAAATTCATTTTATATATTAGCAGCAAGTGGAGGCGGGGGGGGGGGGGATCCCTCTGCTGCCGAAGTGACTCCTTTCAGGGAAGTCGGAAAGCAAGAAAAAACAACCGTATATTTTAGAAAGGTAAAACCAGATTTTGAGAAATTGTAAGAGAAGAACTTCTGTGCTTGGCATTCACAATTCTAAACCCAGCTGCTGCAACTACAGGAAGCAGAAAATGCTAGGTTTTTTTTTAACCTGGGGAGGAAAAAAGTTTAGTGGAACCAGCTGCAATTTCTTCTCTTTTCATGTTTCCAGGAGAGGATGAAGAAGGGAAATTTAGCGGTGGGGCTTTCCAGAAGGAGGTGGAGAGACAGGAATTGACTAGTCTAGTGAAGAGAAGGACCAGGGGAGACAGGATAACAGTCTTCCAATATTTAAGGGGCTGCCACAGAGAGGAGGGAGTCAAGCTGTTTTCCAAGGCACCTGAAGGGGTCAGAGAAGGAATAATGGATGGAAACTGACCAAGGAGAGATTTAACCTAGAAAGGACTAGGACTAGGGGAGACATGATAGCAGTGTTCCAATATCTCAGGGGTTGCCATAAAGAAGAGGGAGTCAAACTATTTTCCAAGGGACCTGAGGGTAGAACAAGAAGCAATGGGTGGAAACTAATCAAGGAGAGAAGCAACTTGGAACTGAGGAGAAACTTCCTGACAGTTAGAACAATTAATCAGTGGAACAGCTTGCCTCCAGAAGTTGTGAATGCCCCAACACTGGAAGTCTTTAAGAAGCCATTTGTCTGAACCGGTATAGGGTTTCATGCCTAGGCAGGGGGTTGGACTAGAAGACCTCCAAGGTCCCTTCCAACTCTGCTATTGTATTGTATTGTATTGTATTGTATTGTATGTATTGTATTGTATTGTATTGTAAATAAGGAGACATTTCCTGACAGTGAGAACAATTAACCCATGGAACAGGAAGTTGCCTTGGGAAGTTGTGGGAGCTTCATCACTGGAGGCTTTCAAGAAGAGACTGGACTGCCATCTGTCGGAAATGGTGTAGGGCAGCGATGGCGAAACTTTTCGGCACCAAGTGTTGAAATGGTTACGTAGAAACATTGCGTGCGTGCGCTCATCAGGACCATGCTCTGGAAAAGCCGAACCTCTTGGTTCTAGTGCACATGCACAGCCGACGATCAGCTGGCCATCGTGCATGGATCCACCGGGTTTTGGCACTGCTGCGTGTGCAAAGAGATCGCGCTCTGGAAAAGCTGAACTTCCAGGTTCTGGTGTGCATGCACACCCAACAATCAGCTGGCCAGTGCGCAGGAGCACGCTGGTTTTCGGCACTGCCTCGCACGCGAAGGACAGCTGATCATCCCATGTGCATGCACGCCAGAAACCTGGAAGACAAACAGGCCAGGCGACATGGCTTCACGTAGCACTTTGGGCACACTTGCCATAGGTTCGCCCTCACTGGTGTAGGGTCTCCTGCTTGAGTGGGGGATTGGAGTAAATGACCTACCAGGTGCCTTCCAACTCCGTTAATCTGTTAAAGATCTGTTAACGTGCAGCCTGGCATTGACTGCATCTATTAGCATTGATGCTGTAACCTAGTTTGGCAATGAAAGGTCTGCAAGAAAACAACCCAGCTTAGAGAACACTGAAAACTCTCACAATTCAGTCCTGAGAGACAAATATTCTAAGGTTACTGTGTCTTATGTAAAGATCCCAACTTTGAATAATGTGCAAGAGAGATGGTGTCACTTGCTTTGGCTATGTCACGAGGGGGAAATTCACTGGAAAAAGCAATTGCTGTATTTTTCGGAGTATAAGACGCACCTTTTTCCCTCAAAAAAGAGGCTGAAAATATGGGTGTGTCTTATACACTGAATACAAGCATTTTTTTGCCTCACGAAACTCCACCTCCTTCACCAAAATGGCCATGCAGAGCCTTTAGGAGGCTTCCAGAGTGCTCCGGGGGGCTGGGGAGGGCAGAAATAAGCAAAAAACAGGCAGAAAACAAAATTTTCTGCTCAATTTTGCCCCCCCTCAGCCCCAGCAGGCTAGCCATGTCCTTTTTTTTGACAAAAATGGGCTCATTTTCACGAAAAATGGGACGTTCTTTGCTCGTCCCCCCCCCCAGGAACACTGTACAAGCCTCCTAAAGGCTATTCTTGCCCTTTTTTTTGAAAAAAAAAATGGGCCCGTTTTCGTGAAAAACGGGCTGGTTTTGGGAGGTCTGCAGAGTGCAAAAACTTTTTTTAAATTTCCTTCTTCAAAATCTTGATGCATCTTATACTCCGGTGTGTCTTATACTCCGAAAAATACGGTACGTCAGACCTGCCTCAGCTTGAGTCTCTAAGTAAAAAATGAACCTTGGCTCCATTTGTTGAGAAAGGTTATAGTTTACTAGAAGTCAAGTGAATTACAATGATGCAAAGCCGGAACTGAAAATCGCACGCCAAAACCCCCAAATCTAACTTCCCCTTCCCTTAGGTGCTTCCCATCATGTCCAATCAAATTCAAAGAAGATGTTTTGAGAATGGTCACTTCAAGCGTAGGTTGGTGCGCAACTGCGTTCCGTTCCCAGATGGTTGACCTTGAAGCCTCAGGAAGATACCTTTCGTTTCCCTTGAAATCTCCCCCGCTCCCAATCAGTCCCACTCCCTAGAGTTCATGTCAAACTGGCACTGAATGCTACTGAAGCGCAAACATGAGGTAGCAGCTGACGAATTATGTTTGGAAGAGTTGGCGGTTAAAGGAAACCAGGCCACCAAAGAACACGATGCCTGGATACCATCAAAGCTGACACCAGCCAGAGCATAGATAAACCCAAAGTAGCGGTACAAGATCGGAAGATGTGGAGAGATCTGGCCCATAGAATCACCAAGAGGATTTTGGAGGAGTTGACCAGGCTGAGCCTGAGGGAAGGGTCAAATGTGTCACCAGTCATGAGTTCCTGCATGCCCACACAAGATCTACCATATTTTCCCAAAAATACGACCTACTCTGAAAGTAAGTCCTAGCTTGATTTTTACACATGCGCCCAATATAAGCTCTACCACCTCATGTAAGCCCTAATTAAGACCCCGCCTACTCCAGGGTGCATGGATAAAAATTAAACTAGGGTGGGGATAGGGGTGGAGCTTACTTACCAAAGAAGTAAATTAAAGTAAAGTCAAAGAAGTTCCTGAAGGCCTTTGACGGTGAAAAGGGGCCAAGGGTGACACGCCCAAGTGAGGTGAGTCAGTGGGCAACGTCCCCGCCCTGAAAATAAGATCTGGTGCCTTTTTGTGGCCCCCCCAAAAATAGAAGACAGGGTCTTATTTTCAGGGAAACACAGTCAATCCAGCCCACCTTAAATTTCTTTGATTCTTATCTCCTGCCAGTTTGCTTTGCCTGTTAGTTGGTCAGATTCTTGTAGAGAGCTTAAATGTGCAATAAATCTTTATGCTTGTTTGAACTGCCTGAATTTCCTGATTTCCCCGGCGTTTGACAGATTTGACGGACCAACACCTCACCAGTCAGTGCCACACAGCAGCTGGGATTGTATCCATGCCCAAAATCATAGCCTGTTTGTCACATTAAAAGCAGATGATATATGCGCAGGGAATGCAAACTTGCCGTTGCATGATAACTTCCTCCAGATCCTAAGCTCTTTGCATCGTCAAGTAAACCAGACGTTCTCCTGTGACAGCCGGATCCACTCTGGCTTTCCCACAAAGGATTCCTGTTCTCTGCTCAATTTAGGAAAGCAGGAAAAAAAATCTGCCCTAATTTGGGTGGAACTTGATTTGTTTGCAAATTGTTCAATCATGGCAATGACCTTTGCAAGGCACTGCAGCAAAATGCCAAAAGCCAGGGAAGGAAAAAGTCAGCTGAGCATGAGGAATCAAAGCACCAACAATGGGGAGCCTCGCTCACAAAGAGAGGCCAAGAGTGTTGGGACAAAGTTTGTTGTTGAGAACGTACAAAGTTAGCAGCTTCTTCACGGTTTAGTGTCGGGAGAATGGCAGCTTCATCTGTGGCGGGGGCAACCTCGTGCCAGCTGCAGACACCCAAGAAACTCTTCCGAAAGCCTCCTTCTGCCAGGGGAGAAGAGAGAAGGACCACTCGGCAAAGGAAATAATGGGGCTTCTATGTGCTGTACCAGCAACCACAGCAGGGACAGGAGGGACTGATGGACTGACAGTGCTGTGTGTGTGTGTGTGTGTGTGTGTGTGTGTGTGTGTGTGTGTGAGAGAGAGAGAGAGAGAGAGAGAGAGAGAGAGAGAGAGAGAGAGAGAGAGAGAGAGAGAGAATACAGTCCTTCAGTCCACCAAAAGTAGCCAGTAGGAAAAAAGAGGAGCAACTTTCCTCTTCCTTCCTTCCTTCCTTCCTTCCTTCCTTCCTTCCTTCCTTCCTTCCTTCCTTCCTTCCTTCCTTCCTTCTTTTACTTCCTTCCTTGATCTATCCATCCATCTCTCTCTCTCTCTATCTATCATCTATCTATCTATCTATCTATCTAATCTATCTATCTATCTCTATCTATCTATCTATCTATCTATCTATCATCTATATATCTCTATCTCTCTATCCTCTCTGTCTATGTATCTCTATCTATCTATCTATCTATCTATCTATCTATCTATCTATCATCTATCTATCATCTATCTATCTATCTATCTATCTATCTATCTATCTATCTATCTATCATCTATCTATCATCTATCTATCAATCAATCAATCTATCTATCTATCTATCTATCTATCTATCTATCTATCATCTATCTAATCTATCTATCTATCTATCTATCTATCTATCTATCTATCTATCTATCATCTATCTATCTATCATCTCTCTCATCTCTCGCTGCCCTATTCTTTCCAACACTTTCCCTCTAGCTACTGAGTTTGCCCAACTCTTCCAGACACCGACTCCCTCAGCCAGAAATTCCACGGTTTCTTCTTGCTTCCAGCTGCAACAAGCTGTGTTTCTACTTTGAGGGTCTTGTGGGGGTTGCGGGGAGAGAAGGGGTGAGGGAGTCCACGTGGCTCTTTGCTTTCCAGTAGGAGTGGATGAATTGCCCTGCTCCTGGCAATGGGGAAAAGGAAGCCTTGCCAATTTAGTAAAAAATAAAAACAATCCTCCCCTCAAAAAAAACAATTGGTATTTCTTTTAAAAAAAAAGAAAACTGCATTTCAAATCCAGAAGCTTGGCTTACATAAAACAAATGTCTTTAACCAACTTTCTATTTTAAAGTTTTTAAAAAGTGAATTTAAGGACATACTTGTGCATATGGGCTGGAATGGTGGGGCAGATACGAATTTTCTCCCTCCCTCCCCTCCCTCCCTCCCTCCCTCCCTCCCTCCCTTCCCTCCCTCCCTGCTTCCCATCTCTTTTTATCTACATATATCTATTAATTATCTATCAATTATCTCTATGATCTATAATCTATCTATCTATCATCATATCTATCTATCTATCTATCCTAACCTACCTACCTACCTACCTACCTACTACCTACCTATCATATCCACCCATCTCTCTCTCTCTCCAAATCCAATAAATAGGACATGATCGCCAACATCCGATGATGTTGAAGAAGAAGTATCTAATATCTATCTATCTATCTATCTATCTATCTATCTATCTATCATCTATCTATCTATCTATCTATCATCTATCTATCTATCTATCTATCTATCTATCTATCTATCTATCTATCTATCTATCTATCTTCTATCCACCATCAATCTCTCTCTCTCTCTTCTCTCCAAATCCATAAATAGGACATGATCGCCAACATCCGATTGATGTTGATAGAAGTCTATCTATCTATCTATCTATCTATCATCTATCTATCTATCTATCCTATCTATCTATCTATCTATCATCTATCTATCTATCATCTATCTATCTATCTATCTATCTATCTATCATCTATCTATCTATCTATCTATCATCTCTCTATCTTCTCTCTATCTATCTATCCATCTATATATCTATATCTATCTATCTATCTATCTATCTATCATCTATCTATCTATCTTCATCTATCTATCTTATCCACATCATCTCTCTATCTTCTCTTCTCTCCAATCAATAATAGGACATGATCACCAACATCCGATGATGTTGAAGAAGATCTATCATCTCATATATCTATCTATCTATCTATCTATCTATCTATCTATCTATCTATCTATCTATCTATCTATCTATCTATCTATCTATCTATCTTCTCTCTCTCTCCCATCATCTATCTGTCATCTATAATCTATCTAGCTGTATCATCTATCCATCTAAAATAATGTGATAGTACTGAACATCATAGGCGGTAATGATTTTTTCCAGAAACCGGAGGGTGCACGCAGGGCACTTCTGCGCATGCTCAGAACCTTCTGCGCATGCGTAGAGCATCCATGATGACATCTGGGCGGGTGGGTTTACCCTCCTGCCGCCGTCACTACCAGTTCGTCCAAACCAGAGCGAACCGGCAGAATGCCATCTCTGATTGTAGGGCATAAAATAGGTGGCTGGGAACAACTTTGTCAGTTTGCATTTAACCCGTGGTGATTTGTGACTGGCCACGTTCTACCATGGCCACTGTTTCTCCATCATCTGTCTATCATCTATAAATCCTTAAGTCTTCCCTGGTTATCATTTTGTGTGAGGATCCAACAACCTGTTCTCAAAATGCCAAAAGTGCTAATTCAGGCATCAAGATTGCCCATCTCAGGGACGGTGCTATTTCCATTAGGGCTGCTCTACCAGGGGTGAAATGCTACCGGTTCGGGCCGGTTCGCCCGAACTGGTAGCAAAAAAATGCTACTGGTTCACAGAACCGGTAGTAAAAAATACTAAAAAAAGTAAAAAAAAAAAACACGTTACGATGATCGGCACGTTGCACAGCTGGATTAAAAAAAAAACTTTTTAAGCTTTTTTTTTACTACATGTTCTCTGGAAACCCGGGGGTGGGGGGTTTGCTGAGAAAGAGAGAAAGAAAAGAAGAAAGAAAGAAAGAAAGAAAAGAAAGAAGAAAGAAAGAAGAAAGGAGAGAGGAAAGAAAGAAAAAGAAAGAAAGGGAGGGGGAGGGAAGGAGAAAAAAAAGGAGAGACAGGAAGGACTATAAACCTGGCACTAGACGCAGCTTCAGAGGATAATCCAGGGCTGGAAGGGACCTGGAGGTCATCTAGTCCAACCCTGCTCCAGCAGGACATTGTTAAAGTGAGTTTGTGTCTTCTGTTCCCCCAGTTACATGACTTCATATCTATGTAGTGGGTTGCGGATCCCGTTCCAACCAGTATGGTTGGAACGGGCCTGGCGTTGCCCACATGGCATAGCCCATATCGTGCACATGTGTCATAGCTGCCAGTGACGCTTCCGTAAGCCTCCGCGATGCTCCAGCTGCTCGGCGGAGACAGGTAAGGAGCTCGGGCGGGCTGGTGGGCCTTCCGGAGCACCGTACCGGAACGGTACCCGGTGACCGAGCAGGTTCCAGTACGCCCATACCAGGGCGTACCTCCTGAAAACCCGCCACTGAGCCACGCCCACCAGTCACATGACCCCACCAAGCCACGCCCCAACCAAGCCACGTCAA